>OZ010713.1:14652554-15252554 GCA_963932345.1 Ophion ventricosus
ATCGCTATACATATATATTTTATAGGTGTTTACATATATATTGATTGCCAGCCGAGAAAAAGGCGTAATTCGTATAACTTTTTGTGGTAAATCACGGGCTTGTTACGCCTTACTATTTCTTGAGAGCCGTTGTTTGAAGTGGTGAGCATTTTCTCCAGAACTTTGTACCGGTATCGTAGATTAGACCAGATCTATATATACAGGGTGACAATTATAAGGTGGCAATGTATATTTCAAGAGGCTTGTGCAGAGATTTCGCAATTGTGAAAAATATCATTTTCATTGGTTCTTCAAGTTCTATTTGGAAACAAACAAAGCGTGTCTTTGTGATGAGTAATATTTGCCAGAAAAAAATCGAGCATTTTGGAGAAAAATCGATTATTTTTTTTGAGTACGGCAGAATGGAGATAATTTGATTCCGAATAGAAAATAATCCTGAAAAACTTTTTGCGGGAGATGCATTTTGTAGTGGATTTACACCATCTTGGCGGTCGGAAAAATAGGAATAAAAATAATTTTTTTTGACTCGACTATTGAATATATAAAAGAATTTTTATTTTTCATAAATACGTAATCGTTTTATGAAAAAATGTAATAAAACAAATAAAACAAATTTTAATGGCGGATATATAAGTCGTTTAGTAGGACCATCTTTTTAAACTAGTTGACACAATATCTCAACATATACTCAAGCGATTTCGATGAAATTTATACCACATATCTTTACAATATTATTTAGGATCTAGCATAGGATTTTTTTTTATTGGATGGCTCGTGCGTTTTTCAATAATTATTGAAACTCAAAATTTTGGCTTTTTATTGCCACAAAAACAAACATTTTTTCCCTATGCTACACTTTAGCCATTACATTTCTTTAAGAGAAAACATTTGTATTGGTAAATATGCCGAAGTGGGTCTCCAGCTGAAAATCGGTGGAACATTTTTTTTACGGTTGATATCGAGATGAAGAATGTGTAAATATGAAATTTAAGGCAGGGCAAGGCATGTATTGACAAGGAAAGAAAAATTTAACAGTTTGCGGATCGAAATCTTCTCAAGCCAAGCATTCTGTATTTCACAGAGAGGTCGATGTAAACAAGATGTAAACGCAGTATACTGGTATAGGAGCGAGGCAACTCGGATTTGCGTGTGGAATCGTGGGGTGCGTGCGATATTGGTGTGGGCGCTGGGTATCTCGGATGTGCGTGTGGAATCATGGGGTGCGTGTGATTACCGGTGTGGGCGCACGCATCAGTATCGCACGCATCCCACGATTCCACACATCCAAAGTTCCCCCGCGCCCACCCCAGTATTCCACGCACTGCACGTATTCCACTCCTACCCCCCGCCCCCGCCTGAAATTAGGTCTTTACACGTTCTCCATCTCGATATTAACATAAAAAAAATGTTCGAACATTTTTCGGCTGGAGTCGCACTTCTGCATATTTTCATTATTTTTTTTTATAACAAAATAAAACTATATAAAAATTATATAAAATATTCATAACAATCATTACAGGATCTTGGTGCCCAATTTACATCACCGCGGCGCGAGATAACACGCCGATGAAACTTCGTTTGCAATAACTGCATAGTTTCGCAGTGAATTAGCATAATTTTCTATGCGTTGCACGATCATGTAATTCTCCATGACTAAACCTCAATACCACGTCTGTAAATATGGAACCGGAATTCGCCCACAGATGGCTCTAGCTGTCAATGTAGTTACCGTCAAGTCACGTCATAGGCGCCATTTGCTTTGTTGACATCTGATAAAGATTTTTAACTCACAATGATACAAGTTTCATACCCCAACATAGTTTGTTATAGCGTTGAACATGTCGAATTTTGTGCCTGGAAATTACGATTTGCGGACATCATTAATGTTCTGTTACCATTTGAAGAAAACTGCTGCAGAATCGCATCGAATGCTTGTCGAACCTTACAGTGAGCATGCTCTTGGTAAATCACAGTGCTTTGGGTGGGTTAAAAAATTAAAATGTGGCGATTTTGACGTGAGAAACGAAGAACGTGAAAGGGCACCGAAAAAGTTTGAAAACGGCGAATTGCAAGCATTGATGGATGAGGATGACAATGAAACTGTTAATACTGAACGCTACCGATGACAAATGATCGATTTGAATCAAGCTTTGCGTGAAAAACGACCAGAATATCAAAAAAGGCAACACAAAGTGATTTTCCTTCATGATAATGCACCATCACACACAGCAAAACTGGTCAAGGAAACGATTGAGGCGTTTAGTTGGGAAATACTTTCGCATGCGGCTTACTCACCAGACTTGGCTCCGTCCGATTACCACTTATTTGCATCGATGGGACACGCACTTGCTGAGGAGCGCTTCACTTCTTACGAAAATGTACGAAAATGGCTCGATGACTGGTTTGCCTCAAAAGAGCAACAGTTTTTTTTAGCGTGGCACCCACAAATTGCCAGACAGGTGGGAAAAATGTATAGCTAGCAATGGACAATACTTCGAATAAAATATTTTTCATCATTTTCATAAAATAAACGTGTATTTTCTATACAAAAATTTCGGTTTCATATTTACATACCTGGTACTTCCTGATGCAAGTTGTCAAAGATTAGTACTCTATGTTCGCCACAAATAGAATGGCGTGCTATTAAAAATGTCAGGTCATCTTGAGACACCCTTTACTTTAGCTGCTTCAGTATTTTCCGTGAACCCTTGTATATCTTTTGAATTTTAAATAACAAAGAAAATACATTTTTTCCTTGTGACAAATACATTTTCTTCATTATTAAAAATTTCAAAGCCCCTTTAATATTTTTTTGTTGAATTCCCCGACATCTTCCCCCATACAGAACCGAACGAATTTTCATTTGCAAATTTTAATTGATAAAACAACGGTACAAAAAAGCACAGACATGTAAAAGACAGGCGGCTATCTATTTATCCCATAAGTTACGCCGGCAAGTGACGAGAGTTGACAACAGTTCGAACAAAAATTCGTCGACGAAAGAAAAGTTCGTTTTCGTTGATGGAAGCATTGACGGCGAATGAAATATAGTGGCCCTGATTTTCTATATGACAATACACAGTCATATCAGAAAAAAAAATAAACAAGAATCGAACGACTTCCGGGTGATGGACCTGAAAGAGCTTTGGTCATATTTTATTGCGTGGATGGAAAGCGAGAAATGGATGGATTGATAGCGAAAGAGGGAAAGAGAGAAAGAGATCGAGAGGGAGGCAGAAAGAGACAGAGAGCGCTAGAGAGCGAGAGGGGGGGGGAGAGAGAGAGAGAGAGAGAGAGAGAGAGAGAGAGAGAGAGAGAAAGGGAAAGAAAGAGAAAGACAGTCAACGACTTTTTTTTATGTCGCACCTGACAGCCACCTCTTGTGAAAACAATTCAAGGCCCTCTCTAGTATTTCTGGTATAGATATTCACACATACTCGCCAGCGTATAGCAACTCCGTCAGTCGAAGCATTCTCTACGCGGACACGCGCGTGCGAAGCCACCGAACCCGTACAACGGCACTTTTAATTAATCCCTGGAATAGAAACGTTTCCCACCATCTTCTACTCTTTTTACTTTGTCTCGTTTTTTTCATGTTCTGCCTCTCTCTCTCTCCCTCTCTCTCTCTCTCTCTCTCCTCTCTCTCTCTCTCTCTCTCTCTCTATCGACGTTAAAGCCGAGAGAAGTTGGCTATTGTATCTGTGTGTGAACACATATATATGTGGCAGTATGATTTTGAAGACATGCGGCTACGTTCACCGTACGCAGTAGCCTTTGATCACTATTGGCTCCGTGCTGAGTATAGGGTGGGAGTAACGAAATCGAACGCAGCGCCGGCAGTGGACAGAATTTGCAATAAACTCGGCTATTTATCTGTCAAATATGTACGAGCGTAGTACGAGATATTTGCAATAAAGTTAAAAATATGGTTTTATTAAAATGTGGTCACGACAGTTGTTGTATAATAAATTGCAAAAATACCGGAAGAAATAGTAAATGCAAATTGTATCGATTTCCTACGGCAAATTGGAAGTTAGAACAACGCGACAAATGAATAGCTGCAGTTAGAAGAAAAAAGTGAGTATTATAAAGTTTGCCTCATAACACGAGCTTGAATTATTAAACTTGGGTCATGTTTTGTCTTCTGCGTCCCTGACGTGTTTAGCAGATACCAACAGTTTTTTCCCTTAGATTGAATTTGAGGTTGGAAATTAATATTGTGAGTTATACTCTCGAAGCCGGTCTTCAAAATGATGCTCATTTTGGCTTAAAAACAAAATTTTATTTATTATTAGTGGTGCTTTTGTTAAATTTTAATCATAGCAATTGTATAGCTTCTATTTTCTCGCTCTATAATGAAATTACAATTAAACAAAATATACATTCCAAGGAAATTTCACTTACTTTTTTTTCACTCTACTGAGAGTAAACACTTCTTGCCGTCTTTGGCCAGACAAATTGATTTAATGGAAACAAATTAAATGCAATAAAGTCACGATTAAAATTTTTCTGATTCATCATAATATTATAATTACAATCACAAAGCGTTTGACAGATCCGACAAAAATACGAACGCTACGCGGCGCTGATTTTGTGCACGGAGCCAATACTCGATATTATAAAAACCCCAAGGTCTTTGAAATCACCTTTAGACAAATGTAGCCATATTTAAATGGAGGTCGTTTCTCCGATCGCTCTGTCTACGAAATGAATTATTTGTTTGAATCAACTATAAGGACCGTCCTCAAAACTGTATGATGTGCTGATAGCCAACATTACGTAGGTATAATAAGTCCACAGTATCCGTTCTCCAGACACAGACACACATACGTACGCAATCAAGCGGAAAGTGATACAGGCCCATTGGAGAACATAACTGTTACGGAGTTTAATGTTGGTTATAACAAATGTAAATACCACACACGTGTAATGGATGACTGATGACCCCGTACAATTGAGATGAATTGAGGACCATCATTTTTGGCACAACGAAAGGGTCCTATATCAAGTTCGTGAATTCAATTATGAGGACTCGGTACATCCTGTTAATTCGCACATTGAATATATAATTTTTTACTTTTTCAATTTTTTTTTTGCTGATAGAGCAAGCCTTTTGTCATAATTTGTAATGTACGCCCGACCGTACCTGCCTGCCGTTTCAAGTATTGTAGTTTCACTGAACGAATTTAGTTGAAATTTTTAAAATTATTCTTTACAATCCTATATTTCCGGTAATTTTTCGTTTCGATCACTCGACACGTGTGACAAAACTCTATTACAAAATAAACGCGTATTCTCCAAAAAAGTTGGCACACATGTGGATCTCATACAAATAAATCTGCTTGAGACAAAATAAGTTTACGTTTCATCGAGCAGCTGATGAATTAGATTTTACTGCAACGTAACAAGCTAACTCTTTCATGGAATTTGCTTTTGGCTTAACAAACTATACGTGAATAGAATTGCCGTTCGATTTTTCATTCGAATTAGTGATGAAAAAAAAAACAGGACATTTCTCCCCTAATTATGGTTTCAAAGTGACTTTTGCATTATTTTTGCACTGCTCGTGCATGCTTACGAGTGAGAAAAGTGTCACATACGATTCTTTTCAATGATTCACTCCAGAATACCAAACAGGTGCGACCTCGTGCCATATATATATACATATATATATATATATATATATATATATATGTACAGGGTGGCCACTTTGAAATGCGTATCCAAAATAAATCGAGGAAATAAAGTCGTACAAAAAAATAATTACTCAAAATAAAAAATTGTAGATCCGCGTACAAGATTTCGTGGTAACTACTTTTTATTTCAAATCGGAATACATACATTTTGCTTTTTTTTAAATCATTGGCTTTAAGACAGTTGTAACGACAAAAATCTCTTTTCAGCTTGGAAAAACGCGAAAAATGTTGTAAGTTTCTAAAAAGGTGACATCAACAATGAATACGATGAAAACGAAGTTACGGTATTACAGTTATCGATATAAGCACAGGGCTCCAAAAGTGTTGGATTCCACATCACTGGTAGAGGAAAGGAAACGCTTATGTAATAATTGTAAATATAATGAACAAGATTTTCAGATATATCTATAATGTTAGCGATGCCAGTCGGTAAGGAATTCTCAGCTTGTGCATGTCACACTGATGTTTACGATTTGGTCGTTTTTTCTATAAAGACCACGACACGTATACGCAATGTCAATTGCCCAGATTGCTTTTCCTTTAGAAAACAGATTCCTTACGGGTCTTGTGACAGAAAAATGTCAGACGATGCACCCTGTGAGACTCCGTCGGTCGGTCAGGTACAACTTTTGTTAACGGGTTTGCATAAATTTGGTGCCTAAAAAAACATGACGTTTTACCATATTTTTTTATGATCAGAGCATTGGGATGACGAGGTCGGAATTTTACCAACAATTAATAAATAGTCGTGTTATGTTTGAGTTTTTTTTATTGAAAAATATTGATGAAGAGTGAAGTTATTATTGATAAAGAAAATACTGCCGTTGATGCATGGCCAATCACTATAAGTGGTTTTAGCAACTAGGGTGATGTGAAATGAAAAATAAAAACATATACTTTTAGTATAATAATAAAACTTTCGGACGACCGGGCACTTTATGACAATTTTGAAAATTACAAAAAACGGCAAACTGTAGAAATACAATTCAATTTTCGATCAACAAACAAACACGATCTATCATTTGTCATTAACAAGGATAAACATATCGTAAAATCATGCGATCATCCGATTGAGAATGTTACAATCTATGCTCTGTTCGAAGGGTGCTGTGATAAATCACAGCACCCTTCAAAAATCGATATAACTAGGTCAACTTTTGAAATTTTTACCAAATCTTTGTTACTCATTGACGTTAAGGGGTTACGTGGGTTTCGAAGCCAAGAAAAAGCATTTTTTTTACATATAATATATAAATTATTTTATTCAAAATGTTAAGCACATGAAAGAGCATCATTTCAATAATATTTTAAAAAATTTTCATCCAAAAATTTGGGAAATTCAGCCGGCGGGATCTGGTTTCCGGAGACCCCTCAAAAAAAGTGTCCTCGTGGTGGTCAGGATAACTCGTGATAGCTTTATCTGAAATTAAAAAACCATTTTTTTTTGTTAGTAGATGAGTATAGCTCGTGATTGAACGAGGGATTAAAAAAAAAAATTGAAATTTGAATTTTTGGCAGAGTTGTGTGCAAAATAGTTCAATTTTTGGTACAATTTACACTACGTATAGCATTGTAAAATTAGTTGTAAAAAAACCTTCGTTCAATCACTGGTCAATGCTATTTTGAAGAAGTATGCAAAATTTCAATAAGATTGGTGCATTAGTTTTTGAGAAATCGTGTCCACCGACGTCAAAAAAAAGTGTTTTGACAAAAATGCGTATATCTGCGTCGCTCCCGGCTGGTCTTTCCCAACGGGGAGAATTCCCAAAGGCTCTCTCTCCTAGACTTTTACTCCGATTGACTTGAAACTTTTATTGACTTTAAAAAAAATGGATTTTTTGAAATTTTCAAACTCACGTAACCCCTTAAACCCTAAGCCATAAAACTACGCATTAAAAAAAATCGTGTTCTCGAAATTTCGAGTTCATGCAAACCCCTTAATATCGCTATCAAATGATTTTCTCGATACCGCAACATTTTTAGGCAACATTTGTACGAATTCATTTTCGCGAATTATTCGGGGTGTACATTTAAAATGGAACACCCAGTATATATTACATATACACATATATATATATATATATATATATATATATATATATATATGTATGCAAACTCGTACCGAGCGTATAACTAAAAGAGTTCCCAACGGCATATTACGCAGGCAACGGTTTCGCGGTGCGGCTTTGACTAGAATTCAAAAACGGCATGCACGAGAAGAGCCGACCCCATAGTTTCCGTCCCTTCCTCGTCCTCGCGCTTTTGCCATACAAGTTTCGCCGTCGGGTTCTCGGGTGACACATGACGCTGTAGCGCGGCCACTTGCTCTAATACGTGCTTGCCATTTCTTTCAGGCTGGGAAATTTTCTGGCATCGATGTTTTTCGGGTCAAAAGTTCGTTCAACGAGTAACTAATACTTTACCGGGTAACAGAAGTTTCATTGCATGCGCGCGGTGGAGGGACCGTGGGGAGGGAAACGGTATTAAAGCGTGACAGAGAATAACGCTGTGTAAACGGGACGAAGTAAAATATAAATAAAAATGGGAGAAATAAGATACGAAAGAGTTACACGTAATTTTTAAAAATTAACATGCCTGCTACAGTCCGCACATATATGACGAATTTTTGCGACAAGTCATTAGGATTCGTCGGCTGTTTTCGAAAAGTCGTAAATTAACGGTTTTGAGTGTGTATAGTTCGTTTTTTTTTCAGTACGTTCATGCATGAATATACTGTACAAGGGAGCTCTAAAAAATGTCCTGTCTCGAAATTCTGAATACTTCTGCTTTTTTGTAATTGATTGATTTTTTCACTGTCGAAATAGTAATAAAACAATAATAACAGTCTATACTACTATGCGACTGCGGAGATAATTATTTGTTTTTTTTTTGTCAACTGATAGATACGAAAAATAAATCTAACGTCAGAAGTTTTATAGGTCATGTAAGGTTTTTGGAAATTATTCTTGTTATTGGTTTTTTATGAACGAAAGTGAATATGAAAGAAAACCTTTATATGCACAGAAAGCACTCAAATAAATTAATTTAATTAATAAGTAAGATTGCATTAATTAATTAAAATTTGTGTTAATTATATGCTTGTCATGGTCTTTTGCCAAAGTAGCGTTTTTCAACTGACAGGTGACTGAACGTGTTTATTGTTTTATCGTTGCATTTCCGAAACTTGTAGATTTCAGTGCAAATGTTTGGAATCACTTTGTACCCAATAGTTAAGGCCTTAGGCCACTCTAGGATTTTCCAAAAATCGATTTTTTTTGTTAAAAATGTACCTTGTACCTATAAAATTATATTCCAAAAGATTATGGGTGTGAAAAATGTCTAAGTACTCGATTTTCGAATTCTAGCGCAACCCCTCTTGATTCATGTCCTGACTTTCTACTAACTTTAAGGCCGTCTTCTCGTCTAGAATTTTGAAAAAACCGATTTTTTTTGCATATTTTCAATGTTTAGTATTTCAAGAATATAGCCTCCAAAGGAAATTTGGAAATTCCAAATATTAACGGAGTTACAGCTGTAATTAGTGAGGTGGAAACTTAACCGGTGCTGCCGGACCGAATCGAACAATAGACGGATCCGTCTGCTCGACTACCTAAGGCCCTACCCTTCGTGATATTCACGTTTCTTGACTACCTGAGGTCCCCTACCCTTTGTGATATGGACCAGGAATCGCCGATTAACGAAATGTAAGTATATGTACCATTATATGACTTAGACTGCCTGAAACTGTACTCGAATCTTTAAACGCGTTTTTCTCGAAACTACTTTTTTCGAGACGGTTGACATGATATCTCAAGTTGTAATGAACCGATTTACTTGAAATTTTTTGTGGACCTTTTCTATAGACCCCTCTATCGCCCCTACCAGATTTATCGCGAAATTTTGTTACTAATTATTTTTAAAAAATCAACAATCGTGAAAAAAAACGGCAAAAAATGACCTTTTTTTTAAACAGCCGCCATTTTGCGAATTGTTTTTTGCCTGAGGTAGGGGCTATAATGACATCCTTACTAATTAAGAATCTATTTTTTTTTTTTCAGATGACCAGGAGGGTTCGAATCATGTCAACCAGGAGAGGCCGTTTTTTTTCACACCCCCACTTTACCAGCCTGCATCTACCAGAATTATGGATTTTTTTTTTCGCAAATTTTTTTATACAATGTTAAAGGATGAATAAATATGTGGTAAAAAGATAGATACGGAAATATTTTTTGTTTTTTTTTAATCGCATGTTGAAAAATCCCCAAATTTTGGCCCTCTAGACTAGAAGACGGCCTTAAACGCGTTTATCCCAAATCTACATTTTCAAGTCGGCCGGACTCATAACTCAAACAAATTTCAACCGATTCACTTGAAATTTTAACTGTACATTTTCTGAGGCACTACGTAGAATTTTTTAAATTATATTGCATAGTTCCTTTTTTATAAACAATTTTCTGATGATTTTCTCATGGCATTTTATACTTTTTGTTTTAGAAATGTGCCATTTGCATAAAAAACAATATATCAAAAAAATCCTACGTACTTCTATAGCTATTCTTATATATAATCAAAAAAACTTTAGTATCTTTTCATAACTCAAAAATTCTAGGAGCTGTTGGTCCGGCCGTTGACCTTCCAGAAATAAAGGCGTCATCGGAAAAATGCTGCACAGTCGCCATTTTGACATGTATCGCTGTGAAAATATAATTTTGTACAGTCAATGACGTGTATAATAAAACGCCTATTTTGTAATTCCGATTTATTTTATGGTTTCGCTGAAAAAAAATCACAAATTATGCCCTCTTCTTGGCTCTCTAGAGTGGCCTAAGGCCTTAACTCGAAAACTATACGTAGCGAGACACCTTTGATAGATTAAAACCAGCGTACTCTAAAAGTGACAGAACACCCACCTTCATATCAGTCGCGAAATTCTTGTTTGCACTAATTTCGTGAAAGAAACGAAAATATTTTAGCCGGAAAAATTTCATCACCTTAAGGTAGTAGTCTCGCCACAGTCACTTTAAAAAGTTTATTCTCCGCTCAATCGATGAAAGTTTCGAAATATTACGAACTATCCTTGTAATGTAAGTTGTACATCTTATCGGGATCTAAAAAATTTAAAGTAATGATGAAAACGCATAATATTAGGTGTAGTAAAAAGAAATCCATTATTTTTGCAATAGATGGCTTTAGTAATCTGTATCTCGCTTTGTATATTGCGATCGGATTACGCTAGATGGCGTTAGAAAAATAAGATTTCGTACTAAAATAAACATTTCAGACAGTTTTGTGATTGTTTGACTCAATATTTTTTGAGCGTGCGTCAAAGATGGCCACCAGCAAAGTGAAAATACGCCATATTTTACAGTTTTTCTTCGATAAAGGCGAAAACGCAAGCCAGGCGGCTGAAAATGTCAATAGTGTTTATGGTCCTGATACTGTAACAGCCACTCACGCGCAATTTTGGTTTCGTCGATTCCGTTCCGGTAATTTTGATGTCAAAGATGCACCACGCTCTGGAAGGCCAATTGTCGAAAATGTCGATAAAATAATGGAAATCGTCGAGTCCGACCGTCAAGTAAGCACTGTTTCGATTACCCAGGAGCTAAACATTGCACAAAAAACCGTTTGGAACCACTTGAATAAGGCTGAATACAAAAAGAATCTCGATGTATGGGTGCCACACGAGTTAACGCAAAAAAACCTCATGGACCGAATTTCCATCTGCGAATCGCAACAAAATCGACCCATTTCTGAAGCGGATGGTGACGTGATGAAAAGTGGGTCACTTACGACAACGTCAAGCGAAAACGGTCGTGGTCGAATCGCGGTGAGCCGGCGCAAACGGTGGCCAAGCCAGGATTGACGGTCAGGAAGATTTTACTGTGTGTTTGGTGGGATTGTCAGGGAATCATCTACTATGAGCTGCTCCCCTACGGCCAAACTCTTAATTCGGACCTGCACTGTCAACAATTGGACCGTCTGAAGGAAGCAATCGCCCAGAAGCGACCAAGTTTGGCCAATAGGAGAGGAATTGTGTTCCATCAGGACAACGCCAGGTCACACACATCGATAGTGACTCGCCAGAAGCTCCGGGAGCTTGGTTGGAAGGTTCTTATGCATCCACCTTATAGTCCGGATCTGGCACCAAGTGATTACCACCTATTCCTGTCTATGGCAAATGATTTTGCTGGTGAAAAATTCGCCTCAAGAGAAACTTGTGAAAATCGACTGTCCCAGTTTTTTTGCCAATAGGGACGAGGGTTTCTATGAGAAAGGCATAATGACATTACTTTCAAAGTTGCAACAAGTTATCGATCAAAACGGTGCATATTAGACCTAAATTGGATCATTTTAACTATGCTAAATAAAGCCTTCAATTTTATGGAAAAATAATGGATTTCTTTTTACTACACCTTATATAATGTTTATCTAACCCTCACTTTTGTTCCAGACTATCCATTCCGGCTACTAATACGTAGATACTCTGTGTATACGGATATGCACACAGTACTGTAATCTAGTTCCAGTCTGCTCCACTCGCTCCGTGGCGCTAGCGTCGCTAGACATAGCCTAATTTAAATCGCTATATATCTCTGAAACTAGATCGTCAAAATTTATGATTTTTTTTTACCCACTTGGTCATATGTTCCTTTGTAATTGGGAATTAAAAAAAAATCTGTAGAAAAGTTGCTAAGTTAATTGCTTGAAAAAGTGTTCTAATTTAAATCTTTCTTCCTTTAAAAAATATCCCTACATTTACAGTACCAATTGATTATTTTTAAAGAAAAAACGGTTTTAATTAGAGTAATTTTTATTTGTCCTTTTTAATTGAAACCTCAATATAACGATTTTTTTGGAACATGACCTCGACATAACGAAACCTCAATATAACGAAATCCCGATGTCACGAACTTTTTTTACTCTTCCCTAGAGATTCGTTATATCGAGGTTCGACTGTACCTTGAATTCTAATCACTTTTTTTACAATCAATAGTGCTGCAAATAAATTTAAAAAAAGTCTTTAGGGTGTAGTACTCGATTCAAAAGTATCAAGTTATAGTTGGAGATCGCATCTTTTGTATCGAGTAGCGAAAATTTATTCGATACTCGATACTTGAGTATCGAGTAACGAAAAGTTCTTCGATACTCGATATTTTTGCAATATTGTTATTTATTAAAATTTGTATAAAATTGATTTTTGTTATTTGAAATGAAATTGTTAAGTTTTCCGAATGCATATAAATTTTTCAAGAGTTTTTTCATCGTTTTGACATTTTTTTTACAAATTTTGAAAAATTGACAAAATATCGGAAATTCTTTACCTTCTCTCGAGTACAAGGGTAACTGTATCAACCGTGAGAAATTTTGAAAACTTAACAGAATTGCTACGTATTTTGGGGCTTTGGAATGGAACAAGTATCGAGTAAGAAAAAGCTTTTCGTTACTCGATATTTGTGTAACGAGTAACGAAAATTTATACGATACTCGATACAAAGGTATCGTTTATCGAAGAACTTTTCGTTACTCGTTATAAAAGTATCGAGTATCGCAAAACTTATCGTTACTCGATACAAAAGTATCGAGTAACAAAAGATTTTTCATTCCTTGATACAAAAGTATCGTGCGATTGTTGGAGATCGCTACTTTCGTAGCGAAGTATCGATCGAATTCTTGTTGCTCGATACGGTTGTATCGAGTATCTTCAATCGAATTCAATACTGAAGTAACTAGTTACTGCCAACTCTGGTACTGAGTCAATTTCAGCCTACTTTTTTGTTTGTAGAAAAACTTACAGCAATATATACTTTGGCTCGCTTATATGTGTCCATGAAGTCCAATAGTCGAGAAAAATAATACACGTGGTTTCGAGAGTCACGATTCTAATCGCTCGCGGCAACACGTGGCTTCGCCGACCTGCTGCTTTTCTGCAAATCAGAATCATTTCCATGCCCTGTACGCCGCTGCATAAGAAACGTATGTCGGATATCGTATACTCTCAATGTGTTGAATATAGTATATATGACGCAAATATATGACGTCGTGTCACTGAGGATGAAACTCAGACCGGAGAGTATACAAGGCAACAGGATATGACATTTGGCGAGTAGTTATAATGGCTACGATGAGGCTCACGGCGGAGTAAAACGGCGCGATAAATCGTTCGTGCAGCCGTCGTTGGCCGAACGACTCAACGGTATAACAGTAACACATGGTAAAACTCGTATTTCCATCAGAAATACTTATAGTGCAATTTGTTTAGGCGCAATCTTTTTGTTTGCTCGTTTAGATGTAGCCTTTGCTTTCGCGTACTGAAAAATAGCCCACGTTGTTCGCATTTTCTCATCTGGGCAGTAAAATACGTAATGATACGTATCTGGCTCATTTTACAATGAACACAGACAGAAGTATCTCGCGAGTGTAATCTTTTCTGAAAGTCATGCTACAGAAATTGGGCTTAAAATATTACGTAGAGTAATGCACTTTTTTTTGCACTGATAAAGAAGATTGAGCAAAATGATTTAAGACCTTAGGCCACTATTGAGGCCAAAAAAGGGCATATTTTGTGATTTTTTTTTAGCGAAACCATAAAATAAATCGGAATTATAAAATAGGGGTTTTATCATACACGTAATTGACTATACAAAATTATTTTTTCACAGCGATACATGTTAAAATGGCTACTGTGCAGCATTTTGCCGATGACGCTTTTATTTCTGGAAGGTCGACGGCTGGACCAACAGCTCCTATAATTTTTGAGTTATGATGATACACTAAAGTTTTTTCGATTCTATATAAGAATAGCTATAGGAGTACGTAGGATTTTTTTGATATATTGTTTTTTGGCAAAATGGCGCATTTCTAAAACAAAAAGTATAAAATGCCATGAGAAAATCGTCAGAAAATTGTTTATGAAAAAGGAACTATGCAATATAATAAAAAAAATCCTACATAGTGCCTCAGAAAATGTAATTCTAAATATACAGTTAAAATTTCAAGTGAATCGGTTGAAATTTGTTTGAGTTATGAGTCCGGCCGACTTGAAAAATATAGTTTTGAGATAAACGCGTTTAAAGTTAGTAAAAAGTCACGACATGAATCAAGAGGGGTAGAATTCGAAGATCGAATTCGAAGCGCTAGAATTCGAAAATCGAGTACTTAGAGATTTTTCACACCCATAATCTTTTTGAATATAATTTTATAGGTACTAAAGTACATTTTTAACAAAAAAATCGATTTTTGGAAAATCTTAGAGTGGCCAAGGCCTTAAATGCGTTAAATTGATCCTTTTTTTATTTGAACAAACTAAAATGTAGTATAATCAATATTTTTTAGATGTGATTCTACTATTTAAAAGATTTATTGCAAATATTTATTGGCTCAAATCAAGATCTATTCAATACCATTGAGTAATCAAAAGTGTATATGGCTTTAATAATTTTGGTATTTGCTATTGTTAGATCAACAAAATATTTAGTCAAACAGACTAAATTGATCTGTTTAGATTTCTTCTTATTTGAATTAACTAGCAAATGCATAAACGTACCCGTGCAGAAATTTGTTAGGGAGTCCCCAGATCTTACCAGATCCCCGTAGGAATTTGATACGGACGCCGCACGTGGGGAGTCCACATTGGAATTTAAGTGGATTCCGTACTATTTCCCGATTCACGTCTTTTGAGAATGTTTGATTTGAAATTCTTAACCAGAATTTATTGGATCTGCCAACAAAAAAAAATATGTTTTCGTGATCCCGTGCACAAATCTGTTGGGGAGTCCCAGGATGCACTTACATCTCTATAGAGATTTGTCAGGAACACCGCACATAGGGAGTCCTCGTCGGGATTGAATCGAATTCTGCACTGTTTCCCGATAAACGCCGTTTAAGAATTCTCCCCACGTTCGAATCGAATATATGTGAAAAATTACGAGAAAACACTCGGCGTGTTGAAACATAACCTGCACGCGTCGAGAGCGCGTACGTGTGTAATGATATTATGTTAAATTGCAGTAAAATAAATAACAAACGATACTTATAGTGGATTTTCAGTTATGTGATTCAAATAGATTTTTAAGATATACTTTTTTGAGCGATTTATACTTTTTTAAGGTTCCCTTATTTTGTATATCTATGTATTTTGTTTAGAAAAATTCAGTGTACAGCATACGATGGGATCATAATGTGGGAATCCTTTAGGAATCAATTTGGATTCTTACATTGAATTCCAACGGGGAATCCCGATTAGAATCCAATGTACGAGCGTGACGTTTTAGCGTTCCAGTGCGATGACCCATTGGATCCGTATCAGGAAGTAAGGACAAGTATAGGAACGGGTAGCAGTATGCTCTGTGGCCGGAGTGTGGCGCAGGGCTCGCGGCATCTCCCGCAAGCCATGTGTACTCTGAGCGAGCAAATAATCGAGTACCCGAAACGTATGGACGCACCACGAATTTTGCACATTGTTGCTCATGGTCAATTAAGTGTAGTTCGAAAGACGTGGGAATTGCACATCTTGTGATACCCACGAAATCGGAGAATTCTCTTGTATATATCGAAATGATGTTAATACAAAACATTTTTTATAATTTTTCATCTCCGAGGATTGTTAACAATATGAAAAAAATATTACAGTTATATCAAATGAATCTGTTCAACGGAATGGTTTATCACTTTATAAAATTTACGAAGTTGGTGATATAATGCTGCTGGTAAAAAAAATGAAAAGTAAAAAAGTAATGAAATGTTTCATAATAAATTCGCGGAAAATACGGCATCTTCGCTACCTCAATATGTTGATGTAGAGTGCCTCGTTGCTGGATATATCCTTTATAATGAAGGGGGCAAATTCGAGTAGACCGCGGAAAAAATAGGTGAGTTTGGGAACATTTTCCGAAAAACGATTTGACCGATTTCATCCAAGTTTGTTTTATTCAAAAGTATAAATATTAAGGTATGTTGATAAATTTTTTCATAAATATATATTGACTGGGAGCGCTGTTATTGTGGCCGGCGTAAAAAATGTCAACAATTGCATGCAGTCGGTTGGTTTGAAACAAAAATTACGAAAAGATTCTTAAAATATTATGTATTTCGCATGTTCGTACTATTAAAAAAAAAATTCACAAAATGGTGCCTGACTGAAATTTACATTCATTTTTTAACCCAAATTACGGACCTTTTTGGCTTGATAAAAAAAAATCCTGCACGGAGAGAATTAAAAAGTAATTTTTGTCGTGAATTTCACGGTAAAAATTACCGTGATATATTTCAATGTGGTGACAAGTGAGAAAAGCATAATAATTCATATGCGACAAGTTTTTTTTAACTCACGTTACAGAAAATTTCAAATACGTAGTTAAAATTTTACTATACAAGAAGGGTAGCGCGCACGATAATTTTTACCGAGAGCGCAATACATTTTCCTATAACACTCATTAAATTTTATAATAAATCTTAAAATAACTGTTATAAAGATGATACTTTTTATAGACATTTTTGAAAGGCATAAAATAATAAAATGCACAGTAAAATTTCGCTGATATTATATATTTTTAAAATTTAACTTTTGCGTATTTTGTTACACATCAAAATTTACTAGAAAATCTGGTAAAATTTTCTATCTGAAGAAGAAATTTTATTTTATTTTCGTGAAAATCTGTGTTTTACTCAGTAATAATAAGCGAAGTTTCAGGGTTGTCATCTGGTTACCGTTACTGCACGGTAATTTTTAACATTTAATTCTCTCCGTGTACGATGCGAAGGGCTTTATACATTACATTATAGAATCTTTTCGTACATTTTTTTTTCAGATCAACCGACTGCATGCTATCATGGGTACTGCCAGCGAGGGACACATTTTACGCCGGCCACAATAACAGCGCTCCCAGTTAATATCAGAGTTGTCCAAAATCTGTATCGAGCTGTATCGAGCGTTACGTTTTGCTCGATACAAATGTATCGGGTATCGAAAAACTTTTCGTTACTCGATACAAGAGTATTAAGCTATTGTTGGAGATCGCGACTTTTGTATCGAGTAGCGAACATTTATTCGATACTCGATGCTTGAGTATCGAGTAACGAAAAGTTCTTCGATACTCAATACTTTTATAATATTGTTATTTGTTTAAATTTGTGTAAAATTGTTTTTTTTGTTATATGAAATGAAATTAATAAGTTTTCCGCATGCATATAAATTTTTCAAGAATTTTTTCATCGTTTCGAATTTTTTTTTTACAAATTTTGAAAAATTGACAAAAAGTCGGATATTCTTTACCTTCCCTCGAGTACAAGGGTTCTGTATCGACCGTGAGAAATTACAAAACTGTTAAAAGAATAGCTTCGTATTTTGAGGCTTTAGAATGGCACTAGTATCGAGTAATGAAAATTTATTCGATACTCGATACAAAAGTATCGAGTATCGCAAAACTTTTCGATACTCGATACAAAATTATCGAGTATCAAAGGATTTTTCGTAACTCGATAAAGGTATCGAGCGATTGTTGGAGATCGCTACTTTTGTAGCGAAGTATTGATCATCATTTTGTTGCTCGATACATTTGTATCGAGTAGCTTTAATCGAATTCGATACTGAAGTAACTAGTTACTGCCAACTCTGGTCAATATATATTTATTAAAAAAAATTGCCAATATATCTCAATATCTCTACTTTCGAATAAAACAAACTTGGATGAAATCGGACAAATACTTTTTGAGATAATAATTTCCAAAATTCACCTTTTTTTCGCCGTCTACTCGAGTGTGCCTCCTTAATAATATATGATATACATGCGTATACGTCGAGAGTTCTCCGCGGACTTATCTATCGGCACGAGCCATCTCTCGAGTTCAAGAGCACGCATCAGCTCCTTTCCGTTCTCCGTTTACTCAAACACACACGTACACGCGGTACGCATATAGATACGAGAGAAGAAGAACCGCGCACGCCATTCGAGAATCGCATATGCGAGAATCGTAATTTCCAACGGGGGTCGACTGTATGATCGTAAGGGTCGTGGAGTGTTTCACGGGAGGAGAGGGAGAAAAATAGAGAGCGAAAGAGAGAGAGCGAGAGAGAGAGAGAGAGAGAGAGAGAGAGAGAGAGAGTTCACGCTTCCCTCCCTCCCTCACCCTCTCTCTCTCTCTCTATGCCTCTTTCCTGTGAAAAACCGGATGCTCACGACGTCCGTGCATCCTCCACGCGCTCTTGGCTACTCGCACGGATCAGCGGAATACTTCATGGCAAAAGAACGAGAACTCCGCGTAGCTCAAACATGTACGTAGCTGTATCTGTGTAAGCCCGCGTGCGTATGTTTGACGATGCGTGACAAGCCTTGAATATCAAAAGGGCGCATATGCCAGTGTGCGTTCACGCTAAATTATGTGAGATCAAACGTCTTTCTGATTATTGAAATTCAAAGCCTCCGCGTGTCTTTGAGGCTCTGCGACTAACGCCTTACGTGCGTCCGAGTGTAACTTTTAACGCGAAATCGACACGTTGGTATTGCAAGCTGGGAAGCAGCGTATACCTGATCGACGTTCAATTCAATTAAAAGTAACGACCGCAATGTGCGTCTCACTGCTTCTTCACATATATAAAGTAGCTGTGGTATCCGTGACGTTGCGTTAAGGGACGTACTTACCGGAGAGCAGACATTGGCGTAGCCGGGAGGGAGGGGGGGGGGGCAGAAATCCCGGTGACCGCCCCCCCCCCCCCCAAAATCGATAAAAAATAATTGAAGTCAAATAGTCGATGCATTTTCTTTAAGATTCACTCAAGCAAGCATAAAAAAATAATTGAATAAAACTTGAACTATTTTCTTCGTCGTGATTTCGTAATTTGTATAAAAAAAGTAAATATTCCATTACGTAAATTAAATATAGATTGAAATTTCGCAAATTAAGTCAACAGCAATACATCAGATTTGACTGACGACACACAATCAAAAGAATACTGGAAGATCAATATTTATAACCAAGCAGTAGATAATATCATTATAAATCTAAAATGCTGATTTAAGATTTTGCCGTTAGCTCATGCAGTTGATGCATTTTTTAAATTGGAGATAAAGAATTGAGAAGATTTTATCAATAATTATAGAAAAATCTTAATAAATGATACGTCAGCCTCAGAGGCTAAGAGATGGCAATAAAAAACATACTTCAATTTAAAAATGATGCAATAAATACTAAAAATTTAGGAAAGAATATTAAAAAGGAGTACAGTGAAACTTCAGTTATACGTTTTTCAAGGGGTACAGCAAGGATGACGTATAAATGAGAATAACGTAGAAGTGAAATACAGTATCGGTGCATAATTCGCGATGTTTTTTAATAGCAGTACCTCTATTGTAATATTTGGATTTCCAATTGAAAATTTGATTGGTAGTAACGAAGTAATGAGCCAACTCAATCTGTTTTTATTTATTTTTGTTCAAATTTTTATTTGATGTGAGTTTGTAACATTAAAGCTTTGACGTTTTACACTCGAAAATAACAGACATTCTCGTATAAATAAGAGATAGGTAATCACAGTTAAGGAAAGGGTGTCTCAAAATGACCTGACATTTTAATTTATTAATAAAACGTATTATTTACTTGAAAAGTACGAATAGTTTTATTTTAATATAAGGTACAAATATGGAGGTTATGTGTGGAACACAATATCCGATAAATGGACGCCTCGTCCCTATTTGCAAAAGTTCACTCTTTTGACGAAATTTTCAACAACATTTTGGCATAATTGCGGACTAATTTCATTAATGGTGTGTTCAATTGCTTCCTTGAGCTCCGGAATGATCTATGGATCATTGGCATACACTTTTCCTTTTAGAAAACCCCAAAGAAAGAAGTCCAATGGCGTCAAAACGCACGATCTTGGTGGCCAATTCACATCGCCGCGGCGCAAGATAACACGACCATGAAACTTCGTCTGAAATAACTGCATTGTTTCACATTGCATTTTCACAATTTCTATGCGTTGCTCGATCGTGTCATTCTCCATGACTCAACCTCAATACTTCCTGATGCCAGTTGTCAAAGATTAGTACTCTATCTTCGCCAGAAAAAAAATGACGCGCAATTTAAAATGTCTTTTACATGCATACATAATACGATCCTACAATTTTACACTGGAAAAAATTAAAGTACGGGTTGTACATTTTTTAAATTCTTGTCTGTCTTCTTTTTGTGTCAAAGAACACTGATTTACGTACAACTGAGAAAAAACAGGCCCTGAAACGGGCGCTGGGGGAGAAACTTAATAACGCATAAGCGCAAAAAACGTATACGTGGAAAACGTAGAAATGAAACTTTATTTCATTCGTTATAGGCGGAATTTGCCGAAGCCAGAGAAATATGACGTATGAATGATAAAAACGTATAAGTGCGAAACGTATAAGCGAGGTTTCACTGTACTAACTTTTATAAACTTTTCCAAGTAGCAATAGTACTCCCAGTAAGCTTCGCCGGCTGTGAGAGAAGTTTTTCTGCCATGAAGTGGCATATTATACTTTTTTTTTTTAGGCGTGAACGATTTTCAACTGTTATACGCACATACACCTATACGACAAAGCAACGTATGATCGGTTTAGGTTAGTCTCATGATACCCCCCGACCATACCACCACACGGTTGCCGCGATAAGAAAAACAAGCTTGGGCAATAGAAGGCCCACTCGCTGCTTATCAAATACACTGCAACCTCTCTAATCGGCACAGTGGCGGGATCGACTCCGCAACACACTTGCAGACATAGAGGTTGCGCACTATCCACTCAACCCGACTCTGCGCAGCTGACGTAGCGGATAGCAGTACCCCTCCAATCCCAACTCTTATTGTCTAGTATGCTTCGAGCCTGACGCTTCTCCCACCATGCGCTACACCAATCGATATTCGGCACCTAGTGGGGGCTGATTTCGTTTATGGAGGTGCCGTTCGGAGTGGTTGCAGTGTACGACCGTCATTTCGAGACCGTGGTGCTGCCCTATGCAGCTTCTTTTGCACAATCGCTTTCGCGATTTGGCTGCTAAAAAACGCGTAGCATCCATACGGCAACCAAAGATTGAGCAGTTCTTGATAAAAAAAGCCTTGAGGTATTACTGGATGGACCATCGAGCAAAAAGTTAGTCCAAAATGGGCGAATCGTCGATTTAAAAGTCTAGATCATGTCGTACATGTTTAGCCTTATAAATAGCTAATTTAATAATAAATGAACACTTAAAAATCTTACTTTTCCACTTTTAATAATAATTGAAGTCAAATTCGACGATACTGGTGTGTGCTTGACTGAGGTTTTGTCAGTGACTGTACATCTGTTTCAACTTACCAACAAAAAAATTTCGCAGTTTTTAAATTAAATTAATACGTTCAGATCATCTTATTATTATCAATAATTATCCAAAAACTCAGAATATATTGAGTTTTCCAATGATTGCTATTAATTCATCGTTAAAAAAGGCGATACTCCTCATTACTTTAATTCATTTCTCGATAATTACTTACTCGATTTATTTCAAATTTAGCATAATCAATCGCTTGGACCTAAATCTTGATAATATAATATTTTCAGAATTTACGGCGATTTAGTTCCATTCGTTTTGCAACCATTCCCGTATGCAGAAGCTGCTTTACCATAAGTGACCCTGTTAAATTCATATGTTTATAACTACCAAATTATTTAGTTGAAAATTCTACAATATTTCATGTATTATTATTTTATCAAGAACCATCATGCCTCAAATTTTCAAGAATTTTGGCGATTTTTTATTATCCATCCAGTAATACCTTAACGTAGTTGTTGTATATTTATATTAAAAGTGTACATATTATGTTGGCTTTCAAATATAAATAAGAAATGCACAAGTCCAACGTAACATCGCTAAAAATACCTGTACTTTTTAATTTTTTCCGTATGCAATATGTAAAACTTCCGATATTCTGAGCTAGACTCGGTCCGAATGGGTGCGGGTATACGAGGTTCTATTGTATATTGCTTTGTGAGTAAGATAATGGTTACAGCTAATAAAACACATTTACATTCAGTATGCAGGCGTCTGCACAAGCTGGGAATTAAAAAAATACATTTTTTTATTGCATAATTTTATAGCCCAAGGTCTTAACTTTAATTAGAAGCAACAATTTTGTAAAAATTCACCAAGTTATGGCGATATTTGTGAAGGGCTAGATCGCATATCGAGTTACGGCGATCTGCCTTTGTTTTTATCAGCATTTTGTATGTAACTTTTCCTATTCTATTACCTGATGATTGCTTGATTTGTTGATCAATTTGTTAATAACAAATCATTAAAGCCGTTTGGAACTTTTTTGGAACTTTTTTTTCTACAGTTTGCCATTTTCGTCATTTTCAAGATTACGATAAAAGTATCCGGTTATACGTAAATTCTATCATTATACTAAAAGTAATTTTTTTTATTTTTCATTTCCAGCGCCTGATTGCCAGAACCATCTACACCGATTGGCCACGCAACAACCACCTTACTTTGTTTAAATAATAACAACTCAATTGCTCATCAATATTTATCAATAAAAAAACTTAACCTTAGCAAAACTATATATTAATTGTGTGTAAAATTCTGATCTCATCATCCTAATCTCTCATCAGAAAAAATATTGAAAATCGATTTGTTTTTTGTTTCCCAAGCTTGTACAGACCCATAGCCTGAAGAGTTTCCTCACAAATCCTAAAGGACATTGCGTGTTGCTGCCTTTTTAAAAGGAAAGTTCCATTATCTCAAGTTCCACTCGACAGATCCGGACAAAAGTGCAGAATAATTCGCAAAGCGTTTATTTTCACATACCAAAGATTCAGGAAAGAAGCCTTCAGCTGTTCTCATGCCAACTTTGCTCAAACAGAGAAATTCAATTATTTGATTAATTACTAATATTGTCTCCCCACCGTATCCCAACCCTACCAGCTTAATTTTAGCCTGAAAAAAAACGATTGTTCGAATAAAAATTACGATTTTATGATTCAAGTAAGTCAACACTTTCACTTATCCTATTATTTTTCCATAGCAAGTACACTTCTATGAAATATTATAAGCTCTAGAATTTTTGTTGTATTCGCGTTTAAGCGCGAGTGTCTCGCTTCTCTACTCTATCGTTCGCGTTCGCGCGCGAGACGTCCATTACTTCGCATTAAAAGGAATGGACCACTTCTTCCATCGTTACCACTTCTTTTTCTATTCCTCCTTCTTACGTATATATATATATATATATACATTCGCGTATCCATCGGTGTGTGCATGTGTGTGTGTGTGTGTGTACGGTAAGCAAGTGTGTACGACTGCGAGCAGAAGAGTTGGGAGAGATGCTGCGTGATTACATATAGTCGGTACATAGGGGCGATGCTACGTGGGGCAATGCTACCAGTAACAGGAATGGTCACCGAGTTACGACGACGCCGAGGAGAGGCGGGAAGAAGCATATTATCGGAAAAGAGTAGGTTCGCATAGCCTTTTACAATGGGTGAACACGCGCGACTAATGTACCTCGAATGATCTCTCACGAGACAGAGAGGGCGAGAAAAGAGGAGAGAATCTCTTATAAGTCTTCTTCCCCCATATATGTTCACTTACGTTTAAAGTATAAAAGTTCGCATCCCGCATATTTTATACTTTCTACGTGTTAAATTAAATAACGGCGGGGCCCTTTCGATTATCGTTGGTCAATGTGCAGCAGCAGATATATGTCCCACGTCGTGTTTCAACGTTATCCTCAATAATGTGAACACCTTCGAGTACTCGAATATGTCTTAATCGATTGCTAAAATTCTAATTGTCGTCTTTATTATTTGTTTCTATCATATGCGCGCATTGGTTTATAAAACGATGAAGAATACTGTCTTCTGAGTTCCGATCATCGATATAAACACATGTGCTTCAGCGAGTTGTAGTGGTCAATCTTTTGACAACGTTAACACGAATGATAACTCGCCGAAAATTGCAAATGGTACAGCCGAAATGAGACGCGAATTATCTCGCTGTATATTTTTTTCGGCGATTTTGGTAATTGCCAATCCGTAAAGGATCACCGTAGTGAAGATACGCTAATAGCGTTGCCGAACCCTAGGACGAAGTATTCGGAATAGCCGAAAAAGCGAACTCAAGAGGACGACGAAACAGATATAAGTCCAGTTCTAATTTTCTTGCATTTATTTTGTTGTTGACACAACGAGCTGCAATCATCTAAACGAGCAGTGAGATCACCGAGACCGGATAGTTCAACTTCGTTCCACGAACTAATCTATCAAACATCGAACATTGGAGAATAAGAGTAATGCAACCACATGCTCTGTTATTTGTTCTCATCGTATTAATTATAGTAAATGAGTTTTAAATTATCGAAATCTCAATTTTCGCTAAAATTACGATCGTTTGTCAAGTTATTCCCTTACATGGATACATAAATGATAAACCAATCACAAAATTGATCTGAATAACGAAAAGTTTATTACAGAGTCGTGGGCAAAACCTAAAGGAAGGGGAGGCATGCTCGTAAACACATTTCAGCTTTGATTTCCTTTGGAGTTTTTCCTTTTAATTGAAGAAACCTTATTATAGCTAGCTGTATCATTCTCTGCGACTGTCAGACACAAACTAACGGTGTGATCAGAATCCGATTTGGCTCTTTACATTTGATTCACTGGCATCGATTGGAAAAGTATTGAGAATTTACTAAAATCTTGGTCCTTCTTGGTCAGGTCAGAAAGGGTTTAATCCACCCTCGTATCTGAGATCATCTGGTCCTTGGATAATCGAAACCTTTGAAATTGATACTTGGAAGGACATATTGAACGCTGATTTACGTCAAAAATGATTATGTGGATCTTTTTTTTTTACTTTTCATCTTTCACATGAATATAAATATATATACAAATGGTATCCCATTTATATTGCGGCACCGAAATGACTCGAAACCAAAGAAGAAAAATCAAAATGACCGAGATACGTGTCTGATGGATTTGAAGGTCCAGTAAAATGGCATGATTCGTTTTTCATTCTGTGGACCTCCTCGAAGGGATTTTAAGGTCAACTTTGTTTTTTTAAAACGGTAATCTATTTTTTTAATTTCAGAATCAAATTGTATGTGAATAAAAGATAAGCTTTCGGATGAAATGTTTTTTTTTTTATTTGATCGTTACAGTCGGAGATATTGTACGTAGTGATCCGAATTTTTATTTTTTTGAGCTATCGCAAATATCGTGGTACGTATGTCACGGTAGGGTATGATACCTTTATTGAAGTGATAGCAAGGTTTTCGTTATCATTGTTTACTTTGAAAATCTACTCACTTGTAAGTACAATTGGAATCTCGTTAACACTCATAACAGCTATGGAAGTGTACTTTGAGTTAAATATGGAACTCCTTTTTATTGTAGAAAGAATTCTAATTATTTTTATTTATAGCAAAGTGGGAGACCACTTTATGCATTTGCAATAATTTTCTCATTTTATTCATTCTAAATAAAAACCTGAATTATTTCCCACGATATCTTCGAGACTAATGATGAAATAAAAAAATACTCCGGCTAAAAGTTATTCGTTTTCGAACGTAGTATATGGCACATAGTCGAATTCGAAACCACTTTGACGACGTGGAACGCGAATGAAAAACAGATCATTTTACTCCCCCCTAGAACCCGTTCAATATGTTGTAACATTTCTATTCATTTTCATTCACATTAATATACAAAACGTATTATCTGATAGTTTTTCGCGCAAATATAAGCCTACAATTATGCATCATTCATCACACAACTAATGTTTTTCTTTGCACCTATACGCGCACAATTTTCATTTCTCATTCGATACATAATCCTCCCATGGTTAGGTGATTCAATGTCTCAAAGTTTTGTAAAGTTCACGTAGTTCGTTTTTTTTCTTTTTATGCAGCTCGACACAACTCAATTTTAACAGTTGGAGGGGACTTATCTCTCTTGCGATGCAATTTCCCACGTTGGCTCTTTCATGTGTCCCGGGGACTGGACCGGTGGACCGTTGGTTAGATTTGTACGAAGAAGATAACGGCTGGCCAGGCGTACCTTCGTGAACGATCCTTTTCCTTTCTCCTTCTCGGACAGATGATACGAAAGAGAGAAGACCGTGTTGTCCTGCAAGAAGCCCCGGGACGAAAGAGACCGATCGCAATACGCACGATTCCAAATCGTCCAAATGAGAGCAATAATCCCCTCCCCTAAAACTCATGACGTATTCGCATCCGCGCGACACAAACTTCCAGTGGGCATTCTCATGTGACGAGAAAGAAAGGAGGGTTTTTCAAATTAGCAATGTTACAATCCTCCCCTTTTATGCCACATCCGACATTTGGATAAGAGGCATAAAAACGCACACACATACGTTGATACGAATATACATAATACTTTTTTTTTTTTTTTTTTTTTTTTTACGTAACTATAAGCGTCATCCGATGCACACATCATTAGCTCACATCATGCCAATATTAACTCGATGTTAATACTACCTAATGTGACCCAATATACAATGATAAACGCATAGCGATTACGATATTCATATCCTAGACAATACGTGCTGTAAAGCCCACTCTTGTTCGCGCCATGATAATATCACTCAGTCATTTTCCAACAATCTTATAGACAACAATCACCTACTCAAATACACTCATAACACACTTAGCTTCATTTCGTACAGCACGATCAATAGATCGTTGTCATTTTTGTTTACAATTATTGTCATTGATCCATCCGGATAAGTCCTTAAAATTACTTAAATATTAATATGAAGGGAGCCGAAATTGGATACGCCAAGCCCTTTGATAACCCAAATTATATCGAGTAATCATTATCATTCAATTATTAGGTGAGGCATCCGATTTAGAGTAATATTTCCGAAGATTCAATCGATTGTAAACGCCAATTTCCTTTGAGATATTGTCCTTTTCCGTCAAGACAAAGGCATTTTCACCCTGTTTGCGAGAGATCCGGTACGGTCCCTCGAAGAGATGGAAAAATTTTTTTATTACCCTATCCAATGAATTCGACAAGTGTCTCACTCGTAATAATACAAGGTCACCCACCTTCAAAGACACTTTTGATACGGACTTCTGAGATTTCTTTCGACTTTCAAAACTTTTCTTCAAATTTTCTCGAGCGAATGTCACTATATACTCGTGACAACGACCTTTATTAGGTGGAAATTGTATAATTTTAGTCACATTTTCTTCGACAGGCTTTCCGAAATGCAATTCCAAAGGAGTCACACCAGTGCTATGATGTACGGTCATATTTAGGATTTTTTCTATCTGTGGGACAAATTGACTCCACTTCGTATGTTTGTCTGAACATAGCGTCCTAAATAACCTACCGAGCTCTCGCATAACACGCTCCGTTGGATTGGATTGCGGATGCCGAATTGAACTGAACAGTACCATGATCTCATGCGACTCCAGCGAGGTCCGCCACTGATGAGAGGTAAATTGGGTACCATGATCAGAAAGGATCCTCTTAGGTTTACCGAATGTTGGAATAAAGCTATCGAAAATTCTTTTCAACGCCGCCATAACGGTTGCATTTTTCATGGGATATAATGTAACATATTTTGAGAAAGCATCTAGCATCACAAAAATATATTGAACACCCCCCCTTGCTCTTGGCAGGGGCCCATAAAAATCCACCGTTACTAGGTCGTTAGGTCCTAATGATGGTATACAATTATATTCACCCTGCATTGATATATTAAGATATTTCACCCTCTGACATGTATCGCAATATAATATGGCACTCTTCACCTGCTTGGACATACCTCTCCAATAATAAAATTTCTTTAAATGATGTATGGTTTTAAAGACCCCCGGGTGACCAAGTTTCTCATGCACACTCTTTATTAAAGGCTCCTGGAGTGGTCGCGGAACGATGATCCTCCACTCGGTATCTGAGATTTCTTGGTAAAAAGCTATATCTTTGTACACCTGGAGTCGGGAACTATCATGATCAGTAGCATTTTGATCTATGATTTTACGAATCATCGGGTCCTCCCTTTGCAGTCGCCCCAGATCCCGAAAGGCTTGCACAAGATCATCATCACGATCCAATAGAGCAACTTGCAAAAGGGACAATTCCGATGAGTCGACAACGGGTAAGAAACATCGATGCAAATATGATACTATGATACGATTTCCTTCCTCTTCCACGAAACGACCTTCAGGATGCCGACTGAAGAAATCAGCCACCAGGTTATCTACACCTCTACAATACTCGACGATAAATGAATATTGTTGGAGAAGCAAGCACCATCGCGTGACTCGGGCGTTACGGAAGTTAGCTGATTTTAAAAAAGTCAAACATTGATGATCGGTCACGATGGTAAAAACGACTCCAATTAAATATACTCTCAATTTTTCAATAGCATATATGATCGCCAAAAGTTCTTTTTCAGTGGTTGTATAGTTAATTTCATGACGAGTCAAACACCTACTAACTATGGCTATTACGTGATGTTCGCCCAGTTGGTCGAGTTGATAAAGGATCCCCGCAATACCGCGGTCGCTAGCATCAGTTTGGAGCCGGAAGGGCGTATTCGGGATTATATGCCTCAGTTGTATGCAATTTTTGAAATCTCTTTTTAAGTCTTCAAAAGCATTTGAATGCTCAGTAGTCCATACCCATTTTCCGTCCTTCTGCAACAATTCCCTTAACTTATCCACGGAGACACTTTGTTTGACGTTGAATTGTCGATAATAGTTGCAAATGCCCAGGAACTGTTGCAATTGTTTTTTATTACGAGGGGCTTCAAATCGTACTATTTGTTCGAGTTTCTTCTCTTCGGGGGAAATTCCACGAGATGAGATAACAAATCCCAGAAAAGGAACACGCGATTGTAAAAACAAACATTTAGGCAACCTTATCGTAAAATTATTATCGAGCAAGCGCTGAAAAACTCCACTCAATACACGAATATGTTCCTCGAACGTTGAAGTACCTATAAGGATATCGTCTATATAGCACGATATATTTCGCTCAAAATCATTTCTCAACGCCATACTTAAAGCTCGTATAAAGCCACTGCCCGCGGTTTTTAAACCAAAAGGCACACGACAAAACTGATACATTTTATAATCAAATAGAAAGCCCGTGTATTGCCTAGACTCTTTCTTCAAAGGTACTTGCCAGTACCCTTGGGTCAAATCGATCTTTGAAAAATACTTTGCCCCGTGAAACTTTTGAAGCAACTCGCCTATTAATGGGGGAGACTCATGGTCATCCTCAATAATGTTGTTGATGAACCTAGCATCGAGACATATCCTGACAGACCCATCGACCTTTTTGACGATCCTTAAGGGGTTACAAAACTGGCTAACCGTCCTCTCAATCACGCCCGTTTCTAACATCTTCTCAATTGTTTGTCTTGTAATCTCTCGTAATTGTATAGGTACGGGATACGTATACCGTATCCTCGTACCCTCGCTTTTTAATCTTATTTCGTGCTCATACCCCTTTGAACATCCTGGCTTACTTGAAAACAATAATCGATATTTATTTAAAACTCGTTCAAAAATCTGCCTCTCTTCCGGCGTTAGCGATACAAGAAAATTTGAGACCGCTAGAAGTTCCTCCGAAACTCCCTCGCCGCTCGCCTCTTGATAATTCATTATTTTATTTTCATCATCCCTTTCGGTTCTGATCATATTCGCTTCTACAGTATAATTTTTTCTCCGTGTGACTTCTATCGAATTTTGGCCTCTATTTACTTCTTCCGAGTCACTATCCATATCCTTTAATCCGCTCGTTATGGACTTTCCTGATTTCACCTCGTTTAATTTCCCGATCGATGATATACGAGTTTCAATTATTCTTTGTTCCTTATTCATACTATTATCTTTATGATCCTTCATTTCATCGACGTTAATAATATAAACATATATTTCGTTATCTTTGCTCGAGCAACGTAGAAATTCCGGAGCACCTCGCTCAAATATCGCCACCGTTTCGGACAAAACTGTTCCTCTTATCTCTATTGTCCGGTTTTTATAGTTTAATATGGCTTCATTCCGTAACATCCAATCATTTCCGAGTATTATCGATGAGGTTAATCCAGGAATTATCAAAAAAGGATAACTAAATTTCATCCCATCGATTTCCCATTTAATAAACACTTGATGTTTTATCGTGGTGGTCTTTTTCCCAACCGCTGTTGTCACAAAAACGTTCGATACCGGGAGTAATTCCATCTTTTGTATATTGACAAATTTTCTATATAAATCCTCTGATATCGCCGTTATTTGACTTCCGGAGTCTAATAATGTAACAATGTTTTCATTCATTAATTGAACTCGCACGTGCGGGCATTTTGCGAGCGATTGAAAGTTGGCTTCCTCCTCATGATCCTTTTTCCCAATAACTTCTGCCGACAGTTCATCAACAAAGTCAAAATCGTGCGGACGCGCTAACGGACCACTATCAAGCGCGTCGCATTCTAGTTTAAATGGCTGTACGGTACCAATGAATTACGATTCTCATTTTTCTTCGGGTTATTATTGTCATTCGAAAATCCTGGAGGGGGAACCCTAGTATCTGGAAATTTAAAAGAATTTCTACCACTTCCCGTATATCCATGACTATTCGAAGACAAGTTATGATTTCTCGAGTGATCATAATATCTTTTGTACTCGGGCTTCTGTTTTGATCGATCATAATATTGCCTTCGATATTGATCATTACGTGCGTTTATGTTTCTAACCATCGGGCCTTGACGATTTCTTTCCTCACGAGAATACGGTTTGTTTTCCTGTGCCTTCGACCTATCCCTTTGTATTGCGTCTAAACCCGCTAAAGTCTGAGCGATCATAGCACTGTCGCTACAATTAATTGTAACTATATTTTGTCTGACCCATACTGGATATTGTTGAATAATATTATAATTTACCTCATATTCAGTAACTTGAGGAATGAAATATCTCGCCTTTTTCGCCTGACGATAATAGTATGTCTGCAAAAGTTCTTTTCGTGCATCGTATCTCGTTTCATTCCAAGCATTTTTAAATTGTACACGAATGGGTATGGAGTAAAATTCCTCGAGAAACTTTGTCTTGAAACTCTCATAATCGTCTGTTTCCACTTTCATATTAAACCATAATGCGGCTCTACCTTCTAAAGCTTGCTGTACGAATATAATTTTTCTTTCATTCGATATATTTTTTATTTTGAAAAATCTGTCCATCTCCTCTAAAAACTCTACCGGATTTTTTTCAATTTCGTCGTGAAATTTTGGCGTTTTAATCTCGATTTGGAAATTTTGGACGTTACTCACGATTGCTGTTATCTCCTGTTCTCTCGACAAACAATGGCCTTGATTATCTAGCCTTTGTTGTGGTTCTGCTGTTTCTCTCGCACTTAATTCATTTCGCATCTGTTCAAGCTCGCGTCGCTGTCGATCCAATTCGGCTCTCTCCGTTTCGATATTTCTTCGCTCTGCTCTGTCAATATTTCTTTCGCTTTCGTCCGGGAGCACCGGCATTTTCTTTTTATTACTGTATTTCGTTTTATCTGTGAAAGTGTAATTTGGATATTTTAGTATTGTTTTTCTACCAGATTTACTTATATACACGTTTACTGCTTCCATATATTTTTAGTACATCCAGGGTTATCAAGTATAATTTCAAAATATTACGGACTTTATTTATCATTATATCGAGTCACTTGTTCGGGCGCCATTTGTAACATTTCTATTCATTTTCATTCACATTAATATACAAAACGTATTATCTGATAGTTTTTCGCGCAAATATAAGCCTACAATTATGCATCATTCATCACACAACTAATGTTTTTCTTTGCACCTATACGCGCACAATTTTCATTTCTCATTCGATACATAATCCTCCCATGGTTAGGTGATTCAATGTCTCAAAGTTTTGTAAAGTTCACGTAGTTCGTTTTTTTTCTTTTTATGCAGCTCGACACAACTCAATTTTAACAGTTGGAGGGGACTTATCTCTCTTGCGATGCAATTTCCCACGTTGGCTCTTTCATGTGTCCCGGGGACTGGACCGGTGGACCGTTGGTTAGATTTGTACGAAGAAGATAACGGCTGGCCAGGCGTACCTTCGTGAACGATCCTTTTCCTTTCTCCTTCTCGGACAGATGATACGAAAGAGAGAAGACCGTGTTGTCCTGCAAGAAGCCCCGGGACGAAAGAGACCGATCGCAATACGCACGATTCCAAATCGTCCAAATGAGAGCAATAATCCCCTCCCCTAAAACTCATGACGTATTCGCATCCGCGCGACACAAACTTCCAGTGGGCATTCTCATGTGACGAGAAAGAAAGGAGGGTTTTTCAAATTAGCAATGTTACAATGTGTTTCAGTCATTTTCTTTTTTGTTACTTTTATTTTGTTGTGAATGCGTATACTGTAAATCTCGATATTAACAGATAAAAGCCAGAAGAACTTTTGCATATTGAATTTTCAGAGTAGAACTCGATCGGACTCAAACTCTCGGTCCGGCAAACGTTCAAAAAAGAAAATCTATCTCCTGGGCGAAATAAGGCCTGGACGAGGGTGGGACTAGAAAATTATGACAATCAAACTATTTTACATCGAATAAGAGCCTGTCCAATCCTGAAAATACTAAATGTCGTACTATAGATCCTTTTTAATTTGAAAAGTTGATTTGTCATTCACATATGTATATGTGTAAAATTTTACGCATCTCCGGGTTCAAGCAGCTCGCACGTCGATAAGTGATGTACTGGAGGGCGTCACGCGATGGTACGTATTGCCTTTATCTCTTTTTTCGTCCCTCTCTCTCGTACCTGTGAGAGATTCTCTCATCTCGATGAGCCGGTGTATATCCCCTTGAACGAAGAGGAATAAGATGTATTAACTCTCATTCTTGTTCTCTCTCTCTTTGCCTCTCTCTCTCTCGCTCTCACTCGCTTTTTCGTTCTTTGTTTCCCCTCCGACGCTTATGACCTCCCTTCAGGTGGAGTAACACTTGGATCGTTAACGGGAAAAGTTCACTTTCCGTTGTTTTTGCCTCAATACATCACGCTCAAAAGTTAATTAAAAACCGATTTCGTTTCTTACTTTTTAATTCAACTTTGCCCCGGAGTTCATAACACCTTTTTTCTTTCACCGCGCAAAGTACAGATTAAGAAGAACTGAGATATATGTTTCTGTTATAAAAGGAAAAAAAAAACAAAATACAGGATGGGAACAAAAAAATGATTGATTGTATCGAACGATCGACAAATCTCATATATTATTAAGTGATTATGAAAAAAAATGCATCTTCATTGATCTACTAATCGGCTACTAATCGAAAGTCACTCACATGCGTCACATGTATATTTATATCTGCAGAAACCTATTCCTGGAATAGCGAACGAACGAGAGAGAAGGAGAAGAGACTGAAAGAGAGAGAGAGAGAGAGAGAGAGAGAGAGGGGGGAAGAGGAAGGATGGAAGGGATAAGATCTTGGAGCGACTCCATCGTACATCCCATTTGTAATAGATATACGCCTTACTACTGGCTAATACCCACTCTAATAGTCCTGGAAACCCAGGAGAACCGGAGAAAAAGAGTAAGAGTATGAGAAAAAGTTGGAGGGGAGAATGGCCTGAAATCAAAAACGTTTAACGACTGTGAGAACGCCTTAGGTATAAAATGTCGTGGCGGGGTTACTGTAAGACTCGTCTCCTCATTCGCTACACCCATCCTTATGCTTCCTCGAGTCCCTCGTGGTGTATTGAACACGTGAAACGTACGTATATGCATCCATATACGGGGCATCCCAGGTTGATTCGACAGATTAGTGGCTCATGCCTTCTCAAATATTTGCTCGACTTTGGTCATACTACTGTTACAATTCTCCAGAACGATTTTCTCGCAAAATATTGCAAAAACAGTTATTCGTTGATAATCCTCACAAACATTATTCTGTAATTTTTCACTTGCAAAAATTTACCGATATTACGTTTTTACATTTTCTATACGAATTGTTATGAGTCGGCTTCAACATTCCAAAAGTTGTAAGTCTCAGAGTTCATTTTGCTTGCAGTTCACCGTTTACATATGATACACGTATATAAAAAAGTGCAATGCTAGATCGAATAGAGTGTGTACATGTCTCTCTCGGGCACACCCGTCAAGTTGGACTCGATGAGAGTGGAAAGGCAAAGAACATTGAGACTTAAAATCTCGTCACTGTAGCAGCTGGTATAGAGGGTTCTGTTCCAGCTTCTCTTCTGCTGCATAGCATTGTGCAATGCGACCGGTGGCCCTGGGATGAGTTCGGTTTCTTGTGGGCCTGCCGAGCTCACCGGTAGCAGGAGATGAAACCCCGTAACACGCTTCACGATCTTACGTATACGCGCGCGGACACACACACACACACACACGCATCTTCAAGAGATGCTTCAAGTCGTTGCGATTCTTGGACATGCATTCGCGAGAGCGTATCGAGAGGCATTGCGTACGAATCGCTGAGAGAGTGAAAGAGAGAGAGAGAGAGAGAGAGTCGGGAGTTCAGGGGCTCTCGCACCTGCCAACTATAAGTAGTTGAACCTGAATAAACTTTGGTCTATCGACTAGTATTCTGGATTCGTGTGCCCCAATGTTTCATTACAACATACATGCATATGAATGTACGCCTCGATTCTTCATTTTATATGCGAGAAAACTTTGCACGAATAGCTCAGCATTGTTTGAGTATCGTGCCAACTGCACTTGATAGTCGGTCAGCGATTGATGGCGCATCGGGGCCACAGCCAGCCCAGCACCAAAATCATAACTTGGGTCTAACGGGTGGCACTTAACAGCCCAGCGATGACGTTGGCTGCCCCTGCATTGTCCGCAATACTCATCCAATATTTGCCCAACTTGTGGACCGATCCTCAGCTTAAGCTGGTGAAACGCGACTCATATATTTTTAGAAAAATAGAATGTATTGAGAAGTACGGGAAAAGAGCATTAGAAAACACCTTGAATATGACTGATAATACTAAGTTGAATTGTGCTAAGAGAACAGTGGTTCGACTGAAAGCACGGGCTAAACGGTCGACAAAAAAGGATCAAGCGGTACTGGTATTTCTTGTTTTACAAGTATAAAAAAACATTGTAGATATAAGGAAGTGTTACAGTGGATCGAAATCTCATCTTCGTAGATGTGGCATTTCAGTGGCGCGAGAGCACTTCACCTGGAACCGTTTGGTAGATGCAAGGATGTTAAAGATTCAATTATTGGTTTAGGATCGAGGGTTGGAAATGGTACCCTATGATACTATTCACAGCTGATGCAGGCCCAATATAAGTAACTAGTTTTACGCCGATGTTCAGTTGCACCATAGGCTATGTAGTGCTACATGGCGTCAGCCCAGGCTCGATCGAAAATTGAGTGCCAATGACATTGCGAAATCGATACTGCCCCAAAACTGACTTTTCTGTTTTTTTTTCTGTATGCCAATGCATAATTCGGTCCTAGACTGTGAAATGGTAAATTGCATTGACACGTGATTGGGCACCCCGTTGGAAAGCATCGGGTAATTGCAGTTTGGAAGCTGATACTGGCCCAAAACTCGTAGTTTATTAGCTGCTGCTGGTACAGTCGGCTACATGCTAGACAACGATATATACAATCGACCGAGGTTGACATTTAGGATTGGGCAATCAAGTATGGATGCTCAGTGCTATCGTAAATAACCTTTATTACGTTTTCATCTGGTACATATGTCAAATGCGCATTTAACGATTGGTCGCGATAGTGAGCTACTGCGGTCAGAAAAAGGCTTGAGAGCTTTTGGAGTACCGTAAAGATTTGAATGATATCAGGAAAAATTGCTTCAGCCAAATACTCCGATGAGAACTCCATGCTTCATACGCAAAGTTGATCCGCAAGCACCTGGGATTCGTTCGGTATCGATATGGCAGAGGTTGCATATCATTTCATACCTATTCGAGATGATATTAAATATATATTGGCACGAGAAAGATAGTTCCAATGTTTCGGAATAAGCGTTTTTAGAGACGTTTCAGACGTTAATAGACGAATATGGCATGAAACAGTTTTGTATTGTTGAAATACCACCAATCCCTTGCGGGCCTTTTTCGCAGTTGTTGTTATCAATTAAATATATTTTACATTACCCCGATAAGTCCAAACTCGACCAAATAACAAACAAATAACAAACCTAAACTCGACCGTTTTGGCGATTAGCTCCAAAACATCTCCATTCTGGGTACAAAATAATCGAGGTAGCGGCATTTCTTGCTGCTATTTTATTCAATGAAGGAAATTCAGCCCTACTCATGGTTATGAATGAACTACAAATCGTAGTTGGCAGGCAGAGCTACGGATATGCCGAGCAAATGGATCGGATGCGCGTGGCTTGGCAAAGTAGAACAAGTTTATTAGAGACAAAAGAAGCTCGAAAAGCTCGTAAAGAGGAAATACAAGCTTCAAATGAGTTGCATGAGGAAGAGGAAGGATTACTGTATGGTGCTGGCATCACTGATTAATCGGTAAGACACTTTATCATTTGATTAAACACATTTGACTTTGAGTTTTTCGTTTGTAAACCTTTAAACGGGTTTTTCTCGAAACGACATTTTTTCAATTTACGGGAATCATAACTTAAAAACTAATTGATGAATCATCTTCAAATTTGGAACACGTTTACATAATATAATTTATTAAAACATGAACCTAAAGTTGGAAAGATTAGATTGTTCAAAACATATTTATTATTGCAAAATGCCGGGAAAACAAAGCTAAAAATCGATCATTTATTTCAAACACGTTCCAACATTCAATTCTCGATTTTTTTCTCAAAATTTAGGTTCATGTTCTTAAAAAACATCTCAAAAATGTATAAAAATTTATTGGACTTATTTCAGATGCGAATTGCGAGCTGCACAATTCCCGGAAATCGACAACGCCGATGAGGAGACGCCAAGGGACACAGCGAATTACACCTTAATTAATGCATGAAATAACTTGAAAAAATTACCAGAGATGTATGAAAATATGAAGAAATTATTGTCAGAGTTGCGGAAATTTCTGTTTTTTTCACAATAAAAAAAATCCAAAAAATCATCTAATTCTCGGTCTCCTAAAGTGGTTGCCCGCCTTATAAAGGTTGCTCGAAATGTCAGAAAAATTTTGCAATATGACAAACTCAGTTCTTCAATTTCCACAGTTTCATCAATGCAAAGTTCCCATAACAAACATCACCGAATATGAGCGTGTTTGGCAAGATTCACTATAGATATATGTGTATGCCTTATTACAAAAAAGGAGAACAATTCTAAACGTACCACATAGTGTCTTTTTCCCTTTCCTTCGATGGGTTTTTCCGACTCTCTCGCTCTTCCTTTTACTCCTGCGGCCAAGAAATCGCGTATATACGCGGTTCGGTATTTCTCGCATCCATCAGGCTGCTTCTTCTTTGCCTTCTCAGCCGCCTTCTCTCTTCTTCATCTCTTCTCCTTTTTCTCGGTTTCCTTCATTGCTTCTTCTCTTCGTGGCAACTATCTCAGTTCCAAACTGTCTATACAAATAAACATCTACACACACACACACACTTTCATAAATCCTTTCGTCTTTAAGCTGCAACTTCTTCTGTACATTCGAAACGTTGTCACTAGGAGAGTGGTGAGAGCTCAACGTTGTTGCAGCTGAGTCTCCATCGTGATGCCTTAACCGATCGCTACTCCAATATCTGTATATGTGTGTGTGTGTGTGTGTGCACACGCGTGCCTGCGTATGTGTGTATCCGCGTAAGTATATAGGATGTATCAATAAAAGCGAGATCGCAGCTCGATACTAGTCATATACAGTGCTATAGATAAGGTTAAGTAATTCGAGAGAAATCGTTCTATCCTCGAGAAGGCATTCGAACCAGGGATCAAACCAATAATATATTTTGACCCGGAGATTATGTATATTCGCTGGAAGAAAATTGTTGCAACGATGTTTTGCCTTTTCAAAATATCGGGCGATAAGAAGCGACAGTTAAATTAAATTACAGTAAAACCGTGCATTAATGGCAATATTAATATACAGCCCATTAATTAAGACGGTGCAATGTAAGAAGTACTTTTTATCGGAATACTCGAGAGATCGATTCGCACGGTCTCCTATACCCAAGCAAGCGCATTTTCAATTTATAATCTACACGTGTTTTTATTTTTTATTACTATAATATGTTGTTTATGAACATAATAGGATTATATTGGAAGAAGTGCGCGGTATGTCATTTTTCAGATAGATCAGATACGAATGAGAAAGTTGCAGTACTGTCCCTTGAGGAGAGAATATCTCGAGACTCGATCCAAGAACCCCTTTGGAGTCCACGTACTCTCGGGTTACTCACGTATCACGACAATGCGAACGGGAGACGAATGTCCCACGACTGTCCTGTCACGTGAGTTATGCGACTACCCCGCTGATGGACGTCGAATCCCCCGGACTATTTCAGCCGAGTTCGGTGACGTTACTTGGAATTGTGTACGCGGGGGTGAGAGAGAAAGAGAGAGAGAGAGAGAGAGAGAGAGAGAGAGAGAGAGGGAGGGAGGGAGGGCGGGAGAGAGATAGAGAGAGAGAGGCGGACAGCCAGGCAGAGAAAGAGAAGAAGAAACAGATAAATTGTTCGAGACACAATCGCCGCCGCACCTGTATCGAAGTTATGCCTTTTACTTTACTAGGCAGTGTCAGTCTTTCGAAGATAACATTATTTTGAAATTGAACTCTAAAATCTACAAGAAACCAAAAAATTCATACTTGAAAAGATTGATCTTTAAGAGGAAATACGAAATGTACCGCTTAAATTTCATGATAAAACATTATTATTAAAAATTCGAAGTTATGCCTTTTACTTTGCTAGGCAGTGTCAGTCTTTCGAAGATAAAATTATTTTGAAATTGAACTTTGAAATCTACAAGAAACCAAAAAATTCATACTTGAAAAGATTGATCTTTAAGAGGCAATACGAAATGTACCGCTCAAATTTCACGATAAAACATTATTATTAAAAATTACAATCAAAGAAACTTTCATAATTTGCATTAAATTCTCCGATATTTAAATCACGCTTTCTTTATCATGTTGCGTCAATTTTTCAGTGGAAAACTGCGAGGCCAGATTTTTAGAAAGACCTCACTACTTTCGATTACTATTAAAATTGATCTCCTATTACTGTTAAAAGAAATACCATTGATTTGAATATCTACTATGCAAAAAATAGACGAAAAGGTGGAAAATATTATTTAGCGAAGTTAATTGAAAAATTATCATCTTTCGGTGGTTTAATTTTTCAATACAATTGAATCGAATATATACAATGCAAAAATGGAAGAAAATTGAAGGTGGAGAATATTTTTTAGCGAAGTCAATTGGAAAATAATCACGTTTGACTGGTTTAATTTTTCAAAATGATCCTCTCTCAATGTAGTATCGTAAATAGCAGTAAAAGTAACTTTCTGTTTCAAACGGGACGGATTACAGAAGGTAAACTCTCGGATATTCGTGGTTGTGTTTTCGTTCAACGAGCAATGCTCCATTCACGTCAGATGGCGCAGCCATCCACTCCCGTGAGATGCATTAGTCTCTGCACTCTTATTTCTTATTCGCCTTCAATCTTTGTTTTAAATTTTATTTCACCTGTTTTTTTTTTCGAGCGGGAAAGATCTCTATGGTTCTTCGTGATTGGACGATTAAAAAAGTAGGGTGTGGCGAGAAAAGACAGATGGACCTGGCATCCTCAGTATCTCATGTAACTGAATAATTTTGAACGAGAAAAAAGAGTGCATCGTGTAAAAAATTCAACAGGACATCATGTCATCAAGGACTCGTACTGAATTTGTAACGCCGTGGAATTACATGAAAGCTCGAGCGGAGGTTATACCGAAACTATTTCGCTGCGAGGCAGTGCGTTGGTTTTTATTCTTTCTCTCCACGCTCAAGCAGTAATTTATTATTCATTCTAGACTCTAATTATGATGACGCGGAAGTTTTATTTTTGTGCGCAAATTACGATCTTTTTTTTTTTACGGTACCAGTGACTGTATTTCTGATTTGAAAAAAATTCAACAGACTTTTGTTCCTTAATTGTCTCTTCAAGAAAAAAAATCCTTCATTGAAGAACTTCGTGATGACATTTTTTTTGCAGAAGAATATACTTTCCTATAGAATTTTATAAGAGAACAGTTATGTTAAGTGATCCTAGGTAAGAATATTCTTTGCATTGTTTAGTAAATATATGTATATATGGAGAAAAGATACTTTGAACCCGTTATTTCTATGTTATGTTGTGTTTCAGCCAACTGGCTGTTTTGAGGACGGTTGGAAATATTTTTTTTACGCGTGTCATCGCTTTTGAGGAGAAATGAGTCCTTGAAATTGCTTTTATATTTATTCATGTAAAAGTTTTTTGAAGCCATTGAAGCTTACGTGATATTGAGTATGGAGATAATTGGCTGCTATAAGGACGATTCTCAACGTCGAAGGTTTTTAAGGGTGCACATCCGAGTAGACGGCGGAAAAAATTTTTGAATTTTGGGAATTATTATCTCAAAAACCATTTGTGCGATTTCATCCGCGTTTGTTTTATTCGAAAGTATAAATATTGAGGCATATTGACAAAATTTTAAATAAATATATATTGACCGAGAGTGCTGTTATTGTGACCGGCGTAAAACATGTTCTTCGCTGGCACGGTCTGTGGTCCCCATGATGACATGCAGTCGGTCGATCTGAAACAAAAATTTCCAAAAGATTCTTAAAATGTAATGCATAAAGCCCTTCATATCGTAGGATTTTTGGAAACTCTTTTTTCAAAAAATGGCGTCTAATTGAAATTTACATTCATTTTTCAATCAACATTTCCGACCTTTATGGCTTTATCAAAATTAATAATCGAGGAAAAAAAATCCTACGATGCGAAGGGCTATACATTATAATTTAAGATTTTTTTCGAAACTTCGTTTCAGATCAACCGATTGCATGCAATATTGAGTACAGCCAGCGAGTAACATGTTTTACGCCCGCCACAATAACAGCACTCTCAGTCAAAATATATTTATACAAATTTTTGTCAATGTACCTCAATATTTATACTTTCACACAAAACATACTTGAATGCAATAGGACAAATAGTTTTTCAGATAATAATTCCCAAAATTTGCCTATTTTTTCCGCCGTCTACTCGGATGTGTCCCCTTAATATCACCGTTCAGTCTTGTCTAGTTCAATTCCGAAATTCTGACCACCACAATGGTATATAATAAATGGGCTCTGATAAGAATCAGAGTACATTTATTATATACTATTACACGCAAAACAATAGTCAACACTCACTTTTGCATTTGCTGATGCAGTCAATTGTTGAATTTTAACAGCTAGTCGAATTTTTTAGTTTTTCCTCGATTTCTATGGCTCCATATAATAATAAGGCAAAAATTACTGGTACCACCTCGTTTTACTATTTTTTTAAAGATTTTTAGAGAACTTTTTATTAAAAATGAGCCATAACCCAATGGACATGTAAAATTGGACTACAGCATGATAATATTGCTTTTAAATTAATATATGGAACACGGTCAAAACAACGAATCACTTCTGCGGATAAAAAAAAATGGTTCAGATATGATTTTTAAAATACGACTTTCATTTTGAGCTACTGCAATTTCATCGCTTCCAGAAAATCACTGCATAAATGATACATTGAATAATTTTATAATCCAATATCCCGGACAAGCGATTCCATTGGAAGATAATTAATGACGAATGAAATTCTTTGATCTACAGGCAGAACCTTTTGGTTCGCGTGATTCGATGACCTACTTTAACAATCGTAAAAATTTCAAATCATCGGATATGAGGATAACCGGATACGATCGTTTGCACGATCGTACCCCTTATGATCAGAGCAAGCCGCGCTGCGATCGCACGAAACGAGATACGATGTGGCATGAAATTCACGATGAGAACAAGCGCCACAAAGTCGCAATTATCACGGGCCATTGGTACGGACGACCCAATCGCGACATGCTTGATTCTCATGATGGAAAATTCGGTCGAACTAATGAGATACGTGATTATTTTTATCGTCGAAACGGCGTTAACATTTCGCAGGAAAATTCTTAAATGTAATATGCAATAGTGACGTCTACGTATATACGTGTAACTCGATTTATGGAAACTCTGGCGGTGAATGAATGGAAATCTCGTTGTCATGCATTCCTTTCCTTGTCCAACATTTTACGTACCGTCGACTGCTTTTTATTTTGTCATACGTATATACGACTATCACATCTGCTTATCAGTAGTCACGCAATCTACGTTTCAGTATTCTTTGTCTGGCGCTGGTTATGCAATTCCTCGTTCCTTCCAAGCCACTCAGACGTCTGCGAAACCTACGGAGACTTAATTCCATCGATTTTTACCTACCGTTCCCAAAACAATTTTCTTTTCACCCGTCGTTCACAAATTTCACTACACGGCTGACGAATAATCCTCGCAATGATATATTTTATTGAAAGTCGTACTTCAGTGACTTGAATCCATTGTTTTTTTTAATGTAACAATATCCCATAGTTATTTAGTTATATGCAATGAGTTTTGTCGTTTTCTTTTTCAAAATAATTTCATGTCCTTCTGTCCGTTCGTCTCCCACCGCTTCACAGTTTGTACAGTTTTAAAGCTACATGCACAAAACGTTGCAAGTAAATGGTCCAGATCGCGGTCTCCTTCGATATATAGCAAAATTTTGAATATCATTTTTTGGAAGATATTTTTCCTGAAAGTAAAATGGGGGCGAATTTTTTTCGCGCGCGCCACCGCGTGGGGAATTTTTGGGCACATCTTGTAAAATGAAATTGAGGTTTCATTTAATATGTTTCATTCATAAGCTTCGTTTGCGAAATTAAATTAAATTGACGAATTCAGAAGATATAGAAAACCAAGTTATCGCTATGTTGACTTAAGGTATTTCTCCCACGAACCCGAATATTTCAAAATAAACTGATTTTCATCTACGATTAAGTAAAAATACACCCAAATATACTGGTAAAATTTCAAGCCACGTTACTTTTAATAAAAAAATTACGCCTTTAAAAATCGTCGAATTTATGCAGCACTTTATGAAGGTGATATGCTGGCTAGATTTTTATTTAATAATTTATATACTAAATTACTCTAGATGTCTGATATAAACTGCTCTAAGCATGTAAAACTTTAGAAGATTCCATAACGACAATAAGAACAGGGTGTCACCAAATGTTTAATGCAAATATTAATGATAGACTTTAGATAAATGTGACCAGCAGAGGAATTTTCGTAATCGCGACTTTTCAGAGAAATGTAAAAATGTCGAAATCTACAAAATTGATGCGAAATTTGTAATGCCAGTTCATCGTTGGGTATAATAATTGATTGTAACCTATTTTCATTAAGCGCCACTGTAATCTACTAATGATTTAAAAGGTCCCTGTTTATGTACCCACGCAATACGGCCCTCCGCGAAAGGAATACCTTAATGGGAACTCTACGAGAGAGCTGCACAAATAACTTTGTCGCATGTTATTCGAAGCCTCGTTGATGGAACATCAAATAAATCATCCCCTCACTTCATACCATCTGTATCAGAATACTGCGATTGCGGATTATTAAGCGAAATCCAAATTAGTATATAACAAATTATTGATAACATACATAATAATAATAACTACATACCATTCAAATGTTAAGGGGGGTGGGGGGGAGATAACTTTACATCTTTTAACAAATGGATTTTCCTTCTTTTTCCATCAAACGTTAGACGGTCTTAAAAATATCGCACCAAAAGTTTAAATCAAATTTCGAAGCCGTTTGGATGTTATACCCACAAACGTGATACAACTTTCAAACGCTTGAGGGCACTGCATGCATAGTCGTGCGTTACCGACGGGCTACCTATCTTTTATACTGTGCTGTTTCCAAATGCGTCCGCGGTTATTTTTGAGCATACTCAAAATACTCAAAATGCCAATGAAAGTTTCAACTCGAAGATCGGGTTCTTGGCTCCGAAGCACTTGAATTCTGGACTGAAAGTCGTCGAAATTGCATTCTATCTTGCGGCTGGACTATTCAACGAAGGATATACTTCGATTTTGAAAACCATGCTCGCATTGGATATCATAATCGGAACTCAGTGCAAAAATTACGCCAACAGCGTCGACGTTCGACGGGTGCATCGACAGGAGTGGCGCAGCTCCTTATCGACAAAAGAGTCTCGAAAACCATGGAAAAATCAAATGGCTGAAGAAAACCAATTCTTCGAAGGACCTGAAAGCTTAGTATATGGCCCTGGAATCGCTGATTAGCCGGTAAGTAATTGTTATCATTGACTTTTTTCGTGACCAAACTTTAAACGCGTTTTACTCAAAACTACATTTTTCAAATTGGCATACATCCTCACGTAAAAACTATTCAAATAATCTCAACCAAATTTGGTACATAACTGAACATTGTCACTACCTAGTCTGTAAGCCTAAATGTTTTAAAAAATCCGTCAAGAAAAGTACTTTTTCATATCAAAATAGAAGAAAAATTTCATAACAAATCGCAATGTCTATTTAAAAATGGTAACATTCTTCCAATTAAAATTTTTTTTACTTGTTGTTTACGGTTACAGACGATCTATGAATGTTTTCAATGAAAATCTTTAACCCTATTGGTTTCAGATGAAAACAACGAACACCAGAGTGTATGCCATCTTCGAAGTACCGAGTCGACTTGCTCCAAAGCCAGAGGGATATCTCAGCCATTTTTCATTTTTTTGTAACTTAAAAAACTCGCTTTGGTAGATCAAAGTGCACCCTAATAAATGCTAAAGTTAAAAAAATCTGAAATAATAATTTCCCTTCCAAAAAAATTCTACAAAATCATCGATTTCTTAGCCTTGTAAAGGTATCTCCCCCCCCCCCTTCCTTAATGCTTGAAATGATTGCACAAGAAGACTACGGGATCCTACTTCATGCCTATTGCAGTCCGCGTTTGACAGATTTTTTTTTACCATGTTTTGGTATTGACTAACCGGACTGAAAAAGAATCATCGTATTCTCATAGTTTTCACGGAAAATCACTTGCAAGCTACGGATTTACGTCGGTGGAAAATACTGCCGCTTTATACCATGTCGGCGTGTGGGTTCTGGAGTTTGTTGCAATTTTATATAGACGAGAATCGAGATGAATTGACCAATCTTAAGCCAACGTCGCTCACGGAATAAAGTCAAGATTTAGGATGGAGTTTGCACAGCGGCTTTACCACAGGGCTGAAAGGATTCGTTTTTACGCCAGAGGAAAAGCCAACGTCAACCAAATGCACATATGCAAATACACACGTGTGCATGTGTCTGTGTAAACACATGCTTCCTCTATTATACGTGATTCATAGACCGAGTCCGCGAATTTCCTTCGCTCCACAAAACCCCCGAACATTTGTTTTCCAGCGTGTCGCAATTCTCTCGTTTCCGCGGTAAAGAGGAAGGAATCCATAATGGGACCTCGAATCCGCAACGTGTTGTGTTACCACATAATGTAAAGCTGCATCGTTATAGGCGGGTGGAAAATCGATGTAACTTTCGACGTGTTGCGTGTTTTTTTGGGAACATTGGGATTAGCCTGAGGCGTATCATTTGTGAAGAAAGAGAAGGGGAGAGAGATAGAGAGAATGATGGTATATATTCTATTATGTGATGAGAGACGATAGTAGGTAGTTCATTAGTTACACTGTATTATGAAATGACTTTGAGAATGGAGAAAAATAAACTGACCGATTTATTTCGAATCAGTAAAGGGTGTCTCAAAATGACCTGACATTTTAATTTATTCATAAAACATATTATTTATTTGAAAAATACGAATATTTTTATTTTAAAGGGTTACGTGGGTTTGAAAATTTCAACAAAAACAATTTTTAAATTTTATAGCCGAAAAATAAATGTAATTTTTATACTTCCACTAGTTGCGAACAGTGCGTTCTCTCGTGGATCAGTGACACTGACAATCTTATTTAAATTTTCACTCACCTGCTCATGAAACTGAGTTCGTTTGGAAAATTTATAGTTGATAATTCCAGAGTCATCAACGTTTATAGCACGAGGAGGATGTGATTGTCTCACGTCCTCGTTCAGCACCGCATTTCCCCGTTATTATCGCGCTTGATATATGGAATATGAGTTTAGGTATTTTTACAAGGCGCCAAGATTTCCCAACAGCGAGACAGCACAGCGACGAAGATCCGAGACAAAAGTCAACGTAGAGCGGAAAGCGGGAAAGCATGTGGGACTCATCGTGCAATGAGAGGACACTCATTAATATATTTCTTGGAGAAACTTTGGCACTCTTTGCAGATACTCGTATACACGGACCTATGTGTACATGTGGACCAAGATATTAAAGTCACTCTAGAGCAGGTATGGCCTGAGTTGGCTGTTACGTGTCCGCTTGTGTTAGAGTGAACAGATGAATATTGTATGTATGCGTACAACTGTACGTGAATATACTCTACTGGATAAAATAAAGTATGCACCTCGCCGTTCACTTTGCATTGCACGGTGTCTATTTTAATTGCTCCAGTACTACCTATATTCATATGGGAAAGATGATTTTGAGGAAATCCAACGTCAAGGACTGTTTTCATAATAACACATTGCCCATATATTTATCGTTATGTCAACCGAAACGTCATCAAAACCACGTTTCGATCAATGTAGGCATATTTATATTAGGGCGGTTGGGCCACACTAGAGTTTTGGAATATTTGAAAAAAACATTTTCTGGCTTAAAATATGCCTAACAGTTTTATAAATGATATACCAAAGTATTAAGGACGGCCAAAAGCTCTGAGTAGGGGAGAAGGGGGCATGACGGGGTATTTGGCCAAATACTCGATCTGTATGAATCAATCACGTTCGTTCTGGCATCATATGATGTGCGGCCATGACACCCATCAGTCGCCCGTGCATAAAAGAGCACCATTTCAACAATATTAAAAAAAAAAATCATCCAACAATTTGGAAAATTCAGCCGGTGGGACCTGGTTTCCGGAGACCCCTCAAAAAAAGTGTCCTCGTGGTGGTCAGGATAACTCATGATAGCTTTATCTGAAATTAAAAGGCCAAATTTTTTCTGTTAGTAGATAAGTATAGCTCGTGATTGAACGAAGGATTTTTATAAAAATTGAAATTTGAATTTTTGGCAGAGTTGTATGCAAAATAGTTCAATTTTTGGTAGAATTTTCACCACGTATAGCCTTGTAAAATTAGTTGTAATAAAAAAAACCTTTCTTCAATCACTAGTCAATGCTATTTTGAAGGAGTGTGCAAAATTTCAATAAGATCGGTTCGTTTTTGAGAAATCGTGTCCACCGACTTCAAAAATAGTGTTTTGAGAAAAATGCGTATATCTGTGTTGCTCTCGGCCGGGCTTTCCCAACGGGGGGAATTCCCAAAGGCTCTCTCTCTCTCCTAAACTTTTACTCCGATTGACTTAAAACTTTGGGAGAATATTCTAGACATATTGTACTATTAGATAATAAAATTAAAAAATACGGATTTTTTGAAATTTTCAAACCCACGTAACCCCTTAATGTATAATCAAGTAAGAACTTGCTATTTGCTGCGTTGCCTGTCGTTATTTTATTATAAATATTTGATTGGCAAAATATACGGTGGGGCATGACGGGGTGGTAGATCCCCATTCTAGTACATAGTACATGGGACACAGGATTATTCAGTTTTTTGTGATTTTTACGTTATTTTTCAGACCGTTTGTGTATTATTACATTTAAATAATCTTGTTTTGATAAAATTGTGTGCTACACATAGCTTCCTTTTCTTCTAGGATGGTGCAGAATTATAAACGCAAGACGGAGAGGGGAATACGGTCCGAAGAAGCTATGCGTTAAGCAAGAAATGAAAAAGAAAAAAGCTGAATTAAAGGAAAAAACACTATTCATGTATGTGTGCTTTGCCAGCCCGAATAAAGCTACTTCTTTGGGTGTAGTGTGATTGGTAAATAATGTACCCCATTATGCCCCTGGGGGGAACCCCATCTTTCCCGCAGTATGAGGCAAGATGGGGAGAACTCTCTTTTTTGTTTTTAATTTGTATTTGCTATAACTATCACTAGAATGTTCCTAATTTGACTAAATCTTATGAGACTGATTATTGTAGGTTGACTCAGAAATAAATACGATTATGTGACTTTAAAAACATGAGTTTTGTTGAGCTTCAAAGCTGTCTTGTCCCCCTCTCCCCTAACTCGAACAACTATAATCTATGCCTGGAGGCGAACGCAAAGCGCATCAAGCATTCCGAATAATCGCTGTTTGAAGTTGTCGAAGAGACACGAATCAGCTTCAAAGCGCTCAGAGAGGAAACGGAAGCAGAACATCAATGTGAAAGACCAATCGTATGGTGCAGGCATCCCAAATTAGAGGTATATAAGCATTTGCTATGGTTTTATAATACTGAAAACTGTTTCACGCGTTTCACTAAAACGCGTTTTTCTCCTAAGTTTGTTTTTTGAACTGTGCGGAAACATAACCCGCACAAATCTTTAACAATCAATTTGAAAAATTAACGGTACACTGAAACCTAGATTCTCTACAGAAGTACGTAGCATTTTTTGTTATATTGGATAATTTTTTTATTATGATGATTTTTTCCCGAATTTTTTTGTAAAATGCGCCTTTGTGGCATAAAAGTAAATAGATCGAAAAAGTCCTACGTACCTCTGTAGCTGTTCTTATGGATAATTGAAAATGATTTGGTTTTTTGTTCCAGATAAAAAATGGCATGAGCTACGTTTCCGCCAGTGCACCCTTCCAAAAAAGGCTTTAACGGAGAAATGCCTTGTAGCCGCCATTTTGTTATTAATCACTACGATTTTGTTGTTGTTGTATACTTCATTACCAATATAATAAAGACCTGTTCAAAAAATTTCGATCAATTTGATTAATATTCTAAAAAAGATTCCCAAAATATGCCTATTTTTTGCTGTAGAGTGGCTTTACTCCTTAAGGTAATTAAAAAAATATTTCGTCCGTAAAATCGATACCTTAAAAAATAAAAATAAAGGCGAAACCTCAAAATTGCCAGATGTGCAGCAAGCCAAAATTATATAGATTTAACGAGTTTGCAGTATCTTTTCCCTGTATATATACCTATATATAACGTCTTTCTACCTGCATACAGCCGTAAAAGTATTTTTCTCGATTGTTTTATAATACCCCTACGTTTTTACGAGCTTTCCTCTTGGCTCGAAGCGTTTCATGCATATTCAGTATTCGCGACTTGTACATAGATATACTTGTCTGACACCGTGCTGTTTGACTTATCAGGACATTGGTACTACTCGAGAATACTTTTTTCTACCTCGTTGGTCGATAAGATCCACGCAACGATTGTAAAACTACGAAGAAAAAAAATGTTCGTCGATAATGGTTGTTTGTTGGACAAGGGCTATAATCGATTGACGGTGTTCGTAGTGATCTAATTGAGGTATAGACGTACACATATTAATATATGCAATACGTACACGCGTGGAACGAGCATTTGCCCTCGTGGGTTGGACATAATCAACCCTCGCTGAAGGACGACGGTTCAACCGTCAGAGCTTTCTACCCCTGGCTTAGTTAGCAAGCTAAGAGAAAAACATTGGAATTTTCATAGGCGTACGGGACCGAGAAAGAGTTGACGTTAAATATTCTAGTACGTATAAATGCCGTATTTAGACGACGACTGTTGTTGGTTGAGAAGTAGGAGAGAGGGCGGGGGTTTCGTACGAGAATGACGGCAATTCCAGTATTCGGCTCGCATCGACAATTTAAAGTAGCATTGGAGTTCCATTTGCCTTCTCTCTGTCTCTTTCTTTCCCTCTCTTCCTTTCTCATTTTTGTTTCAGTTCACTCTCCTTTCTTGCCCCCTTTTGCAATTTAAATTCACCAGGGTTCGCCCACTCCTATCCGGACGCTTTGTATTATAAATGAGAGTCTATTACGTAGATGTGGTTCCTATCGTGGAAAGATTCTCGAGTAGCTGCTGTCTCCTTTTCTCCCGCTTACCTTTTCGATCTGTCTCTCTTTTGCTCTCACTCCTATGGACAAGCCTCCGTTACAAAACGATCGCAGTCTTTCTTTCTCTTTCACTTCCACTCCTTCTCTCTCTCTCTCTCTCTCTCTCTCTCTCTCTCTCTCTCTCTCTCTCTCTCTCTCTCTCTCTCTCTCTCTCTCTCTCTCTCTCTCTCTCTCTCTCTCTCTCTCTCTCTCTCTCTCTCTCTCTCTCTCTCTCTCTCTCTCTCTCTCTCTCTCTCTCTCTCTTTCAGGTGCTCGAAAACTTTTCTCCTTAAGGTGTCCTATATACATGCCAAATCGACCAAAACGATTCAAGTCAGAGAAACACGTCTAAGATTCTCAATCACCATCCATCACTCTTTTACTCGCGATCTTCCTTTATCACTGTATACGTTCATGCAAAAAAAAAAGAACTGTGTGTTACTCGCACTTGAACTTTTTCTTCAATAAGTAAGCATTTACCTGCGGAACTCAGGGTAGAATTTCATTCCTTCCTTGTTTCTCTTTAAACTTCAAGTTTTTATTCGATTGACGTAGTATATAAAAAGGGTTTAGAAAAAAATTGTGGCTGGAGATCGAGTGTGCTTACATAACCAACTATTATTTGTCGATTCGATCAACGAATTTGAAGAGACGCTCAATTATTTTTTGCGATGACCAATCCCATGTAGAAATTTGAATCGGGAAAATGTACTGCCTCTTATCTGCATTTGCTAGATAATATCAGGCCATGGGTAGGCCTTCCAATGTGAATCAGGTTCGCCATGTAACAGGTGTTGGGCCATTTTTCGGGAAATGATCAGGATCTGTCGGGGAACTGATGACGAGGAAAGGGATTGGAAAACCGCCGCAAAATTACGAGGAAGGTGATGGTATACTGACAGAGCCGTGCACGAGAAAAAAATTGGCGGACGGATAGAGTAATGATTAGTTACTGGAACAAGGCTTTTGGCGATATACCCGAGTAAAATCAATACTATCAGGTCGTACTGATACTTATTCTGATACTGATTATTTTACAATGATCACTAAACCACAAGTGAAAGTGCACGCTGTGAGCATAGCACTTCTGTACGTGAGACAATAATGGATCGAAGTTTTATCGTTGCATGATGGTAACTTGGTTACGCGAAGGGCTTCGCTTGAAGTCGCCTGGTGGATCGTTGACGAAGTACATTCAGGTTATATCTTCCCGACCAGAATATTGATATTTCTAAACAAGGCGACCTCATTTTTCAAAACCGCGAACTACCTGCTTTACTTTTTTGTCTCATTAAATATTTTGGTTATTCGTTATGTTGAAATTAATACTTGTCGTTATACCATTATTTATGAAAAGCATGTTTACTCTCGTAGATTATCATTGATAAAGAGAATGCTTATAATGGTGAATATATTAACAAAAAAAACATTATTCTTGGTAATTTTTTTTACCGAAAACAAGTTTAAAAATTTCAAACATGCGACATTTTATCAACAATCGGTATTCTTCGATTTTCCCACGATAATCCTAGCTGTCGCCATTACAGTCCCTTTCTGCCAAAGTGCTCGTTCGAAGAAAGTTATAGCCAGAGTGGGTAATCATTAGCTTCGACAAATTAGGAGCACATTATTAATTTATGCAATACTTTTTTTCGGTTTTTTTTTCGAACGGCTACGTAAAAAGACCCCTTTTATGGAATATCTCCAATAAAGTTGCATTTGTTGTTATTGCAAATTGATCGGTTTTACAAAAATATTAAAATATTGGGAAATTGTACTGAGTGATAGCACGGCTTTGGCAAAACTCGTGAAAGTCAAACGTTTAGAAATAAATTAATTTGAAGATGAGAATCCCGTGTCAGTGAGTAGTGAGTTTACTCTTGAATTACCGATAGAAAAATAGGTTTGAATGTTATCTAAAACGTCATTCGTAACTTTCCATCACGCTACGCGATCGAGGAGATAAACAAACAAGCTCTCTAATCGAGTTTCATCTCGACACATACACTAATATCTCTGTTATCGGGACCTTCACAGATGCAAGCGCCTCCTACTATGTGCCGAATATCGATCGGTGTTGTGCATGATGGGAGAAGCGTTAAGCTCTTTCTTCAAGCACGAAGTATGCTAGACAATAAGAGAGGGGTTGGAGGGATACCTCTTCAAGCTACGCCAGCTGCGCAAAATTGGCCAGAGTGGATGGATGCGCAACCTCTGTTTTTGCAAATGCGATGCGGAACCGGTCCCGCCGCTGTGCAGATAACAGAGGTCGTATTGTAATAGATAGATACAGAAGTATCAATAAAGATAAGAATTTAATAATTCAACTCAGGGTTGCAAAGTTGAATTTGTGGAATATTTATAGGGACCTATAAATTAAATCAGCGTTGAAACGACTTTTGACACTTTAAATGATTAAAAACTTTTCAGTCGGCGCTGTATATAAGCGTTTAGTACAAAATCATCTTCTCTCTTTGAGTCACAAACGCGATCGTATGAGCATCTTCACGGCGGTGAATGCCCCGGACTTTACGACACATCTTCGTCGAGCATGACGGCGAGTTAAATCGAATACTACGATCTCTACGTTGGATAAAGAGTGTAAAAAAATCATGGCGACGGAATTGTTGAACGACGAGGACATCGCGTTAGTGATGCGACGAAAGTTAGGGAGAAATAATTTTTCCATTAAGAATTGGAGCCTCGATCGCATAGAATCGACCAACGGATTTCTCGGTCAGTACTACAAAGTTCGCGTTGTGTGCGCCTCGCACAATGGGAACGACGAGAAGTTTGTTTTTTTCGCAAAAACAAAGCCACCTCGTATCAGTCCCCAGTACGAATTCGCCATCACCGCTGACGTGTTCAAACGTGAGATCCTTTTTTACGAGGACCTCGTGAAGAATATGGGAAAGGGGGAAGGCCCAAAATGGATAGTCGACTATTATCTTGGCAAGGATAACGGGATAATTGTTCTGGAAGACGCGACTCTCGACGGTTTTGGGATGCCCGACAAGTATATACCCTTCGATTACAACGATTGCGTCGCAATGCTCTACGCAATGGCCAAATTGCACTCCCGTTCCGTTGTACTTGATGAAAAATTGCGACGCGACAGTGGGCAGAGTCTCGAGCTAGTGTACGGCAAAGATTTGGAGGAGGTCATGTTCCCGAGCGAAGATCGAACGCGTCGCAATTTCCTCGCTGGAAGTGTACAAGGTGCATGTGCCTTGGTCAATTTGGTCGAAGGTCTCGATGATCGATCGAAAAAACGCATTAAGAATGTGATCGCCAATTGGGCCTGGCGATTTCCTAAGTTCTTGCGCACCTCCAAGAAGTATCGCAACGTTGTTTGTCATCGCGATCCTTGGGTGAACAATATGTTGATAAAGCGTGATCCGTCCAATGGACGACCCAACGGTTTTTACTTGATAGATTTTCAATTTATGCGTTATTTACCACCGGCCATCGATTTCATGCTTGCTATCCATCTCACAATGAGACGCAACACGAGAGACGAAAATTTCGATAAATTGACCAAAATCTATCACGATCTTGTCAGACAAGAGCTGAGAAAGGAAAAACTTGATATCGACGAGTGCAATCTGGGCTGGAACGTTTTTCTTGAATCCTGCGAATATTACAGACTCTTCGCGATGATGTATGTCACCGCCAGTCATCAAATTATGCTGATTGATGAACACTCGGCCGAAAAATATTTCGCGCAATCACCGGAATTGCTTGAACGAGTTTTTTGGGGTACCGATAGGCAAGAACTCGTTTGTCCTGTTTTTGCTAAGGATCACCGATACAGGGAACGAATTATCGAGAATATTATGGAAATTTACGAGAAACTTGACGATTTCGAAAATTGGCAAAGTGATGATTATTAGATTGAAGAATTCATTTGATATTTATAGAACTTTTAGCTTACCCGATTTTTTCCGTACTTGTACACATCGATGTGTCAATATTAATATTATTATGAAAAACAGTAGCTCTCATGTGGCGCTGAAAATATTGTCAAGCGCTAAGAAGGAAATAGATTCTTGCTTAATAATGCAAATAAAAAGTGTACCATCAACTTTCTTATTTTCCCTCGTTCGCGAAATTCTGCTGGTGCAAATGTAACATCGTTATGGGGAAACAGTATCGATTTCAAGCGACAGTTAAAACCATTTGTGACTGGGGTGGAAATGATCTCAATAAATCTTTGCGTTTTCTTGCTTCGTCCTACACATCTATGCATGTGTAAAGCTCTATACATATACGTAGACAATCTCTCTTGATCGCTACTTAATTTCATTGTTATTTCCTTTGCTGTGTGTTTCTCTCTCTCTCTCTCTCTCTCTCTCTCTCTCTCTCTCTCTGTTTCTCTCGCTCTCTCGATCTCTTACCCAAAGGAATTGTGGCAATGGCGAGTGCAGTAAAGACGAAAAGGAGGCAAACCACGACAACGACTCTTGGAATTGTAAATCGGGCGAGAGAACTCAGAGCACAGCCCGAAGAGAAGAGAATGTTAGAGAGAAAGAAAGGAATAGAGAAAGAAATAGTGGAGAGAGTGAGATACGTCGTATCTGCACAGACCATCGAGACTGTTTATTTCGACTCGATAGCAATCTTCACCTGTAATTAAAGGAACGTCTGTTGAAATGGCGAAGGTGAAGAGGCAAACTCGTACGTTAATGAGCAAAGCTCAGTGTGCAGCGACCAGACTCCGTTGTGCATCAGGAGGGAAAAGAGGGAAAAAGGGGGGGGGGGGCAGAAGGAAATCGCAGGGCACGCTTCTGTATACCGAAATCAACAGCCAAGAGTGACATTTATTGCCAATTAGTTTCCCACTTCGTGACTTCGACCGGGTAATAAATAAATTTAATGTGAATACCGAACATACAGGGAAGCTGTTTAATCTGCGCGGCATACATTTTTATTACGAGCAACCAATGCCGAGTAATAATATATTTAGTATAACTGTATTTATAGTATTATAGTAGATATGTAGACGGTCCCGCAATAATTATTTTTTTCTTCTCAAGTATGTTTTTCTTTAAGAAATTCCAGTCGAAGAATTGTAAAAAACGTTCGTGCGGCATTGACAGATAGAGCGAATGCCTGATTCCGTACAAATTTGTCAAGTTCACGAATAATGGTTAAAACTGAGCATTCCAAAAAATGACAGTTTCACTATAGTTAGTTGAGGCTTCGTATGTGTTCGACGATAATTTTATCGAAATTAATCGATATAACTATTAAGAAGTTTCGGGACAAGTGGTGAAGTGCTACCATTTGATTGAAATTTATACAGTAAATTCTTTCTCATAAACTGAATGCACCTTACAAATTTTAAATCGGTCGTCTACACCGTTCCTATAATATTTACAATAAAACAAAGCCCTTTTTAACATAAGGAGATATTTAAACGTCCTATGCAGTTTAAATATCTCCTTATGAAGATAAAAACTGAATGGCAGTTTTATGCACGAAATAATGTGAACATTGTTTTAAAAATGTTATGAAAAATTGTCAAATCACTCATACATTATGACAAATTCATCATCAGTGTCATAATGTTAAATGCTCTATGTTAAAAAGTGTTTCTTCCATTGTCAGTTTTATAGAAACGGTGTAGACGATCGATTTAAAATTTGAAGGGTACATTCAGTATATGACAAAGAATTTACTGTACAAATTTGAATCAAATGGTAGCATTTCGTTTAATGTCCCGAAATTCCTTAGGGAGTTTCGGGACAATTGGTGAAGTGTTACCATTTGATTAAAATTTATACAGTAAATTCTTTTTCATATACTGAATGCACCTTCCAAATTTTAAATCGATCGTCTACACCGTCCCTATAAAATTGACAATAAAAAAAACCCTTTTTAACATAAGGAGATATTTCAACTGCCTACGCTCATCGCTGAATGGCAGTTTTACGCACGGAATAGTGTAAACATTTTTTTTTATGTTTTGAAAAACTGTCAAATCACTCAGTACATTATGACAAAATCGTCATCAGTGTCATAATGTTAAATGCTCTATGTTAAAAAGTGTTTCTTCTATTGTAAATTTTATAGAAACCGTGTAGACGATCGATTTAAAATTTGGAGGGTACATTCAGTATATGACAAAGAATATACTGTATAAATTTGAATCAAATGGTACCATTTCGTTAAGTGTCCCGAAACTCCTTAACTTCATTAAGAAAAAATAGCACGAAAATTCACTAATTATTGAATAAATTTCTCATACGAATTATGATTTATACATATTTACGAACTTTTGAAAAACAATAGCCGTTTTGAGACTGAAGATACGGAAACTCAAAAAAGCGATTTTAAAATTATGTTCGGAGGGCAAAATGTAACTTATATTTTTCAGAATAAATTTATGAAGATTTTTCGGTTTATTCATTTCGTTAATCAACAGACAGTGAAGTAGTGAAGAAAAATTAAACTGATTCGTTGAGCATGTTTAATTTTTTAAACGTGGACCAATGTTTTTCCCTTCCCAATAAAAAATATAGGGCATTATATTGTACAGCCGCTGCTCGAATTTCCAATCGTAAAAAAATAACATATGAGGATAACGGCCAAAAACAAAAAAAATATTAAAAATGACAAGTGTCGGAATTGCTACATACATCGATGGTGCTTATGAAAAAAAACAGCCTAATTAATTCGAAAAAGATGTTAATTTTTTTCTAACCTTGTACACACGTGCTGGTACTATTTGCGATCATGTCTAATGATTTCTCAAGAATAATACTGGAGCATCCGTAACTCGACGCTGGACTATGAAATTCGTAAAAACGAATATTCATTTGTTTTTACGACAATTTTATAGTGTAATTTTTTTTTTTAGTTTCTGTGTTGGACATATCTTTATTTATAGGAATTTTTTTTTTCGTGAATCAATTCAGCGGGCATGTATCGCGGTGTATTATTATGATATAAAGTGGCGATGCGGCGTTCCCTCAACTTCTCCGTTACTCTCGAACTCTCGTACTGAAAACTACTATACCGGCCATAACTTTGAATTAAAGCAAAAGTTCATTTTACGAGCAACTATTCGTAACGTTCGTCCAGTCTCTCCTGTCTACGGAGAGTACGAGACGAGAGTCATACCGGCGAACTAATAATGACATAATAACAGTCTTCTCCAGCGTCTCTTGACTACGTGCATTGATGAATTTTCATCGGATAGGGCACGAGTGATTCATCCTTCGACCCGCTTGAATGAAAGATAGAGGAAAAGAAACATATATATAGATGAAAGATGGAAATGAATTTTCCGCAATGAATCTCTTTCATGGTATTACTGTTGATTCACGGCGGTCAGATAATACATATAACTGATTTAGGCGCTTTGTTCCGATTTGTGAGTCGATGGTATTTAAGATTTATGGTAATTGTTATTCAAGTTCACTGAATATAAATTATTATCGTACGTAAATTCGTAATAAATGAAACCGATAAAACGGTGGGTGCAACAACGGCAGAAATTCTTGACTTCGTTGATATGTCAATACGTGCACTAACCGTGTGGAAGTTGCCTTGATTTGGTTACAAATCAAGGAAATACATGTAGGTAATATCTTTCCGGCCAGATCATTGAAATTTTCTGATGCGGCGACCTTGATTTTGAAAATTACGAACCACCGCTTCTGCTTTCTTATCTTATTAAATTATTTGGTTATTTGCTATGTTCAAATTCATACTTGTAATACCATTAATTATGATAAGCATTTTTATTCTTGTAGATTATCTTTGATGAAAACAAATTTGGGGTATTAAATGATTTTTTTTTCATTGTAAAGATTATATACGGTTTTTAAAGCAAAATATTTTTCTTTTTTTTTCAACAATTAACAACGATATAGCACTTTGAAATTGTTGTTCTGTTCGGCTCGGCGAAAACGCGCCGGGAGCATTCGAAGTTACCCGAGCGCTCTGTGACGTCACCGTTCGAAAGCCTGTATACGAACTACTCGTGTAATACGAGTAATAATCTGTCAAAGATGGCAACGACAAAATCGTATGAGGCTTGTTTCGTTCCTCTTTGTATAAATACAACGAAAAGTGCCCCCAATAGGTATTTCTGAATGTGCCACAAGACAAAACGTAGAAATCTGTGGTTCGATGCAGCACGACGTGTCAACCCGAAATCATCGACCACTTATTTTTGCGGTGAAGACCACTTTGATGTCAGTGTAAACATAATATAAACTGGATGGAAATATTTTTTTTTAATACGCCTTTCTCAAAATCCGTATGATACGTAGCGACAATAACTAACACAATTTATAAAGCTTCGCCTAACCTAAAAATGTTCAGCTATCCACGGTCGGTAAATTACTCGAATTTGCTTTCACAAATCCACTTTCACACATCGTTGCACGAAAATTAAACTAGTTTTCGACTTTTTCAGAATGCTCGAGATGTTTTCAGATGTAAAATGACACCAAATTTCACATTTGTGTACACTTGCGTGTAAGCCGTTTACATAGCCTATTCGGTCGCGTTCGAACGATGACGTCACAAGCGCCAGCGCCGATAGCGTGGCATTTCGCGCTAACATGTACGATTTGAATTATCGTGATATAAAAGCAATTAATAATTATCATTAGAATTATTTCAAAGGAAAATCCTTTTGACATTCTGTTTAATTATCACAAAAGATCAATTCTAAATGAAAAAAATCGAACATTTTTTTTTAACAATTCAATTACATCAGATGTATTAGTTTCATCCTAATTAATTATAAATATATTTGATGGGGTAAAAAGCAAAGCAGCCTTACACAGTTCTCAAAGTCGGGCTCCACTTTTTAGAAAATGTCAATGTTCTTACCGGGTATACATTACGTGAATGTGTACTTGTTCGCAATGTATTCTGGCCAGAATATTGTAAATTCCAAACACAGAGTGTAAGCCGTAAAAACGATTTTGTGATCTTCCCAGTCCGTTTCATGAAAGGGCCCGGTCAGGTGAATCACATGAGGTAAAGCTGGTCAGGGCGCGACACAAAGTAGGGAATGCCCTGTTACATTTCTGCACGGGTAGATGGTTGTATATGAAGCCGCCCATTTTTAAACGAAAGAAAAGATCATTGTTCGCTAGCAAATCGACGAAGTGGTTTATTCAAAGTATATTGCCCTCCGGAACAAACAATCCTGCCTATCTTTCTGCCAACAATCGAATTCTAGGCAGGAAGAATTCGGATTCTTTAGAGGCAATTCAGTCATCTGACTACTTTTTTTACTCCTGGGTACGAGGTGGAGTGCTGACGCGTAAGCGCTGACTGCATCGACCAGAACAAATGGTAATCGAAGGGAGCGATTTCTTTTAAGTACTTGTTAACAGGTTGAGCAATATGCAGCTTGTCGTGCTATAAAATCAACTGGTCATGGCGACTCTCCCGTTTCGGCCTCTTCTTGTGCAGACCTCGCTTCAAACGCATCAGTTGCAGCCAATAGGGATCTCTAGTAATGGTTTCCGACAGTTTCAGAAGCTCGTGATACACGACACCCCTCTTTTGGATAGTTCTCCGCCGCGCTTGTTGTTCGTGGAGGAGACACCACTTCGGAAGCGGCGAAAGCACTCTTTGCACGTTGTACTTGACGGAGCACGTTCGGCATACACTTCCTCTGGCAAACGATGCGTTTTTGCGGTCGATTTCTTCGCCAGGAAGCAATGGAGCATAACTTCCACCAAATGTGATTTATTCGGAACAAAACTTGTCGTTGTGAACACAATTAAAATAGATTATGTTGAAGAGTAACCCAAATGGCGTTTTATTGGGATGCTATGGACCTATTATCATGTGTATTGCCAACTTTTGATTATTTTTTAATTGATATAAAGGAATGACTTTGAGATTAGTAAGCCTATGTACAGCCTGTACATAGGTTTTGGAGTAAGCAGTAAACACAATTTATACATTATATGTACATCACTTAAATATAGAGATCAATGCTACAGATGAATTGGATGATTGGCAGCACTTTGGGCCTGTCCATGCAGTAATGAATGATGGTAAAATAGTGGGATTTTTTTTAGCTTTTGGAAGTTTTTTCATTAGGATCGATCCGTTTGTTTCGTAGCTTTCACATTGTCAAAATATGTGATATGCCTCCGTTTTATACTTTCCGCAGTCGCACATCGTAGATGTGACAATATTGAATCTGTTCAGGCTCTGTCTTAACGACGAACGACCGCTTCTTAATCTGTTGATCGCGATAATCGCTCTTCTAGAAAGTTTATAGTAAAAAAAACCATGGCGTTGGTTTTGATTATAGTACTTTTCAAAATAATGTTTTCCTTTAGTTTTTACTGACTTCCAGCATCATTGGTGGAACTCGAACTTCCTTAATGTCTTCCAAAAAGTATTAAAGTCTGTGTTCGGAATTAGTAGTTGAGTATCTCTTCCCGATAATAATACCTTCTTTTGCTGCATTATCGGTTAGCTCGTTGAGCTGGATACCCCGATAGTAGGTACCCAAAAGAAATTAAGCTTTTGCCCTATTTTTCTAAATCCCGTAGAGTTTCTATTATCATTAGCATTGAAGAAGAACTTCTTTGTATCTTGGGAGGGTTTGCAAGAGATTCCAAAACTTCTATACTCTTAATAACCTTTAGGACTTCCATTATTTTCATAGTTTCGGCGGTAAATATTGAAGTATACTTAGCAGATTTGAACATCGAGAAACCAAGAAAGCTTTTATTTTGCTTTTTCATTCCATCTGTGAAGAAGGTGACCGATTCTTTCAAAATACCTTTGCACATGGTGTCAAATAGATTTTAATCGATAATTTCGAACCTGTTATATCTACGTACTGCCGGTAATCAGGCCGTCTGGCTGTTTCGAGAACAGTTCCAAAACTTTTATACTACTCGTTGATTTGACGGTCCTCAGAATACCTTTTACATAAATATTTTTACATTTGTTGAAAGTTCTTTTTGACGACGGGTTTTATATAGTGTCGAGTATATTCACAATAGGGATGGTCCTCAAAGTCAAGTGTCGCTAAAATAACCATTCGATCATAAGTTGCACACTATGTGTACTTAGCATATAAAGTATCCAAGTACAGTCAACTCTCACCTATTTTGCCTTCCCGGCTATTTTGCTAAATTCCAACCACTTATTTGTTCGATGGGTCCTTCCTCTACCCCTCACTCTATGACCATTTGCTCGTAGGTATAACCTCACTTACCGTCCTAACCATGTCTTGAGGTAGCTTCCGCTAAAATTCTACTTTCTCTTCGCGCAGTTACCGTGGGGCGTCGCTGTTATCGAGCCTAGAGTGGGGCGTCCCTCACGCCGCAAAATAAACGGGAAACGTTGATCGCGACTCAGCAAAATAGATGAGAGTTGACTGTATACCTACTTTGAGTTTTGTCATCTCATTTCAAACTTTTTCGTTTCATAATTTTTTTATTTAGCCAAACGTCAGCTTGCGGACGGTAATGAACTTTATATATTTTTTTAGATAGCGCCTACATACTTGCGTACAGACCGAATAGCGTTACGCCAATATCTTTGCTGTAACTTTTTTCTTTTACATGAAAGATCTTTCTGCGGGAGATCAAACGATACCTGAGCATGCTATACAAGCGGTATAACTGCAACTTCGCATTGCGTGTAGAGAATTATCACGTATACGTTGAAACTGCGATGCTAATTACTGATTGCCATTGGGGCATATAATTTTTTTTTGCCTCGTATTTCGACGTATACATACATGACCAATATCTCAATTGTAATCAGTAATTACCATCTCACCGGCTTTGTGTGTAAAAATTACGTACACGCGATAATTCTTTTATAGGAAAACATTTTTCTTTCGAATTATAAAAATTCGTTTTCCTGCGTGTAACAAGATTTTGTACATTTGTGCACTTATATATATATATATATATATATATATATATATATATAGAGAATTTTGTCAAAATAAAACGAGAAAGTTTTATTTTGACAAAATTACCGTTGTCGTGGACGGAATATATTTGTGGAGAAAACCCTTGATGATACAATTGAACGAAGAATAAAAAAGTTCGGTATATCTTGTTTAACCGCGCTATCGGTAAAGAATAGCGTGACGGAGTTGAAAAAATGGACAAAAATCTGAATTTTTTTTTACATTCATATCGAAATGGTAGAGAGTAAAAAAAGGTGCTGGATATTTTATTTGTGAAGCCTCCATTCACTGGGTATCGCACGACAAACTTTTATTTTGATGCAGCGAAGCGATGGAACGAGAAAGAAAAACGGTCCTTAAATTTGTTTCATCGCGCCATAGTTAAGTATTTGAGGTTTGCCAAAGTTCAAGAAGTGCAGATGCAGCAACTGCACATTTTAGCAGGGCGCTTACTGTAAGGGCTTGTACGCACATACACACATGCATACTATACGTACAGTCTGTTTGACAAGAGCGTGTACGGCGAAATTCAAAAACTATTTGGGAAAAGGCATCGAAAAAAAATACACACATACTACATAATATAAACCGTGATGCTTCATCATTAAGGGGTTACGTGGGTTTGAAAATAAAAAAAAATCCATTTTTTTCAATTTTGTTATCTAATAGTACGATATGTCGAGAATATTTTCCCAAAGTTTTAAGTCAATCGGAGTAAAAGTCTAGGAGAGAGAGAGAGCCTTTGGGAATTCCCCCCGTTGGGAAAAACCGGCTGGGAGCAACGCAGGTATACGCATTTTTCTCAAAACACTATTTTTGAAGTCGGTGGACATGATTTCTCAAAAACGAAACCACCGATCTTATTGAAATTTTGCACACTTCTTCAAAATAGCATTGACTAGCGATCGAACGAAGGTTTTTTTTCGATTACAACTAATTTTACAAGGCTATACGCAGTGTAAATTGTACCAAAAATTGAACTATTTTGCATACAACTCTGCCAAAAATTCAAATTTCAATTTTTTTTAAAATCCTTCGTTCAATCACGTGCTATACTTATCTACTAACAGAAAAAAATTGATTTTTTAATTTCAGATAAAGCTATCATGAGTTATCCTGACCACCACGAGGACACTTTTTCTTTAGAGGTCTCCGGAAACCAGGTCCCACCGGCTGAATTTCCCAAATTTTTGGATGAAAATTTTTTAAACATTGTTGAAATGTTGCTCTTTTATGTGCTGAACATTCAGAAAAAAATCATTTATATATTATATTTTTAAAAAAAGAGAAAATGTGCTTTTTTGGCTTCAAAGCCCACGTAACCCCTTAATAAGTAGTCCAGTCGCCTCCGCTATTAATAATCGCCGTATACTTTCCACTAATTTCATCACATAATCTGGTAACAAAGGCCTCCATATAAGGAGTATGTTGGTGCCTATTGGTGTGGGTAGACCAGGTATGATTGATGGGAGAACGTGCCCAAAAAGAAGTTTCGTCCGAAAAAAATAACGTTGTCCCAATTGTGGTGCAAACTTTCTTTCGTCCAAATCAGTCTTTTTCCCGACGTGTTTTTCGTACAATAGCGGTTCGTCTGTGATCACGGTTGGATGCCAACTGACGCTTTCTATACAAACCATCCCGCTACCTGCTCGCGTTCGAACCTACCCTCTGATGGTTTCCAGGAAAAAATGTAGTTGTTAAAGCTTTTGTCAAACAGACTGTATTCATAACAACATTAAACTCTTTAGCTCTGTAAAAGCGCCAGCGAATATGCATATTAAAGATAACTCGTATTGATTTTTTTTTAAAACATCCTTAATTAATTCCGGCGACTGCGCGGTTCGCAGCATTGCATTGAACTTTGAGATTGTTACAGTAATTTCGAATAAAAAAAAAGCTGTGGAAAAAATGCTTGTTTTTCTGTGTAAGCGCACGAATCTCTTCTGACTGAAAAGCTCGTGCTGGCTTTCATGTCTTCAATTTTTTTTTAAGCACGACAACAATCAATTTTGACACTAGTTTTTGCCCGATGTTGACGGTGCCCTACCGTACGTGTGACGTGTGTATTTTATATTCTCGTTATATACAAAACGCACGCGGTATGTACGTAGAGGCACGCGAAGGGCTTGCAAGTTCTCTGTCTCTGATCGTGAAGCCGAAACCTCGAAACATATACCGGCGAGAAAAGCGCGCAGGCGTTGGTCGGCGAGTCTTGCGGGCTTGTGCGACGCGGGCCAAGTGGAGTAAGCGATTTTCTCTAGTATCGCGCCAACCATCGTTGGAGATGCGCGTATATTAAAATCAACGGCTATAAAAGTCACGTCACACTTCGTCATTGTAAAATCGGCGTTTTGTCGCAAGACATGCATCGAATCGTGATGGATCGTCGATGAAAAAAAAAAAAGAAATGTTCGATTCGATAGTCGCTCTCGTCGTGCGGATGTAAAGTAACGCAGGGTATTGAGAAAATAACGGAAGAAAAAACAAACGAATAACACAAAAAGCGAGAAGAACGATATCAAGTTTGAAGAAAGATAGAAAAAAACGAAAACAGCAATCGTTCGAAGATTAACAATTTGCAAAGATTCGGATGGTCTCGCGTCTTCGCATCAAACGGCTGATATTTTTCGTGAAGTTGCATGTGTTATCGGTCAACTGGGAAAAAAAGTGCCACGCTGTTGCATGACAGTTGTCGGGATAAAGAATAAAATAATATTCATTTTATTTTCTTTTAAATGAATAAGAAACATATTTTTTGTTTTCTCATTTTCATGGAATGAAAAGCGATCGTTACAATCGTCCAAGCAACGTATCGATAATTTTACCTCTATTCGCAATTACGAAAAGTGAGGCGGTGTTTAATTAGAGGGCTCGTCGCAATATCCACAATTTCCGTTGAAACCTTAGTCACCGATAATGTAACATATAAATAGCCACACGTTGGGTCAATTATTGGGGAAAGGAATGATGTAAATGATTGCAACAACTTTACGATTTAAATGATTAAACATAATTGCATTAAGAGCTCATGTAGCGTGAAATAATAGGAATATAACAATAATATAATCGAATTTAATTTCAAAGTTTTATTAAATATTTTTCAATCACACGCGTATTTGTGTTCTAAGTGGTCCTATAGTGTCAATGTAGAGGGATTCGCGCGCACGGTAGACGAACGGATCGCGTGTTCGAAGTTCTGATTGACATACACGTACATAAATCTACGTATGTGCCCGTATACATGCATATGTGAATAAGTGTGTATACGAATATCGATACAGTTATCGCGAGGGGGTTGAAAAAGAGTATGAATTGGGGGGTGTTTGTGCCAGTGGTGGATACGAGCTTAAAATACACCGGACGTACTGGATCACTGCTCGCATCGGGCGCCGAAGCATGAAGGAGAACGCAAACTTCACGTAACGGTAGGCAAACATCGATGAAAATTGTAAAGCAAAGAAAAAATAAAATAAACTAAATGTGTAATCATTGAATCGCGCCGTGAATGATTTGCGGCAAAAATAACAGAAAATTTACATTACGTTAACCATAAAGAAAACGAACGGTTAAAATGAAACAAGATTTTTTCATGCGTGGTGTAAAAACACTGTGCATCAAACAGATGAAAACAGGTCACGAAAAAAACGTCATCGCTACGAGCAAGATGTAAAACATTTTTTTATTTGAAATGCATGTCAAAACGAGGAAATGCCGAATTTTAGTAGAAAAAAATCGTACGGAACGTCGAAGTACATATTTCTCATTTCAATATATACAGTATTCTTAATTTAATGGAATATGACTTTTCTCTTAATTACAGAAATAGTTACAAACCTTTTCTTCAGTTGAAATTCCAATTATCTGAAATTACTGAAACTTTAAACTGAAATTCTTGTGATCGGAGTGTAAAATTAATTTCTCAATCGCAACATCGTCAATGAATTCTTTGAAATCTAAATTATTTGAAGCCCAACTGTGAAACTTTGTCCAGGAGTTAGGTATTTTGTTTCATTGAAACTCGCAAATCTCGTATAAAATTTCCATTCAGTTACATATGAAAAAGAGCAATACTCGTGTGGGCATGAATGAAAATAGACCTGAAGAAGGAATATTTTCAAGCTCCTCTTATCGAGTTTCCACTGGCCCTCGGAACATTCGCTTTTACTGCGGAAATGTTGTCACCGTTTTTAGTCCGACAAGTCACCATAAAATAACAAATGATAAAAATCACAAAGAATAATTAAATATTCAGCTTTGCTTTGGTTTCGTGCCAATGACGATTTTTCAAAAGCGCCACACAGGTCTGTGAATGATTGATTTTTAAAACCACAACTGATACGTATAAATGCAACGTACTTTACTACAAGAATGCATCATTTATTCAACTGGAAGCGCGGCTTGATTTGAGTAAAGATTCAGAGAACCGCTAATACCCGTTGATCAGGCTGTCAAGGGGTGTTCGTATGTCATAAACAAACCTTCCTCATTTGCTGTTGCCCTGACCTTATCGCACAATAAATAATTAAGGGGGACAAGAGAGGTGTTTTTTCCTCTCCATCGCATTGCGGTCTCACGTATACGGCTTCGTGAGGGAGGTTTAGGGCTAAGGGGCTGTGAGGTCACACCGAACCGACGCCTGCGGTCATGCAGGATGCAGGAGGTCATCAGCTATTAATGACACACACGCGGTCGGAGCACAATCTACATATGTGAGTAGGCTCGGCGCCACAGATGGAGGTATATGGGCAGGGAGAGAGAGAGAGAGAGAGAGAGAGAGAGAGAGAGAGAGAGAGAGAGAGAAAGATAGAAGTAGAAAGAGAAAGAGGAGCGGCGAGAGAGTATGAGATACGAGTATAGCGACCAAATCCCGAAGGATCTCAGGATCATTGCTTGTAATCACGAGAGATGTGTCTTTATGAGTCAAAGGGCTTCTCGCGGTATTTATGTATGAACGTACATAAAAGGCGTCGAGCCTCTACGGGGGCGAATTAACCGCAGAGCCAGACGAGAGAGTCTCTCGCTTGCTTGTCTGACTTTGGAATCTTCTCGGACGTCTCAGAGCCGCCGACAGGGATCCGACCTCTGTGACCCGTGACCTCGAGAGTCGCAACCTACGCATCCATGTGTGCACGAAATTGCGATGTACGTAGTCGTCAGCTTGTTTCGCGTGACACTCGCACCACGTATACATGCAGAATCAATCGCTGCGACGATCGGACGTGCCGCTTTAACGGGCGTGCGTGTATCTATGTGTGTGTGTGTGTGTGTGTGTGTGTGTGTGTGTTTGTGTGTGTGAGAGAGTACGTAGTGTGGGTGTATACAAATTTGATATATACTGTAAATATATAGCGTGTTTTTTTTATGAGTATCCGTGTAGAAGTGTCGTAGGGATCCAATTGATTTGCCATACTTGTCCCTACTCCCTGACACGAATGCAATGGATCATCGCATTGGATCTCTATACTAAAACGTCACGTTCGTACATTGGATTCTAATCGGGATCCCCCATCGGAATCCAATGTACGAATCCAATTTGAATCCTAGGGAATTCCCACATTATCGAACATAATTCGATAAGATTCGTGATGAATCCCAACGCCTTCTGTATGTTGAATTATTCAAAGTGGATGTTAAAAAAGTATAAAGCTTATCTTAAAAAAATATATCTCAAGAATCGATTAGGATCACATCACGGAAAATCCATTGTAATTATCATTTGATATTTATTTTATTGCATTTTGACATAATATCGTTATACACGTACACGTTTACGAAACGTACATGTTATGTTTCAACACGGCGAGTTTTTTCTCATGACTTTTCACATATTATCGATTCGAACGTGGTAAGAATTTTCAAACGACGTTCATCGGGAGACAGGGCAGAATCCAATTGGGTCACAACGAGGACTCCCTATGTGCGGTATCTCTAACAAATCCCTACAGCGACGTGGGTGCATCTTGGGAATCCCCAACAAATTTGTGCACCGGATCACGAAACGATATTTTTTTTTGGGAGATCCAAGAAATTCTGCTTGAGAATTTCAAATCAAAATATCTCAAACGAAATCCATCGGGGAATAGCCCGGAATCCACTTAGATTCCAATGTGAACTCTCTACGTGCGGCGTCCCTATCAAATCCCTATAGGAATGCACGAAAAAAAGAGCACCCTCGAAAAAAAATCAAAACTCATCTTTTTTCCGATGACGGGATGCATAAATAAAAGTTTTTCGGGGGTGCTTCGTATTTGGAATATAATTATTTCCATTCTGCTGTACCGAAAATGGAATTCAGAATTTTTATAGGGCGCTCAATGTTTTCTGGAAAATAGGACTCATTACAAAAATACGCTGTATTTTGTTTCCAAGAGGTCTTGAAAAACCATTAAAAATCATATTGTTATCAGTCGCTAAATCTCTGTGCAAGACCCTTAAAACGCACATGGTCACCTTAGAATTGACACCCTGTATATTGCGCAAAGGTGCCAAGTAATCATAGCTTTCGGTTTTGGTCGAATTTGAATAATTTGTGTCAAATCGATCGGCTTATTTTTGGAGGCTACACACGTACAGTGCACACCAGGAATGACGAAGATTAATTTCAGTCGAATATCGAACGTGTTTTTTTTTAACGCAAATAGGTGTTGAATCTGGAAAATATAGAATTTAAGATTTTGTCATTTGCAATAAGAAAATTGCACACAAAATAATGTATTATTTTAAATCTTCCCTATTCGTATGGCTTTTCAGACTTTTATCACTCTACCCTTTTTCATTTCGATCTGATACCTATGACTTCACTACTTTCAGTCCCTAAGAGAATCTCCGGACTGTTGTTCACGCGTATTCTTCCTTTAATACATTTTTATCTATATTGCATTTATATGGATGCACAGGCATACTGGGAAAAACCTGTGCCTATGAAGGTCACTGACAAGGAACATCACTTTGACGTTCGACTTCGTTTTTTTTTAAACGTATGTATATGGTGGAACATTACAAACTATTAGATACGTGCTTGTTTTTTATCGGTGAAAAAACTATTTAACAGGTGTAACCACCCCATAGAGTGAAGCATGTCAAAGGTTAATATTGCATTTTCACCCGCAAGCAGTCCACCGATGTCAGTGTAACGGAAACGAAAATTCTTGTACTGCACAACGATCAGAACTCCACTATGAGTATATTGAAAAAATGAAAATTGTGGAATTAACCATCCCTTTATTTTTCTTCCTCTCACCCCACCTTTAAAACCCCACATTTGAAAAATTGCAGTTTTTTTTGTATTTCAAAAGTGTATAGTGATTCAGAATATCTCTGCGAACTTCAAATTGATGTTTGGGGTATGGAAAAATTCGCGAAAATCAATGGTCTGACTTATTGCGACAAATCGACGAATAATCGGAGCTCAATAAATGAAACTACATTTTAAAGAGGAAACGATAGCGAAGAAAATAAGAGCAGAATGGAGTTTCAAATTGACGCAGAGAAGAAATGATCGACGATTCAGTAAAGCCACTTATTTGGGCCGAAATAGGGAAAAAACATTTGGATGAAACCTTTTTTTTTACAAGTCCATCTCGATGTATTTTTTTCCCTTTGAATACGATTTCACAATTAATTTCCCATTAAACTCTCAATTTTCATTGAATAAAAGTGCTATCCGATATTTTCAATTCAATTTAATTTTCCCTTTAACCTTTCAGTTCAATTTAATGTACCCCTTTTGAAGGTGGGGTAAGATGAAGTAAAACTAATTGGTGGTTAATCCCTTAATTTTTGTTCTATTCAATGTACCCATAGTGGATTTCTGATAACTGTGCAGTACAAGAATTTTCGTTTCCGTTTCATTGAAGTCGGTGGACTGCTGTGCACCGGTGTTCAACCTCGCCGAAGCTGCACATCAAATGGGCGACCACTATTGTCGGTTCCATGCGTGTGAATGTACATAACTGGTAAAATATATATTTTTACGTATACCGAGTGTATTACCATAGTTTGAGGATCGATGGTAACTTTGCGAGCTATCTATTCTTATACAATATTTATGCATATGCATGTTTGCGGGTTAGGGACTTAGCCTATACCCATAGTGGAGCTGCCAATAAATCGATAGCTCCCATTATTAAAAAAAAAGATGGTCGAAGGAATTATTGGTATAAGGAACGTTTTCTTTGCAACGCATCGCTCCCATGTTGTTAGCCAGTGTTTGTGAAATAGTTATTTTCTCATTTTCTGTACATAAGTATTCGAGAACGAAAAAAAAAATATAGAAATGATCGTGGAGTGCCATTTTGGTGCCTTTTTCAGAAAGGAATGTGTTTATTTCAAATTAAATTACTCAGACAGTCGAGAGTATTGTTTTATTTTTCATAGACGTATGTAAAATGACGAGAGCCTCTCTACAAAACTATCGCTTCGGCTTTAAGGCGTGGCACCACCTTGGCGGTCGGAAAAATAGGTATAACATTTTTTTTTAATTTTGACGCGGCTATTAAATATAAAGAATAATTTTCATTTTTCACAAATACATTATAGTATGAGTAAATGAAAAAAAAGAATAATTTTTTTTATTGGCGTACATTTAAGTTGTCTAGTAGGATCCTCCTTTGAATATCCATGCCGATGGTGTATTTTTTTTTCTCTGACAGGTATCGTCTGACAAATAAAATATCTTGTAACGAAAGGTAATAGCTAAAGTATAGCATAGGAAAAAATTTAAAAAAATGTTTTGTCGAAATGACAGCTGTTCGAAAGAAAACTCTGATTGTTACCAAAGTTTTGAATTTTAAAAATGAATAAAAAATAAACGCGCTATCCAATAAAAAAAACGCACGCTACATTCTAGAAAATATTATAAAGAATATCTAGTATTGAATTTCATCAAAATCGGCTGAGTAGATCTCGAGATATTTTGTCCGACAGTTTGAAAAGAGGTCAGATAGATGATCTTCTATCAATTTTTTTAACGTGCTCATAAATTTATAATGTATTTGTGAATGAAAAAAAGATTATTTTATATATTCAATAGTTGAGTCAAATAAATTTTTTTTTTTCTATACCGATTTTTCTGAACGCCAAGCTGGTGTGACCCCTTAAACCACTTTTCATGGATTCGGCTTTTCTTTAAAGATTTAATGTCATGATTTTCGTATTAGAAAAAAGGTAAGGAAGACCCACAAGAATCAGGATCCTGATCCAGGTGACTAAGCGTTACTGGAAATGAAGTTATTCTTCTCCGCGGAGCCACGGCGATTGGGAAATTAATTAAAATTAATTAAGCACATTCGATCGATCAGGGTGAGCGAAAATTATCGGAAGAAGTGGAGAATTTCGAGACAGGAAGAGGATCCGGCGGAAGGAGAGCTCGCAGGCTTGCGGTGAGACGTTCCTGGAGCTTGGTGATTAGGCTATCGTAATATATATATAGAGGTAGAGGATCGGGGATGATGAGCAAACTTAGAAAACCGCGGATTGCTTTTCACAGGCAGATCGACCGGCTAGCCGGTCTTGCCTTGATCGTACTCGCGCCCTTTACCTACTTACAGTACATGGTACACGTATTATATGTATATGTACATAAAATTTCTGGCTTCGTGGACGAAGCTGACGCAGACCGCACCTGGCTTTAGTTATATAATGGATAGTGGTCTCACACCGTGGAATCATCTCTCTTTTACTCTCTGTATCCCTCTATATCATCGTTTCATCCTCATATTTCCCCATTCTCGGTAAGTTGGATTTCTGACTAGCAGATTAAAGCCCTCGTTATTCTCATAAGTAATAAATTTCAAAGCACATTTTATCGTCCTCATAGGCCCGATCACGTTCGTGATCGTAAAACCGAATATAGGCTTGCAGACCGAATGAGAGAAACTCGCAGAGCTTGCGTCATTGAAAACCGGATCTACTCAGGATTCTGTAGATTCCCATATACACTCCAATTGTTTTCCCATTAGGAGGCTTGACTGTTACATGTTCGGCGTTTTTCGATTCGATCGTCGATACACATTTATAGTGACATTGTGTTCGGTTCAAATAAATGTACTTGTTTGGACAAAAAATTGTATCGAGATGACCAGAAAGTGTTCGAGATAACCTACATTTTTTCCGCAGTGTCTTCCTTACGTGACCCTGGCGCAAAAATATATATAGATGCTTGAAGACCGAGAAGACCCGTAGTTCGCGGCTCGCGAAGCTGACAAGACGATTCCTATGAGGAAACGACCTCAAAAAGTTAATGTATATGTTGTTTGCTGGGCAGTGAGCGAGATCAAACTTGTGGATACTCCTGTCTTCATATTTGACCCAACTTCGTGAAGAATTGATGCAACGCTCAGAGTATATCAATATATATGTACAGACACAGACAGACGTTTGGCGCTGCATATCCATAAGGGTAGGTATGGGGGTGTGTGTCTGTGTATATATATATATATGTGTGTGTGTGTGTACCAAAGGAGATGGTCGGCACATGTCGATAGCTGGGTTATTAATGGACGTTTTCTCGCTTTTCCTCGCGATATCTTACGTACCGGGAAGCTTTTGGTAGAAAACGTGGATCCCCCTGTCGATTCCCATTGTTGGAGGATGACCTCGCCCCGCTCACTTTTCAACGAAGAGTAAGATAGGCGCATATACAGGGTATTTCGAGTAGAACATTCTTGCAGTCGAAAAGAATAACGAAAAAATAGGACCGAAAATACTGCTCGTGTAGTGGCTACTTGTTGAGCTCTTAAGCGACATGGACGATTTCCGAAAACTTTAGAGGAATAATTAAATCGATTAGTTTACTCCATGTGTTTTCTTATCATTGCGGTTATTGAGCAAAAAGTTTTTCATTTATTAATAATAAGTGCTAATAGTTTCAACCTTGCGCACCGTGGCTTATTGTGAGCAAAATATACGTGTTAATGGCTTGACAGGAAGGCTCATAGAGGGATTATTTCTTGCGTACCAAACTGACCCTTCCGGATTCAGGATGAAATATCTTGAATATTTGTAGGATCCTTTTAAATATAGGATCCTTTAAAAATAATTTCGAAGATGTTTGTTCCTTCTTGATCTAAGAGGTATGTATACGGTAATTCAAAAATGTACTTGTAAGGTTAGCATATAATTTCAAAGAAAAAAAAAACTTTGCTCAATAGCAAGATTTAATATATTTTTGGGTGAATGGCTTCTTTTTTTATATTTTCTACGACTACCAAATGAGTGAAGGAATAATTAGAATGACTCCACGTCATTCTAATAATGCCTTCACGGTAATTTTACTCACGTGATATATTTATGCGAACAATTTTGATTTTTTTTGCGCACCTTTTTTGTTTTCAGGAAAAACAAGATTTTTGTATAATATTTTTATGTCAAACAGTGTTTTAAATATTCCTATTCCTGGCTGAGACAATCCTTCATTGACAATTACAAGCCATTATTTATGAATGAGTGACCATCCAAAATTAAACTTTGCGACAAATCGTTCAATCCTTTCGTGAAATATCCCATAGACGATCACGGGTCATAACATTTTTGACTCGAGCGAAAACGTCATCTTGACCCCGCGACTTTTGTACTAAAGTTCCTTTTGCATTATTAATGCCTTGCTCCGCGGAGCATTTCGCTCTACAGTGAAGTCCAAAAGTTTTTCCTATGAATAAGAGTGATTGTTGGATACACGCCGTGAATTTCCGCGACTTACTTGTATACGATACATAACGCGTATCGTAACTCTCATGCATTAAGGATTTTATAATGAATAAATATTTTATTCAAACCTCCTATCATATAGGAATGGATATAAAAGTGGAGAGCCCATTCACTCTTATTTTTTTTTCGCCGATTTCTCGTTCTCTCTCTTAAATAATTTCATCGAACTATTTTTTGCTTGTGAAGAATAAATTTAAAAACGTTTGTATAGAATTTATCTTTTATTTTGACATCAATTGCGTATATTAAGCTCGATCAAATGTTATTGTTTTTATCTGATTTATACATTTTATTTCCCAACAAGAGATCGCAATATTCTACGCGATACGCAATTTCTGCGCTACTACTCTCACCCTTTGAGTTTATACGAAAAAGCATACAAACAACACACATTTTGAGCAATAATCGAATAATTTTCGTTTCATGATGCTCCATGCATCATGAAACTTTTTCATTGTTTCTTTTTTTTATCGGGCTGCACTCGGCGTAGCGCAATTCGAGTATTCCTTGCGGGTTTTTTGCGTTTTTTTTTCTTTCATTAATTCGATAGAGAGGCGTACGTGTGAAATTGCTGGCTAGCCACGATTCATATGAAAATCGGGAGCTGCATGTTTGTATTTAAATTCGTTGAATGAAAGCGTGAAAAAGGAAATTGACAAAACGGTCACATTTCGATCGATATTCCATTACGATCTGTCACCCTCGGAGTTTAGAATTGGAATATCCAATTCAATAGAGTTAAATGATTGATATTTTTCCGCGTCATACAAAATAGTTGTGCAGTAATTAAGGCCTTAGGCCACTCTAGAGGCCAAAAAAGGGCATGTTTTGTGATTTTTTTTCAGCGAAACCATAAAATAAATCGGAATTATAAAATAGGGGTTTTATTATACACGTAATTGACCATAAAAAATTATTTTTTTCACAGGGATACATGTCAAAATGGCGACTGTGCAGCATTTTTCCGATGACGCTTTTATTTCTGGAAGGTCAGCGGCCGGAACAACAGCTCCTATTTTGAGTTATGATGAGACTAAAGTTTTTTCGATTATATATAAGAATAGCTATAGAAGTATGTAGGGGTTTTTTTTATATATTGTTTTTTGTCAGAATGGCGCATTTCTAAAACAAAAAGTATAAAATTCCATGAGAAAATCGTTAGAAAATTGTTTATAAAAAAGGAACTATGCAATAAAATAAAAAAAATCCTACGTAGTGCCTCAGAAAATATAATTCTAAATATACAGTTGAAATTTCAAGTGAATAGGTTGAAATTTGTTTGAGTTATGAGTCCAGCGGACTTAGAAAATGTAATTTTGAGATAAACGCGTTAAAAGTTAGTAGAAAGTCACGATATGAATTAAGAGGGGTTGCGCTAGAATTCGAAAATCGAGTCCTCAGAGATTTTTCACACCCATAATCTTTTGGAATGTAATTTTATAGGTACTAAGGTACATTTTTAACAAAAAAAATCGATTTTTGGAAAATCCTAGAGTGACCTAAGGCCTTAAGAGCAATATTTATACTGAATATGGTACTACCTAGTCATTGTGTATGTATATATCAGCAGATTACAAAAATAAGGGCCATGATAGATCGGTAGAAAAACGGTCCCGTTTCCGTCAGGAATCGCAAGATTAAAAATGTTCCCGAAGTTTTCCAGCTGAAAAAGCGCAAGCAACAAACCCCCTTTGGTTATTTTCAAGATAATCTGTGCTCGCATAAATATATGTACACTTGTCCGGAAGAAGGGCAAATATTTTTGTAGTGTTATCCAACGTTGTATAGAGACGAGATCTATTCGTGAAATATGGAGAATCCTACTAGTGTACCTGATTCGAAGTGAAAGAACTTATTTTCGTCTGTTTTTCTTTTTCGTATTCAATTTTTTATTCATGAACTTTGAGGCCTTGCGGGATCACAGAGTTATTTATTGTGCGGAGGAAGAGAGAGAGAGGGATAGAGAGAGAGAGAGAGAGAGAGAGAGAGAGAGAGAGAGAGAGAGAGAGAGAGAGAGAGGGACAGAACGCGAGAGAAGGGAGAGAGCAGGGTTGATCGCAGACTTTACCGGATGAGAATTCACAGGGGTGGAATTCCCGAATCGCAAGAAATATCACAAGGATACAGAGGCACACTATATCCGTGTGTTTATATGTAAGGTATGAAGACGAATATACGTATAATTGTACGTGCGCTGAACGACAAAACCGCAGAATCTCTACGTGAAGTCGAGTGACCGCTCAAACGATAAATCAACCGGTTGTTTTTGTTGGTCAACGTTATTTGGCGTAGAAGCCGAGACCCACACCGAGATCACGACCGCCCCCTTTGGCAACTGGCCCATTCCCGATCTTCGAATAAAGCTTTCTTATATATATATATATATATATATCCATGTGTTCAAACGAATCTGGTATATATCTCTATCGGTTCGCGAAACCCCTACACCGTTTTCTCCCTTCGATTTTCCTCAGCCGTATTTTCCCCCTCGAGCGTGGCAAAGTGTGCCTCTCATGATAATATAATGTCTCATCGTGTGTCCTCGCGATTTGTAGAAGATATACTTCGCAGCATATGAAAGAGGAAAAAAACAATATTTGAACTTCGTTTTATTATTTTGTATACTAATAATTGCTTCTAGAAATTTTGAGCGATTTTGTTTCGATGAAAATATCACGTTATCTTTTTGGTAAGAATATTACTGCGATAACGAATTTATTGCTAGGATCCAAATTGGATTTTAAGAAAACGATTTTTTTTGTCATATTTTACTATTCCAACGCGATTGCGATAACGATAATTTTTCTTATTTAAGGTATTCCTTTCACGAATCCAAATATTTAACAGTAAATTAATTTTCATCTGAAATTAAATAAATATACATCCAAGCATGCTGATAAAACTTCAAGTCAAGTTACCGACCTTTCATTAAACACTACGACTTTAGAAATCGTCTAGTTTATACGGCTCTGCATGGGGATGGCGCAATAGCCACATTTCTATCTAATAATTTATATTTTAAATAACTCTAGATGTCTGATAAAAACTGCTATACGCATGTACACCATTTTGATTATCCCGTAACGACAATCAAAACTGGGGTTCACCGATTGTTTAAAGAAAACATTAAACATTAATGGCAATTTCGAATATGCATTATACCCAATTCATGGCGTTCAAGATTAAAATACACGTATAAGGATGGGTGAAATAAATAAAGTTTATATCGCTCGGAAAAAGCGACAATTTACTAATTACATATAAAGGGTGTCCCAGGACGGAATGTCAGCCCTGAAAAGGGGGGTTGGGGGTGAAATTCTGAGTCGATTGATATAAGCATGTATGGTTCTCAGATCAACCCCTGAATTATTATTAATTTTTAAAGACGGGCCAATCAGGCGCGCTCGATGAGCGGGCTCACGTTGGTGAGCGATACGCGCGTGTAGTGGTGCCTGGCGGAGCACCGCTCCACTACACGCGCGTATCGCTCACCGACGTGAGCCCGCTCATCGGGCGCGCTTGATTGCCCGTCTTTAAAAATTAATAATAATTCAGGGGTTGATCTGGGAACCATACATGCTTATATCAATCGACTCAGAACTTCACCCCCAACCCCCCATTTCAGGGATTCTCTAATGCACAGGAGTTTTACTCAAGTATCTGCATCAAGGTCTCAGAAGTATTGGCCTCCTGCTGACTGGTTAACGTCTACGTTGTCACCGCTCCGAGTATCGGTTATATGCGCAACGCTCCTCTACTTGGAGTACCGCCCGAGCCGAACCCCGACCGCACATTTACCAGTGTCGGTGTCTCATTGAAATTATTCCTACTAAAAAAATCAACTCATCTTGCTTATAAGAACATTACTTTGAATAAAAATTGATTCCATCATACTAATTTAAATTCCAAATGAATCGTTCTCCCTTATAGCTCACTGTACGATAAATTTCATCCGCATTGATGAAATTGACGAAAAAAATTGTTGGTATTGGCGAGCGAATTTCTCGATTGAAAAAATAAAAACGCGTAGAGGTTTGAGGCCATACGGAACAATTAAAAACATCCCATCCAAACTTTGTGAAGCTGGTTCACAGGTTCCGTCACAGAGGTAGGTCAGAGAGAGATGCTGCATTCATTCGATTACTGGTTTGCCCATTGGTCATACACCACACCTGCATGCGCGCACATGCACGAAGAGGCACACAACACTCATACCGCGTTGTCCCAGGAGTAGTTGGAAAAGGGCAGGCGAATGGCAAATAGTTGAATTTCAGTGTTGGAACCGCGATAGCGACAGCTCCACTTCGTTAATACATATTCGACTATGCCAATGGAATCTTAATAATGCATACCGCATCAAACCTGTTCCGGACCTCGAACGACCCTCAATTATGCCAACGGGTGCACATGACTCAAGTGCCTCAAGTGACGCTCCGCAAGCATTGCGCGTTGCGTTGTGCTGTTTACATCGGTGTATTTACATTCGATTTATAGTGTGGAGAATTTTAGTTGCTGCTTGTTTCATTTTTTAGAAAATATGTTGTAAAATATATGAGGTGAATGATATGTGATGAATATTGAAAATGACAATTTAAAACACTGAAAGTGTGAAAAAGTGGAAAATGGCTAATAATTGTGGAAATAACCCACCGAGTTCTAGGTTATCTGAAGGTATGTTTTATTTTATCTTTTTCTATAACTCTTAAAAGGCAGAACAACAACTCTATTATTTATTTCTCTATTCTCAGACATCTCCCTTCTTAAATATCTCTATTCTGGAGGAGGTTTAATGAGAATCATCTCTATTCCAAAATATCTCATGTCTAAAACATTTCTCTGCTGAAACATCTCTATTCGTAAAGATCACTATAACACAATAACTCACTTCTGAAATATTACTGCTTCTAAATATCTCCATTCCACAATCTTTCGTATCCGAAACTTCTCTATTCTTAAATATCTGTGCTCTTCAAAATCTCATGTGACATCCAAAACATCTGTATTCCGACAATTTCAGATCACAATACCTCTCTTCCGAAACATCTCTATTGTAAACCACCTCTATTCCAAGAGCAATAAATAATTAAAATAAAAGTGACGACAGAAATGATAAATGAAAATAATCAGCAGAACATTTACTGTGAATTTAACATAAATTGCTCTTTAAGATTATGAGCCTCGTTAGAGGTCAAATGAAATTAAAAATGAGAAAAAATTAATTTTAATTGAATTTTAATTGCAATCGTACGGAAGTCAATCAAGTTTTCAATGAATTCCAAATTTATAATTGAATTTTCAATGCAGAATTAAGTTTTTGATTGAAAATTAAATGAATAAAAGTTAATCTTGTAATTTTGCAATTTGAGAAAATTCAACCAAATGTTTTATATTTCTTTTCAGCACAATCTGGTATTTTCATTGATCAGTGACATGAGTGTTTGAAGTTTCACTTCTAACTAGCGTGCCTACCACCCATACAATTTTTTTATGCCTTTTTTATGTGTCTAGACTATCGTTGCGTTCATGACAAAAAGAAAGAAACCAGAGAAACATCGACGAAATCGTTTGAGCAAAGCAAACAACGCTAGGTGAGAATTCAAAAATGAATAATCCAACACAAAAAAAAGGAGTACCAATTGAGAATCGGTGATTCTTGGAGAATGCTTCATATTTGTCCATAATTTTTTCGGACCGAGTCATCAAAAGAGCCGAAGAAAACAACCGACGACGAATCTTTCGGTCTTTGCCGTTTTGTTAAGCAAGTGTCAATTTCATCCTCGTTTGTCAACCGCCAATTACTTCTTTCCCCGACGTTTCTAGGCTCCGCCTACGAAACATCTGATCCCAATGACGCCGATGACCCCTTCAGGCATTGCGGTTATCCGATAAAAATAGGATTTTGCTTGTCCTTGTTTCTCCGTTGGGCGCAAGGCTGACAACAGAGGTCGAATTGTCACCATTCAGGGGATCCATATATATATACATATATATATATCGACTTGTTACGAATAAAGGGGCGTAAATCGCACGATTTATAAGACAACTACAACCTGAGCCGAGCCCTTTCGTTGGATAACAATTCGATAACTACGGACGATGTATATATAGCTTAAAATGGCTTTTCGTATTCGCAACCTCGATTTCGGTCTCCCTCTCTAGCTCGGCAATATGAAGTATTTACTGGGCGCTCGCATATTACGCCCTCGGGAGATTCTCGGGGATCTCCATAACAAAATCGATCGGTTCAAGCCTCGAACCAAACACCGTCTTTTCGAGACTACCTTGCAACGCAGCCAATTTTATCGGAAAACAGGCAAGAATGCAATTGGATGATGCACTTTTAACGTCTTTATTTTCTTACGCTGATCGTATGCTTTGATTTGCTTTAACAAATGACAATTAATTTGTCTAAATCATCACACGGTTAACGTTATTCGTGCAAACTTGATGGAAAAGATTTTTTCGGCGAACATTTTTAGGGATTTAAAAAATATTTTTAACAAATATGTCAGGAATTTCTTAAGTCCACCACCTTGGCGCTCGCGAAAATACGTATAAAAATTATTTAAAAAATTGTCGTGACCACCTAATATATAAAATAATTTGTATTATTTACAAACACATTATAGTTTTATGCACAAATAAAAAAAACGGATGAATTTTTTTCTTTAAGGCAGAGATATAAATTGTCTAGTAGATCCTCTTTTGAAAATCGTTGACAGTGGTGGACTTTTTTGTTTGTCAAGCATCCTCTGAATTTTTTTTTTAAATGGCTCGTAAGGAAAGTTAATAGCTAAGGTGTAGCATAGGGAATTTTTTGGTTTAATTTTATGCAGATATGACAGCTGTTTGAAAGATAACTCGGATTTTTACCCAAATTTTCGGCTTTTAAAATTAATGAAAAATGAATACGGCATCCAATCAAAGAAATGCTACTTTCTAGATAATATTATAAAGAAAATATGGTTTAAGGCAGTAGTCTGCTTTAGGAGCCGAAAAAAAAGCGTTTTTTCAACAATTTTTTTGAAAGGGAAGGAAATGATTGCGGTAAACGAAATTTTGAGACGATAGTATATTATATTCAAGCTTTAAAAAACAATTTTTATTATTACAAATTATTGAAATTTGCCAAAGTTGTAACGATTTTTCTGGGGCGCCTAGAGTGTGCACTCGTAAATCGGTGCCGGTGATGGAGGTCGTGCGATGCATCTGAAACAGTGGAACCAAATTTTTTTTTAGTTTTTATAAGTTCCTTTTCTATATGAACTAAAAAAATACCGAAGAAGTGACGAAATTCCAAATTTTTTCGAAGTTTGAAAAAAAAATTCACTTTTTTGAAAAAAAAAATTCACTTTAAGTTGCAAAACAAGTAATTTAAATAGTACTTTTGTCCAACTTTTTTAGTTCAAATAGAAGATAATTCAATACTGAAGCTAGATCACTTTGGTTTTTTTCGATCGGACATATATTGTTTTTACTATCGCCGGCACCGTTTTCCAAAACTTGTGAAAATGAAAACTCGAGAAAACGGGCTGTAAAGTTCTGCCCGAGCATTCGCACCTGCTCGACGCTCGGCCACTAAAACTGATCTAGCTTCGAAAATATGTCGAATTGGCCTCTAAAATTTTGAACACATATTCTTGGATAGTTTTGGAATAGATTTAAGACAAAAACGAAAAATCGATTTTTTGAAGCCTGTAAAGCAGACTACTGCCATAAATTTCATCAAAATCGACTGAGGAGGTCTCGAAATATTTTGTCCACCAGTTTGGAAAGAGGGCCCTTCTAGACGCCTTATATCTCCGTAATTAAATTTTTTTAATTCGTTTTTTTTAAATTAATTCATAAATCTATAATCTATTTGTGAAAAATAAAAAATTTTCTATATATTTAACAGTCACATGGCTTCACCGAGTGCACGGTGGTGTAACCCTTTAAGGGATAAATCGTAAATAAACCAGAAAACCATCGTTCGTACATTATTTACTGGTTCTTTGACTACATAAAATTCTAGTTTCTTCATAAGAATAAATTCTTCATGTTCTTGTACTTTTCCATGGTCTGCATGATAGCTGCGCCATGACTTGATGGATCTGCAAAATCCAAGAAGATTCTTGCAAAGTAATGTTATAGTTATAGACTGTCAAGCACATTCTTTTAATAAAAAAAAAACTAGTGGTCTTACTTTAAGGCCTTAGGCCACTTTAGGATTTTCCAAAAATCGATTTTTTTTGTTAAAAATGCACCTTAGTACCTATAAAATTATATTCCAAAAGATTAACTGTATATTTATAATTACATTTTCTGAGGCACTACGTAGGATTTTTTGAATTATATTACATAGTTCCTTTTTAATAAATAATTTTCTGACGATTTCCTCATGGCATTTTATATTTTTTGTTTTAGAAATGCGCCATTTTGACAAAAAACAATATATCAAAAAAATTCTACGTACTTCTATAGATATTCTTATATATAATCGAAAAAAACTTTAGTATCTCATCGTAACTAAAAAATTATAGGAGCTGTTAGTCCGGCCGTTGACCTTCCAGAAATAAAGACGTCATCGGAAAAATGCTGCACAGTCGCCATTTTGACATGTATCGCTGTGAAAAAAAATGTTGTATGGTCAATTACGTGTATAATAAAACCTCCATTTTGTAATTCCGATTTACTTTATGGTTTCCCTAAAAAAAATCACAAAATATGCCCTTTTTTGCCCTGTAGAGTGGCCTAAGGCCTTAAAATCGACACATCTTTTTTTTTTTAGTCAATTTTCGTTCTGCAAATATTTACAGAAAAAATCTAAATTTAAAATAGCTCAACAGGCTACAGAGAATTCTCCTGTATGTCCTGCAAAGAAAAAAGAACTGCATTTAAAAATATCGTGGGAGACCGTAATGAAAAGTGTAATTTCGAGAAAAATGCATTTCAACCTTTTTCCCATAATACATATTTGTTATTATTTTTCTTGAAAAACGTAAAAGTTTTGAGAACAATAATTAATGATAAAAAAATCTATTTTTTGAGAATGCTGAATGTACGTCACTACTTAAAATGTATTTTATAATAACATGGCCTGCCTTGACAGGATTAGTTATTTTTTTATATTATGCTCTATCATATTTTCTATTGTACCAACTTAAATTCAATAAATAGCGAACACATTTTCACTGTGCCAACGTGAGCTTTTTGTCCTTTTCTCTCTCTCATTCTCTGCCTGACCTTTTCGTCTTCTTGTTCAACTTTTCGACGCCTGTGTGTACCACAGCTGCTTTATCTCTCTTTCCATGCCCTGTGTGTTTTTCTGTTTTTACTTTTGCTCTCCTTACTTCTTCCCTCTATCTCTCTATCTTGGCGTATCATCGCTGATATAGTGCCTCCGGATGCCTTTGTGTCAAAGTCTCCGAGCGTCGAAGATAATATTCCTCCGGTTATTTTACCCAACCCAGAAATACATATTAGGTGTACAACTTTGCTTCCGCCGTTTTTTTTTTTCTCAAAATTTGAGGCTTTGAGTCACTCAAAGCCTCAAAATTGCTTGTCGAGTCACTCCCAATGATTCTGCCGATTCTTCTTGGGTTTGGCACGAGTCTTTATCAAGTAATGCCTCCAGTTCGGAATCTTCGATAATTTTCTCTCTTCCACCGCCATGCCGGTCCTCGACGTCGAAATCACCGCTCTTGAAGCGTTGAAACCACTTACATGTTTTTTTTTTTCACTAAGAGCAGTAAGATGCACCGTAAGTACTTGAGAGCATTCGATGCGCCTCAGCCGCAGTTTTCTTCAAATGAAAGCAGAAAATCAAAATTTCCCGCTAATGACGAGAATTTGGCTCGAAAACTGACATCTTCGATCGAGAATAAATTTATGATGCAAGCACAAATTTACTAATGTGGTGCTGTCGTTATGTTGACAGATGTCCAAGCTTAATATGTGACATTTTTTATCTGCCTATTTCGATCAGCGCTCACCGTTGCAGCCATCTATGCAAAAACGGCGGAAGCAAAGTTGTACACCCAATATATTTCAGGAAATCCTGAGGACTCGGAGACCTTCAGCGAGTCTTTATGGCGTTTGAAACGCGTTGTTAATAGCCATAAGTATCATTCGCCGCATTAAACTCGCAAACTTGATACCTCATGACTGGTGCTTTAAAAGTACTTAAGTGGGTTGAGCACTGTGGGCTTTCAAGGTACATTTTTCTCCATATTTAATTGTCCGCGAACAAAGGAACAGCTGCATTCAGCAGCAAAACCATTTCAAATTTATGAAATTCTCACGTTTCCGTTGTGGATATGAACACGCCGTATTAGAAAGGCGTCGGTAGAAAAAAAAAATAAAACATGCGAAGAAGTCACGACAAATTGCTTTTCCTCTCAAACATTTACGGATTTGCGGTGTTTTAAACGAGCCGTTCTTTTTCAACGGTCCTAGTGGATGGCGCGGTATGGAGGTATACCGGGAAAACCGAGGGATATAACACTCGAGATTTCCAGACACGATTTTGTTATTCGTACATACAGTTGGGTACATAACCGTAGCCGGATACGAGAACGCGAAGGCCCCCCGAGCCATCAAGCGACGAGCGCGTTCTTGCGAAGGTTACGAGGTCGTATTTTCCCGTTTTGAAGGCAGTCTTTCGCTCCTCCTCTCCCTGCTTGGACCATTTTTTTTTATCATCCCTCTCACCCGTGCCATCGCGCCCCTTCTCACACAGATTGGAATAGCTGCCTTTTTCGGGCTGTCTGTGTATTATATGTGAGATCATTTTCCTTTGCTGCAATATCGCTTCCCTACAGTTGTGAGACATGAAAGACAGATAGAAAGAAGATGAGAGAGAGAGAGAGAGAGAGAAATGGAAAGGCAGAATGAGAGAGCACGCGATGAACTTTTTTTCCCAATAGTTTTTTTCAGCGCGAATCAATTTTCCTCCTTTATTTTTCATCTTCCTTCACGGGATCCGCAGCTTTACTGGCAATCGTAGCGAGTGTGACATGCGAGACTAGCAGAATGAAAAAGACGAGGGAAGATGTCTTTGACGGAAGATAAACTGCATAAGAGAGAATAGCGCAAACGGAAATAATTTATTTATAAGTCGCTATTAAATTTTTAATAGCGATAATGAATACATGGACTTGTAAAACAAAGTCCCATCTCAGCTGCAACAAGCAGCTCCACTGAATCGTGGATAATTTTTTTCTGCTTCGATTTTGAACTCCATTCAATGCTTACTCTCTTCGTTATCGTTTGTTCTTCAAAATGCCGTTTGATTCAAGGAGTTCCGATTACTTTTCGGCTTTTGTCAAATTTTTCATACATATTCCTTTATCTCTTTTTCGGCCATTTTTCGAGTGGACTTTTCGGAAAAACTAATTGAAATATCGGGATAAATCAAGCTGAATTCTCTAAGACCAAAAAAATCTTTTCAAAATTGAGTCACTTTCAATCACGTTCAATAAAATTCTATCTCTGTAGATAACTTATAAGGTTATCTTCTCCGGGCTCCTTCTTTCTCTCTCTGTCTCGCTTTGTTTCTTCTTATCTCAGTCCCCTATTCATTCGTCCGTCACTTACAAACGCATGTATCTTGCTCACCAACGGCAAATACCAGGCGTAATGGATCACCGTCTTTCTGATCAATTGACACATTACAGTTTTCACGATCTCGGATCGTTCATTCTTCGTTACTGTCTACGCCACGGAACGCGTAGACTATTGTATCTCCCCCTACTTGTGTGATTTGGGTTACGCCGAGCACAACCGAAATGTATTGTACACTCTTCGATGTCACCTCGTTTACTCGTCATTACTTCCTGCAGGAGTGCACATGTTGGGTACTGTTGTAAATGCTGCAAGAAAATAAATAAAGTCCTCTAAAGCACAATGATAATCTAAAATCTCCGTCATCTCATTGAAGAATAGTGCTCTCGGTACTATAAAGAAAAACAAGAAATTATCAAATTTATGTATCGTCATGACAGAGGCGATGAGGCTGTTTAAGATCTGTGTTCTAATTTTTTCCTCCATTTCCCGCGTCTGTGAAATTCCGATTGAAAGTGGTTGATCCGTTATGAAGGGCTTCATTAAAAATTTCAAACTATTATACTTTTTTCTGAGTTCCAATGTATACCCTTTCGGGTATTTACGTTTACCCTTTTCCATGCAGAGATGTGATTCGGCATCTCCTACTTTGTGTCGGGCCCTGGTCAGGCTTGCCTCGTCTGATTCACCTGACCGGGCCCTTTCATGGAACAGACCGGGAAGACTAAAACATCGTTTTTACGCCTTACACTCTATGTTCGGAAATAGCAATGTTCTGGCCGGAATACATTGCGAGCTAGTACACTTTCCCGTAATGTATACCCGGCCAGAACATTGGCATTTCCTAAAAAGTTGAGCCCGATTTTAAAAATTGTGTAAAGCTGCTCTGCTCTTTACTCCATCAAAGATATTTATAATTGATTAGTATGAAACCAATACATCTGTTGTAATTTTATTCACCATCATAAGCATTTTTTTCATCAATGATAATCTACGAAGATAAAAATGCAAATCATAAATAATAATATTACAAGAAGTATCAATTTGAACATAACGAATAATCAAATTAGTCAATGAGATAAAAAAAAGTAAAGCAGGTGGTTCGTAGTTTTAAAAATCGAGGTCACCATGCCAGGAAATATTAATGTTTTGGCCCGGAAGACATTACCTGAATGCATTTCGCTAACAATCGGCCAGGTGGCTTCAATCGGTTCTATAGAGTGCTGAGTCACAGGGTGAATTAAAGTAGCGATTAATCACAAATTATAATAATACTGATAAACAAACAGTAACTTTTATTACACATTTAAAATTACTTGAAACAAGTAGCCATACGTGTGGAGAAGTAAGACGTGCGAAGCGAGAGGAACAATCGCGGGAATATCCGCCGGCAACCCTATAGATTGTCTCTTGGTGAATTTCCTGGTTAAAGGCGATCGAAACGCCGCACCAAGGCGATGACGTGAGACACTGGTGGCAAGGACGCCACGGTTCGCGTAACTAAGCTATCATCATAAAACGATAAAACTTTGACCCGTTTTTGTATTATATCTACAGAAGTGCTATGCTTATAGAGTGCACTTTCGCTTATGATTTTGTGATACCTGTGAAATAATAAATATCAGTACGACCTGATACTATCTATTTTCCTCAGGTATATCGTCAAAAGCCCTTCCAGTATCTGATCATTACTTTATCCGTCCGCCGGTTTATTTTTCATACAGGGCCCTATCAGTACACCATCACCTTCCTCGTCAATTCGCGGCGATTTTTCGATTCCTTTCCTCGTCAGTTCCCGACCAGTTTCCGAAAAAGGGAACTGCGCATTGGGGCCTGGCCTAACACCAGTTACATGGCGAACCTGATTTATACTGGAAGACCTGACCATGGCCTCATATTATCTAGGGAAGGCAGATAAGGGACAGTACTTTTTCTCGACTCATATTTCTATACGAGGTCCTATTTTCCTAAGTCCTAAGGTCTTAAGTTAGGTTAGATTAGCAAAGTACGAGTAGGGAGTGTCGTACCCATACTTCGCTAATCTAACCTAACTTCCGTTGCGTTCACAGCAGTCTTAGGCTACACTAAACCGCATTTGCCGTGGGTACGGGGAAACTTAAGGAACCCCGCACCGGTATAGGCGGCCCCATATTCTTCTGATTCTCTCAGTGTCAGTAAGTTCAAACTGATATAAAATAAGTGTATTTTGTTTCAATTACACCGAGCAACTGTTGTAATTTAATGACATTTTTTCTATCTTATTGCATCCATTTTACATGATTGTATATTATTTTTTCCTTATTTGCGGAAAATCAAGAAAGAGGTGGGCGTTACCATCACTTTTCGACAATTTTCTCTGTGTTGGGATTTTTTCTTTCTATATAATAAAGAACGAGAGGCAAAACGATATTGAATCTGCGGCAAGAGGAGGAAGGGGGTGGAAAAGGGGTAATGGTAGGCGAATTCGCGGTAGCAGCTTGATGGCTTTTCTCGCTGGATACTTTCGGGATATATAATATCTAGTCCTGAAGGCTCAACGAATATAAATATATATATATTTATATATAGTTTATGGCTCCCTGCCGCATATATAAAGGATGGGGAGCTCTTGCAAAAGAGAGAAAGCAGGAGAGACAGGAGCCAATCGATGGCTCCGTCGCAATCACCATCGACGATTTAATCAGAGGTATCATCGGTCGGTGGTGTCGCTGTAATCGTGGTCTCTGTGGCCCTCTACACTCTCAAGTTGGGTGCTTCACTCACCCGCTACCCCTCCGTCAGTCACCGATTCACGCACACGGGTATATACACACACACACATACTCACACATAAATCTGGAATATAGCCTCGATGTGAATCCATCGATGTTTAATCCACTCTTCGAGGGCCGCGAGCACTTTAAATAGATGAAGTCACGTGAGGGCCGATCCCGTGACACGCATAAAGTATTCCCGGTCGCAATTTAATTAAGATAAGTCATTGCGCGGTCTCGTACACTACAAACCATTACGAAATTATTAATGCCGGTTTCAATTCAATATTTAATGTTGTAATATCTCTTGTATTATAAATTGGAAAGTTGGAGAATATCGGAATCGTAATACCTCGAGATGGTCGTCTGGAAGATTAGCGAAAAATATCTGTTTTTTTTATATAACTGATCGAGAGATCTGATTTGAATAGAATAAAATTTACTTTCTAAAACAGTTTATAGTATAGTATAGTTCATTATTTCCAAGTATACCCTTGCGGGTTATTGCACAGTTGCCTCCTCTGTACATTGATACCCTTTTATACGTTTTCTTCTTTTTTGTTGACATTTATCTTTTGTCTTTTTTTTCTCCATTATGTCTCCCGTCTTACCATGCATTCGAAGATTCTCACACATTCGAACAACTCTTCGATCGGTTTTCCTTCCATTCCTTCATTAATTTTTCCGTTTAGTGCCTCCACCTTGTAGCCTCTGCGTCATTTTTCCAAACGTCTCCCTTATTCATTTTCTCTTTTATTTTCCCGCATTCAAGTAGGCATGTCTCTGAAACTTTGTTCTTCCTTTCTACAACACTGGCATACAGTATCTGCGTATCCTTTTTTACCTCCTCTTCCTATATTTTTGCATCTTAACCTAGCCTATGTTTCTTTAGTTCCTTCTGTGCCCTTCTCTTCCCAGTACTCTTCCACTTCTATACGTTGTTTTCGATTTTTGTACTCCCTACAATACATCGAATTCTTCATTTTGTTCCAGTCTTGTTGTATTTTCTGATTCGTTTTTATTCGTATAGCTCTTTCGATTATTTTTCTTACGCACTTTATATATTTGTCTCTTATCCTTTGCCATATTCCTCCCACTCCTACCTCCTCCATGGCTTTCTTCATTTTCCGTCCCCATTTGGATAGGTTTGCATTTAATATCGCTCTGGCTTCTTCTTTCAAACACGTTTTCGGCCACCTATCTTCTGGCATTTTCATTATCTCACATGTGTAGTTTTCTGTTTTTTTTTATGTTTATTTCCGCCTCCATTCTTTATATGTAGGTAGATGTAGTTTCATTTATGCCTATTGCCATTTTAATATATTTACACTCTAATTTCTTATTTGCTTCCTCCTCTTCCACCCCCACGTCTCCACTCCGTACAACATTCCACTCCTGGCTAATGTCTTTATGAGGCATAGTTTTCTCCTTAGACTACCTATTTTTGCCCTTTTGCATATACCCTATTCTGCATTTATTTATTTTCGTATTTATTCCCGTTGTTATTTTCGTGTGTTTCTCAAAGTGTTTTTCGTCGAAATAAACTCCCAGGTACGTGTATTGCTTTACTATTTCTAATTCTACCCTTTCGTATTTCCACATTTTCCGCCTTTTCTGTTTTCCTCCCTTTTTAAGAATCATTATTTTTTGTTTTATCAATATTCACAGTCAGCTGGCTAAAATAGTTTATAATTATATTTATTAGACTGTAAAGAATCTCCCATTTTCATAAATGTGGGCTTTGCGAAATAGGGGCTTACGAAAAATGTCTTTGCTTGGCCTAAATATGGCGAAAGAGCATTTGGACAGGAAAAGACAGGGACTAAAGCCTTTGGTAAAAAATGTTGCAGCAAATCCAAGCAATATATATATATATATATGGACGAAATCCGAGTGATAACAATCAAGAACTCTCGGATGAAGTGACGCGCCGAAAGCTCAGCTCCGAGCGGGTACATGGTTGAGAAAGATAGAGGAAAAGCTAAGCCTGGATATTCCCACAGTGTCCCGTTCGTTCTCGCTACAGCTATAATGGGCTTGAGATTGTTTCCTTTTATTGCCGTGGATATAATCATTTCTATCATGGTAGCAAGCTAAGGAAAAGGAGAACGAAACTCGTCTATGGAGAGGTAGGGTGGGAAATATAACCGCAAAAAGTGGAAGATGCAGCCGTCAAGGATCAAGTCAAACGATGTCCAACGGAGCAGGAAAATTATGATATGCGTTGACAATGGAAGCTGTAGAAAATAATACGAAGGCTGCAAGTACATATAAAAAGTTGCCCACTTGGTTGCATATACAAAGTAATATGGTTATTTATTTGTATGCATGCACACAATTGTGGAGCTCTCATCGATCATGCTTAATTACGCAAGCCGGCTATTCGCTCGAGTCGAAAGCTAACTTGAAATGTAGCGTCTGATGGTAATAATCAGAGGTATCGGTGTGGGGGTGTGTATGAAGGGTTGTACTGCCGATTATCTCAATTGTACGGCATGCATTCTTCGACCAAAGTTACCAGAAATCTAGAAATATTCAAGCACAAGGGCTTACAAGGGGAGGAATAAATTAACTTCAACGTTTGCAAGTACAAGAAACTTCCGACCTATCATAATATAAATTTACTTTATTTTTCATTATAATCCTTATAATAGTAATATTTAATCCTCCAGAATAATGAGAAAAGAGTTTATTTTTATAAAAAACCTTTTTTTAAGTTTGTTTTGAGAAAGAAATGATAAAAAAAAGAATAAATTAATATGACAGACTCCAGAATGATGAAAATAAGAAGAGAAACATAGAGGAAATGGATTGAATTGAAAAAAAGTCGTCCAATCGAGACTCGATCCAGCGATCCCGCAATTCTGACAATGAGTTCAGGCTGCTGCCCCCTACGCTGCCGATGGTTCGTGCTAAAAGCTCAAACGAGCCTATATAAAAGCTGTGTACGCAAACTACTTCTGTTTTTTCAGAAACGGCTGAATATCGCAAGTTACTGCCTGCATATTGTATGGTCCTAATTGACCCTAACAACTGCGTGAGTTTAAAGAAAATCGGTGTCCTGAACGTCTGGCCCTCCTCTAGTTAGAGGTAGCTTATCAATGTTGGCCAGGCAACCTGGCAAGTCTAGACTGATACCATAAATTAGCATCTATGTGAATAAAAAAATCCTTGAGTTGGGGAGAGGAGGGAACACTAAAAAAGTAATCATTCTAAAAACGGCATAATCGTCTTTGATGAAAAAAAAATCTATTTTATGACAAAATTCCGACAAATATATGAGTAAAGAGATATGGGCTTAAAAAAAATTGTTTTTGGGGTTATATATTTCAGACTTACACCTCTTATTTGAAAATCCTGAAGTGTCTCCTTTGCCAGATCTTTTGTAGGAGTTATAGAGAAGGAAAGCAAAATAAGATTTTTCTCGGGAACAGCACGCCCGCTTGTGATGAAAAAAATATATGTTAGGAGTATCGTCGAAAATATTTTAAGTACAAATTTCTTCTATTTTTATATTTATTATTTTACATTATTAATATTACAAGTGAAAATATGGGTACAACTTCTCGTAATTTTCAATTTTTATGTGGTTATGTCTCTTAATTAAACTTATACTTTTTTTTTCAATAAAAACCGTGAAATGTCTGCTATAACATACTTTATTTCCAAATTTTTCGTGGACGGGGCATAATGGTGAGAATCATGCACGCGATGCAGCATCGCGGATTTGCAGCACGCACTTGCTCTGTGATCATTTGTCATCTTTAGCAACCTCCCGAATGCAGTATAAATTTGTTTCAACTTTCTAGGATTTACGCCTGGGAGGCGAGCATTGTATCATAAGAGCTAACATTAGCCATGATTTCGGTTTACTGCTTGAAGGAGCGATTAATGAGAATCGTTCGTCATTTCATTGTTCTTCTTGACAACTAATTGATGTCTACTTGCGACCAACTGCTTCAATAACTAACTGTAATAGCTGCTGGCAGTCAGCGTTTGCGGAGAACTGCGTATTTTTCAGCTCCTTTCCACAACTCCTACAAAAGTGGTATTTTACGATTGATGTTAAAAGAATTTTTTAGTTACGTAGATACCAATTTATGATGCCCATCTAGATTTGATACGTGCAGGGGCAACTTTTGGAGGCTCATGCCTCTAGGCCCTTTGACATGAGAAAATCAAAATTTCAGACGCAACGTTGCACGGTGTGTGAACAAATGAGAAATGCCATACACGAGTCTAGGAATAGGGTAAACCGACCAGTGAATGGACGAATAACGACACTATTGGATTCAGATGGACTGTACGATGAAAATATTATGAAAACAAATGTTTTAATTGCTATAGCTAATAAAAGATATTATTCTGATAGTAGAAAAAAATATTCGAAGTGCAACAAATAATATTCGAGAAACTGATAAATGAGTAGTAGAATGATTAAATCTTCAGGGAATGGACGAAATTATCATTAAATCGACGTGTAGTGTAGATGAACGCTGTAATGGATAACGATTTATTATTTATTTTAATTTAATGCTATATTTGGAGATTACTGTGTAAATGAACCCTGTAAAGGATAAAGATTTATTATTTATTTTAATTTAATTCTACATTTGGAGATTACTCCAAATTATATTTGTTATTACGATTTTGTAGAAAATACACAAAGCTTTTTTGCATGTTAACGTGACATTGTCAAAAAACTATCAAAGTTTTTTTCGACAGAGAAACATAAAATTAAATTTTGTCAAAATGAAAAAAAAATAAATAAACGAATGAAACGATTTTAAGACAACATTTGATGTAATGTATATTGTCAAATCTTAACAGTACTTAATTTTATAGTTTTCAGCAGATAAGCAACATTTTTCACTCTGCTTTAAGAATTATCGGAACAGACCCCATTTGTCCATTCACTTATTGTTAGAATACAGCACCAGTGAATAAACACGTCGAATTCTGACCTATTATTACGAATTTATTTGTAAAATTTGCAAAAAAATCAAAGATTGAGTCTATCTTAAATAATAAAAGTAATACTTACCATCAAAATTCATAAAAAAACTTTTGTTTTCGCCTTTAAAACACCTATTGTGCACAACTATTAATCTAAGAAATTGCTTTTAAACTAAGAAATTGGTTCTAACGATACCTGTGATTTGTTTGGCTGAATTATAGGGATTTGAGTTTTTATCGACAATTTATATTCTTCACTTATTTTAAATATAAATCAGATATCATTCATTCACTGGTCCCGGTCCATTCTCGTCGATGTACCCTACGAAGTATACAGAAGTTTCTATATTTCACCAATGCGAGCATTGCCTGTTATATGCGATTCCGCAGGTTGTTGCAATGTGCGTAGTGTAAGTAACGGAAAGATGTGACATAAAAATGTCACATCTTTCCATTTTGTCGTAACGATGAAATGATCAATTCGATCAACGTCGATCAGAATACTTCAAATCGAAAAATGCTTGTCGATCTGTTTTACGAGGCCATACAGTCATGGTTATTGTTAATGAATATTGCTCGGGAATTTCGACACTCGTCGTAATGAGTGCTATACACGGATAAATTGGAATCGGTTCACGACGAAAGCTCTCGGGTTACCACGGCAGTATTAATTCGTAATTAATCGTGAAGATCGTTAAGCTGGCTCGGCGTGCTCGTTGTATATATGCATATATATTTATATATATATATATATGTATATACATAGATGATCGTGTATAATTCGTACGATATATCCTTGTGTATGTCTGCATGTGGGTGTAATTCTCGTATGCAATTCCCATTGGGATTTCCGGGCGCAGCTAAAGTTCAAGCTGCCTTTCGTGTACACTCTCGGAGATGTATATACATGGGTGAGGAGGGAGAGGAGGCAGGGTGAACTCGAGACGAAATGACGTGGACGATTTAGCGCTCGAACAAACGAGCAGATCAAGAAAGGATGAAACGAGTATGAGAGAAGCCGTCGTTCGCTCCTTGAGGGAACGTCTTCCAGCCTTCGTTATCGAACCCTTGAAATTTTAATTTACACGGGAAACTAGGTGAGATCGAGACGATATATAAAATGGATGGAGACGAAGCTGTTCAGACGGACCGTTGTGCACACATACCTCCGCCTTCTTGTTCTCTCTTTCTCTCTCTCTCTCTCTCTCTCTCTCTCTCTCTCTCTCTCTCTCTCTCTCTCTCTCTCTCTCTCTCTCTCTCTCTCTCTCTCTCTCTCACTCTCATTCTCTCTCTCGTTCGCTCTCTTTCTCTCTCTCCGGACGACGAGAGTCTGACAGTACCATTGCACCATTGTCAAGATTCTCCAACAGCCCCCTAGAATCTTCAAACCGTTTCACTCCCTGTGGATCCCCTACTTTTTTTCCCTCGCATTCATGGCGTCTGGAAAAAGAGAGAAAAATCAGAGAGTCGAAAAGGGACGGCCAATCAAAGATTTAACGGTTTTACCGTTTTAAAGGAGGACGTACATAAGCGAAAAGTCAAAGTCAAGACGCCATGGGGAAGAAAAGCTTGTATCACCTCTTTAGAGGATGAAATAATAATTTGGAAGATATATCTTCTGAATTATTGTTTCATATGCGTTCAAGAATTCCGACGCGAGAAGAGTTCATTGTGAACAAAAAAAAAACGTTCTATTGTGGAAACTCAGTTGGCAACTTGTTTCCTCGTATTTCCTTTGAAAGTTATGGAAAATATTCCCTACCAATGGGCATACACTACATCAAAAATGAAATTTTAAAATACATGATCGTACTGTACGTATACACCCTAAACATTTTTACCTCTTCTTGGACAGTATTTTTAAAGCATCTTTTTTATGTGTAAGAATACGAGACTTCGTATAGACGTATATGTATAATCGTGATTGTGTACAGTGCTATTCGTTTCACGGATTGGATTTGATCAAACATGAAATAAAAGAAAATGCAAGAAAAAACCCTTAGGTAGTGTAACGATGGAGATCCTTTGCTCAAAGCTATCGGCTGTTTCTCCTAGGTCCGCGTACGATATTACCATACGGTACTATGCTAGTTGGAATGCATGTCTGTTCGTCTGCTTGGTGGTTCGAATACCTTAATAATCGAGCGCAGTTCTGTAACTCAGGAATGCACCAACTTCCGTCTATTTGAGTGAAGTTAGCGCGAAAACGGCTCAAGTTTATTTCCTGAATATTCGATATGTGGAAATAAACGCTTCCAGAATTTCGCAGCACTTTGTTTCAACTGGAGGCGTCAAGTAGAACCTGTGCAGAGACGATTTTTCTCCTAAAAGCTCTTCAATAAATACTCACAATTAATGTAAAACAGTTTCATTAGCTTTAATCATCATCAGGCTTAATTTTCCTTTTAGTTATGTTATTATGAATATTTATTGAACTATATAGAAAACGCTTATATAAAATTATCTTGGAAATGTGTTTTTTCATAATAACCCTGATATGTAAACCTTAATCTAATATGCCCCTAAAATCGATTGCTGACATAACATGAAGCAAATTTCCGATACGGCACACACGCGCGACGCCGCGAGCAAAAGCTTCATTCTCCAAAAAGTCTATTTTATTTAACTAAAATCTATTTAAGTTAAATTTAAGTTTCAACTCTATTCACGAACTCGAATATTCAACAATTCACTGATTTTCGTCTACAATTGAGTAAAAATACATGCGAGTATACTGGTAAAATTTCAAGCCAAGTTACCAAAGTTTAAACAAAAAATTACGACTTTATAAATCATCTTATTTATGCAGCACTTTATGGAGATGACATGCTGGCCATATTTCTATTTAATAATTTACATACTAAATAACTTTAGATGTCTGATATAAATTGCTCTAGACATGTAAAAACTTCTGAAGATTCCGTCACGACAATCAAAACAGGGGGTCACCCAATGTTTAAAGAAAATATTAATGATAAAACATAGAAAAATTTGACTAGCAGAAGAATCTTTGTAACCATAACTTTTTAGAAAAAATGTCTGAATCTACAAAATTTGTGCGAAATTTTTAATTCCAGTTCATCGTTGAATATAATAATTGATTGTAATTTATTTTTATCAAGCTCTACTGTAATCTGCCAATGATTCAAAAGAGCCCAGGCTTATGCGCCCACAAAATACGGCCCACTGCGAAAGGAATACTTTAAGTCGAATGATTTTTTTCTGCCTCGCACCTTCCTAGCATTCTATTTGTTTCAAATATATTTTTTATTCGTCTTAAGTCATCTTTGATTTAGTTTAATTAAATAAATACATAGTTGATTGATATACATTCGTGTTTTGCACGTAAAGTACATATTTTAATGAATAAGATCTACAGATATTACATAAAGTGCAACTATTTCATGATATTGAAAATGTAATCAGACTTTTCGGGTGATAAAAAAAGGTACATGCAAATAAAGAGTTGCTCTCTCTCTCTCTCTCTCTCTCTCTCGCTCTCTCTCTCTCCCTCCCTCCCTGCCTCCCTCCCAGGAGGCAGTGGAGTGGGGGTAGCGTTAGTTTCGTGTGGCATTTCGCTAATCAGACCCCCTATATATCATTTTTAAAAGCACTTTCAATGCTAATCTCTTTATTTGCATACAATAAATGTGTCTTCAATTAGAACATTGCACTTGCAAATAGCAAATTTATGACCGTTTTCAATGTATAATATATATTTATTCTTGTTATTAGATTTAACAAATTAAAAAATATATTGTATTATTTTGATATATCACGACATGTTCTTCATGCATGGGTACAACGAGATTTGCAAATCCCAAATTTTGCGAAAAGCACCTTGCCAACCACAAGGAAGGGTCCGTCCGCAAAAGTCACGATATGTCGATATGCCGCGCGGACACGGTCATACGAGTATACTCGCTCAGAGTACATATGACTCGTCTATATACTAGCTCAGAGTACATACAGCTTGCGGGAGAAGCCTCGAGGTCCTGCTCCACACATCGGGGACGGAGCGTACTACCCGCGGCTGGGTAGGCCGGCCCTTGCCCTGTGAGGAGTGCCTGTCTACCTAGCGCACAAGTAGTACGCTCAGTGACCGATGTGTGGTGCAGGATTTCAAGCCTTGTCCGCGAATGTTTCACACGCTGAGCGAGCAAATAAGCGAGCCCGCAAGTGCCGTTGAGAGTTAAGATATGTCAACATTTTATCTCGCACTTTATGAATTGCAGGGTATGGTCTTCTCAAAGCTTGGGAATTTTATGTGAAAGCGAATAAAAAAAGACGAGAAAAAAAATAATATATAGAAACGAATTAATAATCAAGATGATTAAATTGAAGCTCTTCCGTTGCCGCCACACTTTATGTATTTGTTTTTCGTTTCCTATTTCCATAGTCCTTTCCTCTCAAATCTGAAGTACGAGCATACCTAGCAAACTTAGTAGTCTCGGTGGGCTCATGGAGTTTTCCCCGATGCAAGTGCGTACGTTGTGTACAGCATTATTCTGTGCTTTATAATTAATCAAGAGAGTTTGTTCGTAGCTGCGCTTCGCAAACTTGGAAATCCTGATGCAAATGATAATTTATGGTAGCAAGAATGGGTGTCGCATTGTAAAATCTGGGTTTTACTATTTTTATATTTAGTCATATCGTTGCCACGATAAAGAATTTTAGTAAAAATATTTGCAGATGTTTACAAATTAGATAAAAATAAAGACCATCGTGTTGATTTTTGGGCACGCAGTTTGGCACATTCTACCGGACTGGACAGCTTTGGACGAGTATATTTGACAATAAAAAGTTAAATAATCAAAATATGGATCACTAATGAATTATTTGACGTGTTATTCTACGTCGGTAATGGCCAATTCAACTTAAGATGGGCAACCACTTTAGGAGACCGAAAATTAGATGATTTTTTGGATTTTTTTTTCATTGTGAAAAAAACGGTAATTTCCGCATCTCTGACAATAATTGATTCATATTTTTATACATATCTAGTAATTTTTTCAAGTTATTTTATGCATTAATTAAGGTGTAATCCGCTGTGTCCCTTGGCGAGTCCTCATCGTCGTTGTCGATTTGCGGGAATTGTGCAGCTCGCAATTCACATCTGAAATAGTCCAACAAGTTTTTATACATTGATGAGATGTTTTTTAAAAACATGAACCTAAATTTTGAAAAAAAAATCGAGAATTGAATGTTGGAACGTGTTTAAAAAAAATGATCGATTTTTAGCATTTTTCCCCCGGAATTTTGTAATAATAATATGTTTTAAACAATCTAATCTTTCCAACTTTAGGTTAATGTTTTAATAAATTATATTATGTAAACGCATTTCAAATTTGAAGATAATCCATCAATTAGTTTTTGAGTTATGATTCTCGCAAATTGAAAAAATGTCTTTTCGAGAAAAACACGTTTAAAGTTTCACAAAGGAAAAACTCAAAGTCAAATGTGTTTAATCAAATGATAAAGTGTCTTACCGATTAATCAGCGATTCTAGCACCATAAAGCAGTCCTTCCTCTTCCTCATGCAACTCAGTTGAAGCTCTATTTCCTTTTTACGAGCTTTTCGAGCTTCTTTTGTCTCTAATAAACTTTTTTTTATTTTGCCGAGCCACGCGCATCTGATCCATTTGCTCGGCATATCCGTAGTTCTGCCTGCCAACTACGATTTGTAGTTCATTCATAACCATGAGTAGGGGTGAATTTCCTTCATTGAATAAAATAGCAGCAAGAAATGTCGCTATCTCGATTATTTTGTACCCAGAATGTGGATGTTTTTGAGCTAATCGCTAAACGCTGAAAACCCAAACAAACCCAAACAACCTACCTAACTGAGCGCTCGTGGCTACCTGAGCGTGCTTGGGAGTCGAGCGGAGAGTCTTTATCATTTATATACATACCGTTAGAAGGAATCCGATTATCGTTTTGAAATTTTCAAGGTGTATTCTTCAGATATGTTTCTAACAATTTCTGAAATAAAAAAAATTGATTTTTTGAAGCATCTATAGTGGTTGCCCGCTTTAAGGGTACATTGTCGGATTTTTTGTCTGGAAAACTATTTGAGTTATCGAATCGAAGTCTTTCGTAGTTAAAAACATACCTTTTGACAAATTGTGTTATTTTTTATATTTTTTTTCAACAAGTTCGTTGGATAGGGAAAAAATGGCGTTGTGAAAAAGCAGCGTTTGGAAGGTCTTTTATAACGGCACCAGGTGTATATTCGTCGAAAATAAAATGAAACGAAAGCCGGTATGTAGAGAATGCTCATTCCTATATGCAAAGCAAATAGTACAATCGAATATGAAGAAAAAATTAAAAAAAACAACATTACTTCTAATAATGCTGTATACTGTTTTTTTTTAATGCTGAACATTTCATTTCGTAAAAAGATCATACATAGAACTTGTATGTGAATTTGAGCTATAAACTTTTCATACATTTTTAAAATTTATAATGCATGCAAGACATATTTAACTCAAGTATATTCATATCGTATGCATATTTGGAGTATCTTAAAAGAATATAAATGATAGATAACATGATTTATTCATTTTCCGCGATAATACGTGTGACAAAAAATAGATTGGTATATAAATTTTTGGCTTGTAGGATATTTAAAAAAGAATCCCCAAAGCTCGCGACTGATCTGCTTAATTTGAAGCGACACTCAGTGAAATGGAATATTCGCATGTGGTCGTCCGAGTATACATACAGGCATTTTACGTTTTTGCTTTTTCATTCGTATATTCGGGGAAGTCGTCGTGAGAGAGGAACATCAAGTTGGATAGCGTCGCTTCCGTCCTGTCTGACTTGGAATTAAAAGTGACGGGTTCCACTAGCGAAGACGAGAGAAAGAGAGGGATATATAAAGAGAGAGAATTTAGGGGTTGCACTCTGGCAACGAAGCAGGTTCGGGCATATAATAGGCTTGACGTCCGGCTCGTGTTTCTCTCCACCTCGTCAAGTACAGAACATCCCGAGCAGCGTATACATTAGACAAACGTGATGCGCACTCAACTATACGGATATAGAACATGCTCAGCTCCGTGCTTTCCAACCAGTTTAATTATGGAAGGAGCCACCGACAACCGGATAATCATTATTGGATTTATCATGTATTTATCAACAGCACCAAACTATTTTACTGCTTCCTTCCAAACGTTTCGAAAACCACAATATCCTGTAGAGCAAATTATTTCTGCATGCTAATAAGTTTAAGGCGTCACATCACCTTTGTCCTAGGAAAAATCGGTATAAAAATAATTTAAAAATTTACGCAACTATTAAATATAAATATAAAATAATTTTTATTTTTCCCAAATAAATTATCGTTGTATGAATAAATTTAATAAAAAATGAACTAAGGAGATTAAAAAATGGCAAAGATATAAGTCGTCTAGTAGGACCCTCTTTTGAAAATCCTTGCCGACGGTGGAATTTTTTTCTCTGTCAGGTATGGTGTGATAAATAAAAATAAAAAATAAAATCTTGCAAAGAAAGGCGTAGCATGAGAGATTTTTTAAAAATGTTCTTGAACTGTCAGCTGTTTGAAAGAAAACTCTGATTTTTCAAAATGTTGTGTTTTAAAAATGAATAAGAAATGAACGCGGCATCGAATAAAAAAAAATCCTATGCTACATCCTAGATAATATTATATTACAATAAATTTCATAAAAATCGGTAGATTTCGAGATATTTTGTCCACCATTTTGAAAAGGCGGTGCTATTAGACGACTTATATATCCGCCATTTTAACATTTTTTTATATTTGTTTTGTTTATTGGTTCTTAAAACTATAATGTATTTGTGAAAATTAAAAATTATTTTATATATTCAATAGACGCGTCAACATTTTTATTCATTTCTACACCTTTTATTCCTAGGGCCAAAGTGGTGTAACCCCTTAAACAAGTGCGGGCAGGGTGAAAAAAAATCGATCTATTTCCTCTTGGTAAGAAAAATGTGCCTGAATTTTGGTCTCGCAAGAAACATTACATTGGAGTCCGCTCTTCGATTTTATTGAAACTCATATGTATTGCAAGGCTTATATATTTTTGCATTCTTGCCGGGTAGTAAGCTTAAGGGGGTTAACCACCCTCTCGAAGTTCCTAACACAGTTGTTTTTTAGTATGGTAATCGATTAGCCAAAATCGCAATTCTGCCAAAAATTGAAAATAAACTGGAGCTTGATAAATCAACCGGAATAAAAAAAAAACGACGATGAAAAGAATGAGCGCAGAGCGAAAATTTAAATTGAGGTAGAAAAAAAATAAAAACCAATTCAGTGAAGCCATCAGCTATTTAGCCAATCATTCATTTGCCATGATTCATTGGCTAAATGGCTAAATCATTCATCTAAATGAATGATTTAGTCATCATTCATTTTGCCAATTCTTTGCTAAAATGCAAAAAAATGGATTTTTAATATTTTTTTATAAGCTGAAGTCGATGTATTTTACCCTCTGAATACGAATTCGCCATTCATTTCCCTCAAAACACTCAATTTTCATTAAAAAATCTAATATTAATTAGCTTTCATTAAAAGCATACCCCTTAAGCCTGCTATTCGGCAAAAAACCATAAACTTTCATTTCACCTGCCGTCTAAAACTCTCCTTTTAAATGTGGAGTGAGAGAAAGAAAAATAAATTTAAAAATAAATAAGCATAATCCCTTAATTTCTTCATTTTTTTCCAATATACCCATAGTGGATTTCAAATCGTTTTGGATCAAATAAATTTTCGTTTTTGTTTCACCGAAATCAGTCAGCTCCTGACGTACTTCACTCTAAGGGATGGTTGCGCCCCTTGAAACCATTTTTTCTCCGAAAAAAGCATCTAATAGTTTTTAATGCTCTACCATATACATGGGTTTCAACAAAATCAAAGGTGTACAACAAAATGAAGTTCCTTGTCAAATCAAGTCTTTCTACGATCGATTTGTACTCGATCGAATTCTCATTAACTTTCTACAAATGCGGTGTTCTCGAAATTGCCCCAGAGTTTTACGATTTTGGGCCACGTAGCTGAATCTCATTAGAAATATATCACGCGCTGTTTTAACGTACGAATTAGATTCCCGAGGGAGGAGAGGCGTGGGTAGTCGTAGTCGTCTACCTTTGCGGATTTTCCTCCCCTTTTCGAATTAAAGTCAGCCTTGCTTTTTCTTTGAAAGAATAGAAACGGGACCACCAAGGAGTGCCACATTACGCTATATGCGGATATATATATATATATATATATAGGGAGTGTCCCATCGCTATAACTCTACTATACCCTATATTGGCTTGAATCCAGAAAAAAAGAAGCGTGTGCGAGGAGAGCAGAGAACGTCTGTGTTACAAGATGAATTTCGTACAAACAACCTCTGGGCGCTTCCAATTTCACAAGCTTATTCGGCCGCGGCCCAGCAAGATCGTTTCACACGATAAACGATACTCTCCACATTTCCCTTCTATTTCAGACCCCCTTATTCCTCGCCGAAACTGTGCCCCTTCGGCTTACCATCACCGAAAACCAAATGGAGAACAAATATCGATTTATCAATGTCACTAACACGACATCGTATGCGAAGAAAAAAAAAACGGAAGTGTGCAGGTTTGATATCCGCTTAGTTTCAAATTCTATCGAAAGTGCAAACAAAACTCTGAATAATACGCTCGGAGAATTTTCTTCGTGAAAATGAAACAAAGAAACACACCCGTGTGGAAATTGAGTTCGGGCTTTGATCGGGCCCATCTTAATTTTTCCCTGACTTTATAAAGGCCCTAGTCTGGAAGTCTCACATACGCCATCAATGGCCGGTCACACTTTGCTACCGAGGGCAAAATAATCAGGACCTTTAAAATCGCCTCAACGGTCCCTCATAAAAATTATCTAAAATTAGAAATGTGTTATTTCAATACATTTGAGGGTAAGAATTCTGTCGCATATTTTGACACGCGTTGTTCCAATGAACGTACTGCATGCGTGTCGGTTCAAGGCATCACAGGTCGTCTACTAAACGCATAGTTTAATTATTATATTTCATCGATCTCGATAATTATTATGCCACAAATTCTTTACTCAAGCAATTTATACTGATGCCCAATACTACTAGACTTTGCTATATTAGCAAAGTCTAGTAGTATTGGGCAAATCGCTACTAGGAAATCTACAACTACACCCCTTAAAGGCCTTTACTTGATCTCCGCACTAAGACCATAGTTTTAGTCAACCTACCTACTCTACCATTCTCTAATAGGGACCTGGTCCGGCTCTTTTACGGAAAACCCTACTATGGAATCCACAAATAATGCTTTGAAGGCCCCGAATTGTATTAGGTATACCCTGCCAATTTTCCGCACAGGCATTCGTGTTTTTTTTTCGAAGGTAATTTAATAGAGGCTAAAAATCAACGTTAACCGTCTTTTTTTTTTGCTGTCTCGTTTTTTAGGCCCTAGGAAACTTTACACACACGTACACGCATCTGGAAGTAAGCCCGCATTCGTTTGGCACATTCATTAATTCCAGGGGGAAAAAATCTACCAGCTCTTTTAGCTTTGGTCGTTTTATACGAGTTTTTCTTTTTCTCTTTCAGGCAATACCTCTTTCCGCTCACCCCTTCTAACAGTCTCACTCTCTTTCTCTGTCGTTTTCTTTCTCTATCCGCATGTCGAGTATGCTTTATTTCGAAACGTGGAGATCAGCATTGTTACCGGAAGTACTTTACACTATGTCTCCCTCCGACGTAGTGCTTTTTTTCTCTCCTATCCTTCTTTTTCTTTCCCTCGTTGAGCTTTTTGTCTTTTTGTTTCCACATTGTTAGCTCTTTTTTTGTTCGTTACCTCTCGCATTCACTTTTGCAAGTTTCTCTCGAGGTATACGTCTGCCGCCTCCCTCTTCTTTTCTCTCGTTCCTTCTTTTAAGGGTTCTTCGCATGGTATGTTTTTTCCTTTATCGTTGCCGGTGTTAGGGTCGAGACGGATGATGATGGTCCGGCTAATGCCGAAGTGCACTTTTCGCCGGGTTTCTTTATTAACTGCGTCTGAACAGTACTGCCATCTTCACTGCGATTTTTCACGTCGTATTGCGAACGTTCATTTGACGAAGGATAATAAAAATGTCGAATAAGTCCAATAGTCCGATAGACTAAGTAAGATCCTATTTGTTTACTTTTATCCTTTACAAACCTATCACTCCACATTTTCCACAACTTTTGAGAGAATCTGCAGACTTTTGGTCACATCTACTCTTTTCTAACGCACTAATTGTATCGCCTTTGCGCTAGCGCAGAGTGAAACTGCAGAACCTCGAGATGAAACGGATGGCTATAAATATATTACGTTGCTTTACGTGGATGAACGTCGCAGCCGAATGTCGACCTGGCACTACCGTCAGTTGTACAAATCAGTATTTATTTATTTATTAATGAACGAAGCTGGAGAGCTTGAAGAAATAAAGCTCACATTTTATTCGAGTACCTGCGGGCATTTCGATTTTCGAATCTTAGAATTTCGAAACAAAAAATTTTATCTAGTAATCGCAAGAATAATAAACTGTTTTCCCAATCATCATAACTGTTCATCATAATTTTCCCTAACATTATTAAGGTTCTAGTCTGAAAGCCCCACATGGGCGATCAGTGGCCGGTCATACTCTGCTACCGAGGGCCATTAAAGGCAAAATAACCAGGGCCTTTAAAATTGCCTCAACCGAGCCTCATAAAAATTATCGCAGCCATATGCGTACGTGCGTGTGTGTGCACTGTGAAAAAGAAATGTGTTATTTCAATACATTTGAGTGCAAGAATTCTGTCGCATATTTTGACACGCGTTGTTCCAATAAACGCACTGCGTGCGTGTTGGTTCAAGGCATCACAGCTCGTCTACTAAACGCATAGTTTAATTATTATATTTCATCGATCTCGATAATAATAATGCAACAAATTCTTTAGTCAATCAATTTATATTGATTTGCCCCTTTAATAGCAAAGTCTAATAGTATTGGGGGAATTGTTACTAGGGAATCTACAAGTACACCCCTTAAAGGCCTTTACTTGGTCTCCGTAGTTAGACCATAGTTTTAGTCAACTTACCTACCCTACCATTCCCTAATAAGGGCCCGGTCCGGCTCTTTTACGGAAAACCCTACTATGGAATCCGCAAATAATCCCTTGAAGGTCCCGAATTGTATTAGGGATGCCCTGTCAATTTTCCGCACGGGGTGTGCGCTGCAATCTCACTAAAATGATGTTTACGAAATGGAAACTAACATTTTATCGTCACGATTGTTTATGGAATAGTGAATGTGTGGAGGGGGGGGGGGGGGGGGGGGGGGGGGGGGGGGGGGGGGCAAGAGCTCGGTAATTATGAGTTTGTCCTGTCGCAAGATTTCATGCAACGGTTATTTCTTTTTTTTTCGCGCCGTGTCTAGGGTAGCTCGATACACAATACTGAAACATGAGTGAATCTGTCGACAGATTATGACTACTGCGTTGTTTTCTTCTACTCCGACAAGATCACATCTAGCACAGCTATGGAGAGGAAGATAGGATCGCGGTCGTTTTCGGCGACCAACCAACCACGAGTATCATCTACTTTTGCTACTGGTGTGCCTCCATGTAACACGCGAAAAGAGAGAGAGAGAGAGAGAGAGAGAGAGAGAGAGAGAGAGAGAGAGAGAGAGAGAGAGAGAGAGAGAGTGAGAAAGCACGAGAGAAGGGTAAGAGGGGAGGAGAGTATGGGTATTCTCATTCCCTTCCTCCTCCTCCTTCTCTTATCCCTTCTCTCTCTTTCTCTCTAAAAGCGAAGAGCAAATCCGCCTTGGGGTACACGCGATTCCCACATTTTTTACGATCCTTCATGATGCCACCACCAGCCAGTAGAAGGTCCTACCAATACATATGTATATGTATATCCTCATATATACATATATATGATGCCACCTTGAACGGACGAACAAAACTTTACAAAGTCCGAATAGAGAGAGGTGTATGGTAGTGCTAGTATTGAGTCTATATATGTTCTTTCACTCATATATATATATAGTTACATATTCTCAAACCCTCAGCCCAGAGTATGTTCGTTGTTCGGACATTCACCGTTTTCGCTCTTTTCCTCTCTCTCTCTCTCTCTCTCTCTCTCTCTCTCTCTCTCTCTCAATTCCTCTACTATACCCGGCGCTATGTACCGGTGCGAGGAAGTTTCCACTTGTCGGACGATCCTTTTTATTTCCGGTACATCCGCACGGTCACTGTACCGTAGAAAGTAGTATAGTGAACCCTACAGGACGTTTCAGAAAATAAGCTTTCCGCCCATCTCCGCATTGTAGAAGAAACATTGTTGAGTCGACCAAATATGTGCTTGCACGAGTACAAAGAACCGTTAGATTTTCTCTAAACCAAAAATTGCTGTTAGCTGAAGCAATCGAGGGTTGATTGTGCCGGAGTGTTGCTTGGGTAACCGGGACATTTTTGTCGCTGTGGAAATTGAACACGTCCTGCAAACAAACAAAGCGCGTTGATTTCGTGCCACCGGAAATATTTTTTCTACAGTGGATTTGATGAAGATTTACAAGAGTGCTGAGTGAAGACGTATGATCCGTCGTGCTGTGATGAACGATCTCATTCGGCCGAGCTGGAATTTGACCATAAATGAAACAAATATATGTTTAAAACGAGAGAAAATTATCGTTGACGAAAAAAACTTAAGAGACATTGGTAGTGACCCGTTCTTAATGACGACTCACTGTGAAACCTTAATACGTATTGTCGTTGGAATGTTCATTCACTTTACAAACGGCGTACCGCCGATTCCGCTCGAATCAGTGTTAAGCGATGAAACTGAATTTATTTGCATTGATAAATTGATCTATCCAATGAAAAAAGGAGTAAGGATACAAATCGAACGCTAGATTTCAGGTGAATTTTTCATCGGGAAATGTCTGGCCTCACATAAGCACAACTCGATTATTTGAATTCAAGGGAAAAAAAAATGAATACTCCCGATTTCTCGACGATCGAGGCCGAAATACTGGTACTTTCCGCAGGGAATTTTCATTGTACGACAATTTCCCCCTACCCGAAACTCGGCATATCGAATATAGAAATGGATTGTGAATGAGCGCGTACTCACGATTTATGGGGGAACGATTGTCGGATAGAACAGTAGAGCGAACAGAAACGCCGATAAGGTTGGGTTCCCCCCGTCGTGGCAGTACCTTCGTTAAAGTTGTTCAACGTGGTGTGCTTTTGTAGTTCTCGAAACGATGTGGAAAGTGAGAAAAAGAGATATCAAGAGAGAGAAAGAGGGAGAGAGAGAGAGTGAGAGAGAGAGAGAGAGAGAGAGAGAGAGAGAGAGAGAGAGAGAGAGAGAGAGAGAGAGAGAGAGAGAGAGAGAGAGAGAGAGAGAGAGAGAGAGAGAGAAAGAGAGAGAGAAAGGGAGAGGGAGAGAGAGAGAGAGAGAGAGAGAGAGAGAGAGAGAGAGAGAGAGAGAGAGAGAGAGAGAGAGAGAGAGAAGGTAGAAGTCACTGGGAACTCGGAAAACTCCCACCGTCAGTTTTGTACGGTCTGACTCTACTTTTGGAACTTTGAGTTCCGTGTATGTTCCAGATACTGGTACGACGTTTGGCTGGACTACAACGTTTTCGTGCTTCTATGTAAAACTTGATCTTGTACCATGCATATTGGCAAGTTGCTTCAATAGCGAATTTGACGCGATGTTAAGAAGTTACGTGAGAGAAGACAGCTAGATCCTTTGATCCCGGAGCTCTATTCGGAGCGAGAGACAACTTTAGTTATCTCTCGCTCGCCTATCTACCTTCCCTATCGTCCCCTCTCTTTCTGCCCTTACGTTTCTTCAAATGGCAATTGCACGGTTCGCACATGAGGGACAGCGTTTAGAACTTTTTGTATTCATTCGTGAACACGAAAAATAAGCGAGGACTGAAAATGGAATATCTAAAAGATTTGTTACGCTACCATCATTTTTTTCTTTCTCTTTTTTCTGTGCTCAAGTATAGTAGGGATAGTAGGGCGATGGAAAAAAATGGTATTCTTTCGTTCTAGTCATAGAAAAAAGATCAGTGTATAGTAAAAAAAAGACGCGAAAACCGAGTCCTTTATGAGTTAATTTCGAAAGGTAGTGCAAGCTATCGTCGTATTTTTAAATTTTAACTTACAAAAATGGTTTTTCGTCGCTTGATAGAAACAATTTTCACCAAATATTGTCAAACGTCGATAAAAATTATTTTCGTTGGACAAATCTATTGATTTTTGTATATTAGATTACCGAGCTTAGGTTCAAAGGAGTTGCTGCGCGATCACAGCAGATTACACGCCTGAGTATGCGTTTCCGTTCCCTGGTTGAAGTTTGCATCGTTGGAATGCAACAAAATTTATTTTTTCAATTACTCCAATTTTCGGAGGCCGATATAGGTTGTGAAGATCGTTCAAATGTTTCTACGTATTCTTATTCGAAATTTGCGACCTCAATTTGCAAAAAAAAAAGACTTTGGATAATGGTAAAAACGAAAAAAAAATATATCGTTGTATTCAAACGATGCAAATTCATAATGAGACAAGCAGCACGTCATGCTGCTAATGAGACTACTAACGCGATAATATTTCGAAGACATTTTATAATTATTCCACTTGTTTAATCCGTGGAATAATTTCATGATCATGGTGTTTAGGCAATACTGGGAAACAATGAAAAATGAACCATGATTTTTTTTACCATATAACATTCTCTGCTATGAGAATAAAAAAAATAATATCTTGCTTTTTTTCGTATTACCGTTATGTGGGTCTATGCATAATTCCGTAACGAAAATGGAGTAAATTTCAAACGCAAAATATTTACCAAAATAAGCGATTTTAATCAACTATGATCCATTCTGTTCAATGACTATCTGCTATCTCTCCACGAGCTTCATGCCAACGAGCCTGTATGCCGCCGTTTTCACGTAACACGGTTTCCATATAAACCGTGTTACGTTCAGTGTTCAGGCTACCTGACCACAATTTCTACGCGGGCACTTTCGATACACATTTTCGCTTATGGCATTTTCTCCGTGTACGGCACATATCTTTTCGTGAGTTTGCGATGTGTTTTTGTTTTTTTCAGAAATGAAAAAGTGAAATGCATCGAAAATACACGTTTTTTCTTTCCATGTTCAAAATGTAAACAAACTTCTTATACGTCAGGGATCTCGATGGATACTTTTTTTTTAATATCAGCACAAGTTTTAGCTTTCACTTAAGGGGTTACACCACCCTGAGAGGCTAGAATAAGACTCGGTATTCATGAATATTTTGTAGCTAAACTAATGCATATTTTTTATTTCTATTTACACACTCTTTTAGTACATGTTTTCAGCTTCTTAAATGTATTTTTTAAATCTAAAAATATTGATCATTTGCGGAGATACACGCCTCCGCGCGCGTCAAGTTTTTTTTGCACCTGCAATCTGCGGGAATCCTAATGGCCTCATGGTTCATCGGAAACATAAAAGAATGAAAAGATTTTGTTGAGTTAGGTTAAATACACGGCGCTACATAGGATTTTCTGGAAAAATAAGAAAATGGATTTTTAGTATCACACAGAAATTTATGTTTATTTTTCACATGAAATTTCTACTTAAAAACATTGATTAAACAAAAACGGTTAACATTAGAAAAAAAATTCTACGTACGGATTGAGATAATTATGTTACAAATGTGTGGTATAAATTTTAAATCAATCGGAATAGCTGTTGTTGAGTTATCTTTCCCGAAAAATTCTAAAAATGTTGTTTCGAGAAAAACGCGTTTAAAGTTTTGACGCGGCTTCGACAGTAAAAAACATTGAAAATTTGTGACATACCTTGTTGCATAGTTAATCGGTGATTCCTGCTCCATATTGGGGTCCTTCCTCAGCAAGTTGATGGTCCTCGAGAGATAATCTTGATCTTCTCCGAGCTGTTCTAGCCTCTTTTGTAGTTTCTTGCTCGCGTTTTTCAGCAAGCGATATACGGTGCTCGTCCTTGTCATTACACATGTCATAACAATTCCTTCCGACGATTATATTTAATACGTCTAATATTAATAAAATATTACCATAGCCATCATTACAAATACATGTAGCGATGTAAGTAGCTATTTCAACTACTTTCATACCACTGAAACTTATTTTCGGTGCGGTTTTCCATATCATAGCGTTTATGCTTTCGTTACAGTTTTAACTATATCCTCCTAAACCTCAAACCGGACCTGCCAAGAGGAATCGGACCTGCCAAGAAAAAAGTCTATGCTCGGGTACTAGTTTCATAGAAGCAAAGGGTGAATCTATCTAAGGGAGCGCTGCACAGTGCGGTAGAAAAAAATTAATATCTTTGTTAACATTGTAGGTACAGACTTCGCATTCAGCTTAAAATTTTCTTTACGGTTCAAACTATGAGAAAAAAATTAAAGCAAAAAATTGATTTTTCGAAATTTTCAGGGTGGTGTAACTCCTTAATATACAACACTTCATATGGTTGACGCATGTGCGAGCGTAGAAACGACTGCGAACGACATCTATCGGAATTTCGCTACGGAATTATGTATAGGCCCAATATGTGCACACACACACACACACAGGCAGTGTCGAAGGTCGAACAGAGAAAAGGGTCGAAGTCTTATCACTTGGCAAGTAAAATATCGTGAATTACGCCCTTATGTTTGGTGGAGAGCCGGAGAGAGAAGAAGAGAGACAGTGTGTGTGTGTGTGTGTGTGTGTGTGTGTGTGTGTGTGTGTGTGTGAGAGAGAGAGAGAGAGAGAGAGAGAGAGAGAGAGAGAGAGACATGTAACAAGAAAAAAAAATGTCCAGGCAAGCGTTTCGCGTTTACTCGAACGAAAAATCGTCGGGCCGATGAATTTCCAGGCAGCGTGAGTGCGCATAAAAGTGCATGGTAAATTCTTTTCCTCTTCCCACCAGCGGTGTTCTGCAATATCGAGGGAACGCACGCGTACATGTGTGACAAACGTAACTCTTGTCGAGCTGTATCTATCCCCGTGAACATATCGTACACCATATCGTATCCGCATGCTATAATAAAATAACCCGACCCTAACAGGCGTGACTTATACGTCCAATTCGTTTCGCCGCCGGTCATCGCTTCGTCGCAGTGCCGATTTTTAACGTTCACCGTATATACCTAAAGATAAATGTCAAAGTATATTGCTCGGTAATTATTCGGAAGTGGGGTTCCACTTCCACATCAACCATGAATTTTTGGCCTCCTTATCGCTAAAACACATTATGAAAATTAATATCGTGTAGGCGCCTTGCCATATCGGTACCGGGTAGGCTTTCGTACTATAAATGCTTCAATTTAGAAAGCACAGTTTGTTTCAACACAAAATTATGACAATTAATGCCGGCATAATCGTTTTAATTTTACAAATACACCAATTGAACATAATTGTTATAATGTTCTTTGATAACAAAAAGGCAGAAAAAAGCCTCAGCCGATTGGGTTTCGGAAGTCTCACTTCCAAAATGTTGACTTATTCCATTTTACTTAAATTGATAAACTTTTTAAGAGGCTTAATCGAAAAAATAAAAAAAAATATCAAAGGTAGCATTTCATTCCACATGTAAGTGGAGCTGTTTAAAAAAAATGCACAGCCCATCAATCTTTTTTGCAAAAAAAAGTAGTTATATTGCCATAGTTGTTGGGCGATACCAAAATACAACCCGTACATCCACCGATAAAGGAAAGTGGCCATCTGATTGGACGTGATCGGTTTTTTTATCGCTAGCTCGTAACGTTCACTGTATCTGTTTCCGTTCATGCTCCACGTTTTCGAGCACGTAAAACAAATGTCGAATACGAAAAGCGGGGCAACTTTTCTTTTCGTTGTGGTGGCAAATTCCATAGATTTGGAAGTGCTCTTTGCTGAATGTTTTTTTTTTCATCGAGATATCCGTATCGCTGCGATACTAGTGAATACTATAGTACAGCCCCGAGCATATGTACTACATTTCGCAATAATAATAATAATATCGATATATATCTATATACATGAATATATGTGTACTTATAACCGACACTGATAAATGGGCGGTGGGAGTTCGGCTTCGGCGGTACTTCGAGTTGAGCAGCATGTTGTGCATGGCCAATACTCGGAGCGGTGACCGCTTAGCCGTGCATTGGCTATCGCATCAAGCAGTGAGAGAGAGGTCAATACTTCTGAGACCTCGGTGTAGATGCTTGAGTAAAACGTCTGTGCACCAGCATATGGGGCCGTCTATACCGGTACCGGATTTTCAGTTTCCCCGTACCCTCGACAAATGCGGTATAGCTTAAGAGACGAAATACATGTAGACGATGGAAAAATAGTGAACTTTGATGTTTTTTTTCTTCAAAGGAACACAACGTTCTACATTTATGAAACTTTAGGTACAATTTATCACATAATTAAATTGTTTAAATAAATGTTTTGGTTGAAATATATTGCAAAATGGCGGCGGTATAGCGTGGTCTTCCAAGAAGGCTTTGGCCGCAATCGTTCGTATGTGGGAAGTCCAACGACTTCGATATTAATTTGGAATATATGAGGAAAGAATTTTTAGTATTTTGACATCCAAATGCTGAACTTATATCTAAGAAACATTTTAAAAGTTGAAAATTACAAAAATGGGACACTTCAGAGAAATAAATTGAAACTTTACACAACATTTTCGTTCCTTTTTGCAATAAAAAACTACTTTCTAAAATTGATTTTCATAAACAAATAGGTATGAGTTGAAGGTAATATTGTTATTGTTGTTCCTCACAAACTTAAAAAAATGTAGTTTTGAGAAAAAAATGTGTTTAATTATTTGAACTTCAAAAACCCAATGATTTCAGTGACTTACGGGCTAATTAGCGATTTCAGGGCGCATCCCTGAGATATTTAACGAACATTTAATTTAAGAAAAAATCGATCTTTGTTATGCCGCTACATGTATCTGCCCGCTTAAGACGGCTATAGACGCAGCAGAAATTAGGTTAGATTAGCGAAGTCGGGTAAGGTGTAATAGGAAAGGGTTCAATTGAGACGGCTAATATGTAAATGCCCGCAAGAGTATATGTTGCAACTCAGGCGAAAAGGTCAATGAACCGTTGATTCAGAGAAACCGTATTTTTTCTTCATTTTCAATTGTTCGCGTAAATGTGCACGCGCTAATATAAACTTATATATATAAATATACGCCTTATATGTAATGTCGAGATAATATGGTGTGCATTCGCGAAAGCCGATAACCACGACGTTGACACAGGGCTTTAAACCAATTTACAAAGCTGCCTCGTGAAATTTACATCCCCAGGGGAATGGCACTGCGTACGCCTAAATATATACATATATATATGTATAGGTGTGCATGTGTGTGTGGGCGTGTGCGTGTTTATACCATTTTGTATGCACGAATGCTGACTCCACTATATACACGTCCGCGGCACTCGGTTTTAATGAATGTATGGGTATCCACGAGATCCCGCATGGAAATCCCTTATGGACCTCTATCTCGTCTCTACTTCACTCCGTGACTTTTCGGTACATCCCACACGGGAATAAAAGCGTATGCGAAAATATGTGTTATTTAATGTATCAGAATAGATATCCGCAGTGACCTAATCTCGTTTAAGGATTCCTGCCTCAAAAGTTTCACGTTTCTCGAGCAGTTTTTGCAATAATTAAACTTTCTCATTCTCGTATCCTCGCGGAATACAACAAAACATCAAATTCAAGTTAAAAAAAAAAGCTTGCCTTCGCATCAACGATAATTTTTTTATGTTAGAAAACATAATGTTAAAATTATTTCAACGTGACGATAGTCTCGTGATGGAAATTGGATAAAAGTTTAAATTGAATTTGAAACAGAAGGAACGCTCATTTTCGTGCAAGCGAAAGTGTTTTTCATATCTGGAATTAACAAATCCAAAATTGTAGTTTACTCTCTTATTGTTGCGTAGACCATTCACTTTTCGTCGATTTATTCGGTAAAAACTTTTTTTTTTTCAACGAGCACATTATTGCAATTTCATTATGTATAATGAGTCTGACAGAAACGCAGCAATTATCGTGCATTGTATTACAAAACAAATCCGACGCTTCGTTTAGAGTTGAATATCGTCATAATCGCCGAATGAAAGCCAAATGTTGTTTCCCATGCGACCAGTTACGTGCGTTATTCACCGCTGACGAGTGCACACTTTTGTGTTTGTTTAATTATGCTCACGTCGTCTATCCACGAGAGAACTTTGAAGTTATAATGTGTCTCTCCTGCGTTCCATCCCCACGTCCATGTTTCAATACACCCGATGGGAATATGAATCCTGCTACATTTTAGTACATTTTTCCCGAATATGATCGGGCACACGCTTATAGCCCGTACTTAACTCGGCTTCGTGGTATCCCAGGTCATTGCAGTACAGTGCCACGCAAACCCACTCGTATATAGTCGTGGATCAAACGAAGTGCGAAGGTAATCAAGATTATTTCCAACAAAAAAGGTCATATACAGTAGGGTGGCTGCAATTTGGGTCCAAGTTGAATTTTCAAAGTACACTTGTAAAAACATAATCAAGATATGTAAAAAAAAGAATATGTGCAAAGTTTTAAGGCGCTCGACGAATGTTTAGTTGTGCCTGTGAGGGTTTAAATTTTCAATACAAAAATACATGTGGTTTGCCAAGCCATTACTTAATTATTTCTCATGCTTAGGATTTCGGTGGAAAACATCTGAAACTTGGCACACATATTGTGCACATTATGAGGTATATGGCCAAATTTTTGCAGATTTTTCCAGCAATAGTCTTTCATGAATGAAACTCAAAAACATGAAAACGAGGTTGTTATTGCAAAGCTAGTAATAATGACAATTATTACTGGAAAAAATTGTACAAATTTGGTCATATACCTCATAATGTGCACAATATAAGGGCCAAGTTTCAGATTTTTCTCATCAATATTAGAAGCATGAGAAATAATCAAGTAATAACTTGGAAAAACACATGTATTTTTGTTATGAAAATTCAAATCCCCACAGGCACCATTAAAAATTATCCCAGCACCTTAAAACTTTGCACATAATTTTTTTTTATATATCTTGATTATGTTTTTACAAGGGAACTTTGAAAATTCAAATTTGACCCAAATTGCAGCCACCCTAATGTACAGGTTGGTCCTGTTCGTTATTAACTACCTGAAAAACGGTTTTGCTACTACCGCCTCCCGTCTACGTACCTGCCATAATTCAAATTTGCTTGCCGCCAAATTCGACTTTCTAGCAAAACACTACCTTGCAATGAATAAAAATCGATCGTAAAAAACTTTCAAGGATCATGGCTATAAGTTGTACCTTTTTATAAATTTTCATAAGGCGGACCAATTTTCTCACTACAGGGGCAAGTTTCGGTAGGACATTTTTCTTTCTAAATCGATGATGAAAAGCTAGCGAAAAAAATTATGATCCAAAAAGTTATTACAAATCGACTATATTCCAAGAACTCATGATGATGATTATGATGAATACATTTTCATGCAGAAGGGTATCGTCGTAGGGTTTTAACGTAGCATCAGGCTACGTTAAAAAAAAATAACCCGCATATGGTAAGTAGTGTTTTTTTATAATTTTTTTTTGCAGGCGAGACTAGCGCTGGTTGCGACATTTTTATCGAATTTACCCACTGCATGTCTCTTATGAAATAATCAGTTTTTTATATTTATCATATAAGGGAATAAATAAGCTGTCAATACATGTGCATGATTTAATTGTGAGTTTGACGCAGTTATTAGAAATTAATGTTTAAGATCAAAATCACAGTGTAATTTTTTGCCCCGTATCAGGGTTTAGTTGGTACACTATAAGGGGTAAGATGTGACAAGAAATAGACAGGCTAATCAGTCTTTTATTTTGAGAATCATTAGCAGAATTATTGTGTTTTCAATAAAATGATGTAGGCATTAAACAGTCTTCCGATACCTAGCTTACTAAGAAAAACATAGAAAATTTTTACTTCAACAAAAAGTATAATTCTTTCAAACTAGAAAACAATAAAAATCAACTAAAGTAATCAAGTATAAAAAAGAAACTGAAGCATAAAATAATTAATCGGAATACCAACTATCACAATTATTGCACACATGAAACGTGGTGTTTCCAGTGACGCATTTCACGTCGGACGACTTTTTGCAATTAGTGCGCTGGACCTATTCTTCACCAGTGTGACTTTGATCGAATGGACCACAACAGATAAGACAAAAACATTTCTCATCTTCCTCGACTTCAGAATCGATCAGAATTTTTCTTTTCACGCATTTCTTCTTATCTTTCGTTTTCTTTGAAGGACCTTTGGGTTCACCTTTTTGTTTTCCTTCTTGCCTAAGGCATTTTTCACTGGTATGTCTTTTGCCAAACCACGGACTGATTTGATTTAGTCTTAATCCAAAATCTTCGCCGCTTATTCGTAGACGTTTGTGGAATTCTTTTCATACTTCCTTTTTCTTTTATACGTTCTCATGCTACGAAAATAAAAAACAATATTTAATTAGATAAATCTCTCATACTAGATGGGGTAGGTAGTGACATGTCATTACCTACGCCCGATATTTGTAACTTTTAGCCCCATCACCAAAATTGACCATTCAAAATTTTGCAATATTTTTTTAGGTTATCTCAGCTACCAAATCTCGGTTTTAGCCTATAAAGAATATGTCAATGCATGTCCTCTTGTCGACAGATATGGCACAACTAGCACCCATGACGTGAAGTGCAACATTGCCGCATCTCTCCTCTCTTTCCAACATTTCTGTAGCTTTTCGCTGTAATTTTTTACCCCTGTAAGTTCCAGCCCCAGTCTCCCCTACAGCTGCGGACCGATTTAAAAAAATCATAGCATTGGGATTGGTGAGAAACGGACCAACTTGTATATGATCTTTTGTGTTAGAAATTATCTTGAATACCTTCTCACTTCGTTTGATCTACGACGTTGTCCACCCTGTATATATGTATATGTGGCTGTGCATGCGCGCGGAGGTACAAATGAATATATGGATTCCCTGAATCTTGTTTGTGAGGCATATACATCTCCGTCAGCGTATCCTGTATTTGTATGCATACGCATATATCTATATACACGTAAGTATTATAGAGATACACGTACGCTTGTCCACTTTCTCATGGTCTGTCTCAAGGCCCTATGGGAGAAACTTCTTGCACATCCATACGACCGCAAAGTTATGTATAATATGCTGCTCTATTTGATAGAGACCGACCACATCAATTATTCTTGCGAGGAAAGATCTATCGCACGTCTGAACGTTGCTGTCACGAAAAACTGATCGATCGCGGAAACTAAGTTCGTCACTGCGAATAAGCGAAGTGAGGAAATTCAAGAAATAGCATCTTTTGGTATCTCCGGGTAAAAAGTTCACGCGTCATGACAGAAAAAAATTGAAAGCACTTCTCGAGATTCGAGTATGCAATGCAACAATTCTTGTTGCAACTTATAGATTCGAGGTGTGTAGGTCGCGTAAATATTGGATATTACATACGTACTTGTATGTACATCGAAGGTACTTTGATCGATTGCGATATACGCACACACACAAACGCAAGCTGAGATATCTGTCGGATGTATGAGAAAATACACTATAGAATCTGACATCACTATATACACTGCTCACAATACATGTGAAGTTCGAGTATCCGCAAAGTTCCGAATACACGTAATACGCGTTGATGCTCTTTGAAATTGATTACTGATCAGGCGACGTACAAAACGGGCGCTTTTTGGATCAGAAGTAATCACGCATTCTGGGGGCTCTCGTGGATACTTTGATCTTCTCTTCTTTCCACAAGCCCAGGCGTGGTTTTTATAAGGCTTCATTTGCAAGGATCGTTTTCTATCGAAGCGAGTGAGCGGATAGAGTTTAATTATAAAAATGTTGGATTGGCATCACGTAGATATTGACTTTTCAGCTGCAGCGAAATTCTTTTTTAAACGCAACGAACCACCGTTTTCTCTGTTTTTTTTTTAATTCAATTAAATCGGTTTAAAAGCACTTTCTCAAAGAAGTATTAATTTAAATCGGTATATATAAAAAAAAAAAATGTTTCGTCGAAAGCCAAATGGGGTAAACACGACTACGGATAGTGCGGAATGCACAAGCTCGGGATTGCTTGGATAACTCGCTTGAGGTTCGCCAATTGTTGGCGAGAGTTTTCCCTGATGTAATAGCACACATATGGGTATACGTACATATATATATATATATATATATATATATATATATACATGTAAACATATATGACCCGTACTTGGTCCAATGCCGACCTACGGGAATAAAGACTACAGGGAAAACGGTGCACTGGGGCGAGGATCGCTCTCCACTCTCTGCTCCGCCCTACCTAGCTCGTTGCTAAATCGTGAATGTGCACATTCGCGTTACTCTCGCGTGTAGAGAGCCTCGGCGAGCGAGCGCCTCTGAGCCGATTACACCGTGTGCTCGGCTGGGCTCCCATTCATCGTACAAAAGGGGGTGAAAGTACCGGAAACGCCATTGCCGGATTGCCCCGCAAGGTAAACGACGAAAAGGGCCAGGATACAGAGAGAGAGGGAAAGAGAACGGTAGCCAGAAAGATGAACAGAGAGAGAGAGAGAGAGAGAGAGAGAGAAAGAAAAAGCATAATGATTTTAAAAGAAAAGTTTAGAGTACTAGTTTCAACCAAAATAATAATAGATTAATGAGAAAAAATGGTTTTTATTCAATTGTTTAAGTTTCGGAAAAAAAACTGAAGAATTTTTCTTACAAAACATCTTGAAACATTTTTTTTAATACTAAATTGCGTATTCTCCAAAACTTGGAGCTTTCCGGGTACACTGGAGTATTTAACGACAAGTATTAATTCCGCTTATAGTTAGCAATTATTACAAAAAATTGACATAAATATGCAACAGGATAATAGGAATGAAGGATAAACTTCTGAATAAAAAAATTTACGGTTTGCAAAATATATAGTATATAAAAACCTCATTTTATTGTATCCTTATATATTATATGTATTACATTGTATTGTATTATGTAGTTACGAATTGAATAGAAACGAGCGCCAACAATTCTTTCTCTGTACCCAGGCATAACCTGTTCAATCGAATTTTCCCGGTGCCATGACTGAATAAATGTTTTATTCACTGCTTCAACGGCAAATTTCAGACTGCTGATATGGAATTTAGATAAAGGACAACGTGGTTTTTGAAATTTCCGTGCTTTACGAAAATTCTATGAGAGGAGCTGTGCAAATTCATTTTCTCTTACCTTGACTTCGTTCTTTTTTTCCTTATTCACTATTCTCGATACTTTGATTTTCTTGAACTTTCGTTTCGACAAATATATTTATATACACACACAATGCGCGCGTACACTCATTGTGCATAAAAGGTCTCCCAGCTTGATCTCTGTACGTAAATACAGTACCAATATGAGTTTGTCGAAAGAAAAAAAAATCGTCGATATGTAACCGGACACGTTGAAATAAGAGACGGAACAGTTTATTCTTTCAGAATTTGAGGACATGACTTTTGAACTTGTGCGTAGAAAAGCTATTTTGATTTATAAACGAATGATAGGCCTACGGGTTTAGAAGTTATCTCGGTAATGAGCATTCGGGATATGCTTCTTTGCTGATCGATAAGAGATAGTGCATCAACTTAATTCGCCACTCATTGAAAATAAATTTTTCGTCAAATAGTATAAAGTGACAGGTATATAACAAAAAAAGGACGCCACAATAACAGTCGGACAGCATGATTTGCATTAGAAAATAATATCGATTATGGTGATCAATGTCAATCCTGGATTAGGGTTCTTTTTTTAAATAATTATTTTTCTTTAGAAAATTTATTATTGTCAGTTCACGAAAATGCTGACTTTAAGGTATTTCTTCCGCAGAGGGTCGTATTTGGTGGACGCATAAGCCAGCGCCCTTTCGAATTATTAGTTGATTACAATGGTGCTTAATAAAAATAAGATACAATTAATTATTATACCCAACGATGAACTGAGATAAAAAATTTCGCATAAATTTCGTAGATTTAGACATTTTTACATGTTCTCGGAGAAGCCACGGTTAGAAAAATTCTTCTGCTAGTCACATTTTTCTAAGCTTTATCATTAATATTTTCTTTAAACATTCGGTCAGCCCCTGTTTTTATTGTCGTTACGGAATCTTCAGTGTTTTTGCATGCTTAGAGTATCTTATATCAGATATCTAGAGTTATTTAGTATATAAATTATCAGACTGAAATGTGACCAGCATGTAATAAAGTGCCAGCATGTAATACATAAAATGTCTATAAAGTTCTGCATAATAGACGATTTTTTAAGTCGTGATTTCTTGTTAAAAGTTCGGTAACTTGGCTTGAAATTGCACCAGTATAGTGGAATGTATTTTTACTTAATTGTAGACGGAAATCAGTTAATTGTTAAATATTCTGGTCCGCGAAAGGAATACCTCAAAAAAGTAGAGTCGACAATTGTTGCTTCGTAATCGGCTTGGGCGCATATAGCGTGTGTCTGTTAAGGGAGGAAATACATGTAGTGACATAAAAAAATCGATTCTTTTTTCACGTAAAATGTGACTTAAACAACTCACGAATGCGGTGGTGAAGTAAGTAATTAGCCGGTAAGTCACTAAAATCATTTCGTTTTCGTAGTTTGATACTTCAAACACATTTTTCTCAAAGAAACATTTTTTTAAGTTTGTGGGAAACAACGTTAAAAAGAGTTGATCGACCGTGCTAAAATTGTACACATAACTCAATAACAATATTACCTTGAACTCATATCTACTTGTTCAATAAACAGAATTATTTTAAAAAAAGAACAGCAATTTTGTGTAAAATCTAAATATTTTTTCCTGAAGTGTCCCATTAAAAAAATGTTCAACTTTAAAAATATTTCTTAGGTAAAAGTTGAGCATTTGGATGTTAAAATACTAAAAATTCTTGGCTCATATATTTCAGATCAATATTGAAGTCTTTGAATTTCCCACAAACGGAACACTGCCACCAAAACCTTCCTGGAAGACTACGCCATAACGTGGGAATTTTGCATCTTTTTAATGAACAAATCAACTTAAACAATTTAATTATGTAATAAATTGTACCTAAAGTTTTATGAATATAAAACATTTTGTTCCTTTCCAAAACAAGATATCAAAATTGGCTATTTGTTCGTCGGTTACATGTGTAAGCTATCTTAATAAGCCCCATAATAAGTTATCACAGCAAGTGGCGACCTCGTAAAATTATTATTCAGTGATAAATTAAATCAGCAGGCTGCGAAGCAACATTAGTCATTCCACTGGACGCAGAAAAAATATACTATACAACTGCAAAAGAAAAATGTATAATGTTCTTTAAAGAAACAAAGATTACCTTGAAATCTCGAAGGTGTCACTAGGGGGAAAATACACGTGTGTTTTATCAGATGTCCATCGAAAAACAGTACAAGTTTTATTTAAAACTTTTTGTTTCGTACAACGCATTTTTCGGGCAATATTTGCATAAAAAGATCGAAATAAGACACCCTGTGTATATAGATAAAAGCTATAGCCCGTGGAGACCAATAATCTGGTCCGGGGCTTTTCCCGATTTCGCGCGTGTGCGAACGCCGCGGCGCCTCGGCTGGCGTTGGTTCAACATTACTCAGCCAGTCCTTGCGCGAGAAAATCGTATTTTTCCTTAAGGGAAAGATTGAAACGCGTTCAAGCCTTCTCCTTTGTTTCTCTCCAAGCATTCTGCCTCGTCTGACATCCTCCGAGCTCAATACGCTTCTTTAAGGACGAGAAAGGGCGAGAAAGACAATGAAAAAGAAAAACGAAGAAAAGACCTGACCAAACTTTTCATCCCAATGTCTCTACCAAATCGGTCTCTACGTTCGTCGATATTACGCTCCTGGATTTCGAAACAACTTCTAGCTAGTCCTTGCCTCTGTATAAAACGCGATATATCTACAATTCCATCCCCTCTCTGTTGCTTTCAGTGTCTCGAAAAGCGGAAATTGAGAGGGTCGAAAAGTTTTTCCTTCTCTCGATTCTATGTCGTCGTGAAGCTTGCCAAAGGTATATAGGGCGAATCGAAAACTCGTAACCTGTTATATATATATATATATATGCATGAACGCGTATATAAAAAAAAAACTTAGCTATATACATTTCCGTTGTCCCAAAATTGATATTTACAGACTCCCGTGAAACTTCAGATCCGCACTGTAAGGGATATATGTATGGATAATATATGCAAAAGAAGAAGTCGTTTTCTACTATACTGCCGAAAGAAAGGCTCGAATTGTTCGTCAAATCTTATGGACGTTGTCTGATAAAAAAAGAGGCCTCATTGCCTATTGAAAATAGGAACCAAGGTTAAATTCATGGTCCTAGTTTGAAGCAGTATGCATAATGCGAAGAGCTTAACTTTCTTTCAACCAGTCAACTGGTAATGATGTATACATGCGCACATTGAACAACTCCGATAAATTTATATGGATCCGGATAAAAAACTTGGTATCCCAGAGTTTTACGATCGACGGATCGGGATCTAAGTTTATCGACTACAAATTCCGTTATCATTCAGTTAACATGGCGAACGAAAATGGTCTCTTTGTCGGATTTCCGAGACGGTGAGCTGACGTAGGACTAGAAAGCGAAAACGATTGACCCACTATCAGCTTTTGACAAAGAGTTCACGTTCTGAAACTGTGCTTCGCAAAGGCTGCGAAGGAATTTTGTAATCCCATTTAGACGGTGTACTGAACAAATATGTAAAATATATTTCTGTCGATAATTAATTTATGCGAAGGCAAAATTCCATTGGTTAGTGTTTTTAGGTAATATTGGTCTGGAATCATAGTTGCCAAACTCTCGGGTAGTGTGATATACCTGAGAAAGCATTTTTAAATCTAGGTTTCTCAGTAGCACGGAATCTGTCAATGACAATCAATAGTAGAATATATTTCAACTGCTTTGGATAACATACTAGTCAGCGAGTTGGCACTTGATCGCAATTGGTTTATACACTTCTTTGGCTTATACGGTTAACGTTTCGCCTCCATTCAAGTCCACCAACTTCACAAGTTTCCGATTTCTAACAAATGTTTCGAAAAATTAGATTCCTCATTGACGTATGTTTTCAAGGATGCACGATCTGAATACAACCGTATTCAATTAACTTTAAAAACTTTATACCAATTTTTAGAACGCAATCGATCTTACCAGCTCCGGACGGAAAGCAGTTGATTGGTTAGAGAAATGATAGAGTATTTTTATAAATTATCTCATTAGTTTTGATGAACAAAAGAAATTGGTCATTCGTGATTACTCTTTGGCTTGCCGTAATTCACGGACTATGGTAGCCGATATAATCATCACTTTGTTCAAGAGATAATAAGTTACATGAAATTGGAGTCTACGTAAAAGTTAGCATTTACGTTTCAAAAAATCAAGTACGTCGAACATCACCGATCAGTCGCCCAACTTGAAAGATAACCCAATGACGCCATAGTCGAGGATGAGGTTATATTATAGTTTGTCTAATACATAGATACATATTCGAAGCTACTCGAAGAGAAACTGCTACTCGAAGCGAAAGAGAGAGAGAGAAAGAGAGGGGGGGTTGGGGCGAGAGAGAGGTAGAAGAGATACCTAAATCGATGGCATCGTCGGCGCGGTGAATCGAATTTTCCAAACTGGTTTATGTAATCGATCTAGGGCTTTCGGTGCTTTACGAGAGGCAAGCCCATCTCCGGGAAAGTTAAGTACCGTTAGTGATAGAGGATGAGCAAAAATAAAAATTGTCAAGTTACGGTGCTTAGGAAGAATTTAATGACTTCACCCACTAGCGATTGATTATTTCACTTAAGAACTTCGAATAATTATTGCCCCGGTGCTCAAGCTAATTTAATCCACGTTCATTATTCGCGGTGGTGGATTTAGGGACTGGAAGTTCTCTTTATTTCTTTCTCAGTCAAATATCTATGTTGGCTGAAGCTTTCTCGGTACCATCTTGCAAAATGTGTAAATAAATCTCGTGCTATTTGATGAAACGATTTATACCGAATGATCGTCGTAAGAAACCTCTCGACTAATGAAAATATTATGTCTGTTTTGTCATGTTAATATTAATAACTGTATTTCACGACTCTTTTGTAAAGATAGAACCCTATAAAAGCAAAAACAAAAACCTAATGGCAGCTCATTGCCACCGCCAGAGCCATCATCTAATGCAATTGCCATTCCTTCGTTTCGTTCCAGTGTGAACGCAATTTGTCATAATTAGATATTGTTTTTTGCGTCAGCAAAAAATAATATCAAATTATGATTGATAATCATACAAAGAAAAGTAAATATTTGGTTAAAACTGTGGAGGGACATATATGAGTTATTTTCGGCAGAGAAGTCCTTGCACAACCGCGAGTACTCGTATATCGACCTGCCACGCGAAGCATTCCGCAACGATAGTTGTCATCGTTACTCCTCATGAAGGAAAAGAGGGTTTTATAAACGAAGTAGCCAGAAATTTTCTTCGAATGGCCCAAACAACATAGATGGACGCTTTATCATTAATTAGACGCCTTATTACCGATCTTGGTAATCGTACACGTGACTACGAGGTCATGTGTCCTATGCTTTCCGGCTCTGACGAGATCACATTGCGTGTTCTATCGACAGGAAATTTGCATGTCATCGCGGGATTCCATACGCTTTCAGGTAACATGCTGAATCGCGTATCGATATATCTTGACACGAAATCCAATCATGATATTACGGGGTTGGGTGACGCAGTGCCGATTGTACATTGTACCAGTAATTGGGAGGTCACGTATCATGTGTTGTTTCGTTTCTTACCAAATAGACCTTCTTTATCTACTAACACGGGACTGGAGTTCTTTCGTCGTATTGCGTTCACTCACAGGTAAAAATATATATGGCGGATAATATAATAATGCATTTGACGCTAAAGGAATGACATACCGCAGTCAGACATCATGGAATCACATAACGCATTGCCGATTATACGTGGTAAGAACGATTTTGTGTTAATCCACTGAGCGATGATCGCAGATTGACGATTTGAAAGAAAAACCTACAAATCGTATCCACGTAACATCCTTCCTTGTTACAGTCTGTTTGACAATAGTATATACGGTGAAATTCAGAAACTATTGGAAAAAGCGATTGAAAAAAAAACACACAAACTACATGATATAAACCGTGATGCTTTATTATTCAGTGGTCCAGTCGCCTTTACTATTAATAATCGCCTAGCATCTCCGAGGCATACTTTCCAATAATTTGATGACATAATCTGGTGACAAAGACCTCCATATGAGTCGAGTTTGTTGGAATAATTGCTAGACGTTCCAGATCTTTGGTGTCTATTGGTGTCGGTAGACCAAGTATGATTGATAGGAGTACGTGTCCAAAAAAGAAGCTTCGTCCGAAAAAATTACGTTGTTCCAACCGCGGTTCAAACTTTCTTTCACCCAAATGAATCTTTTATGGACGTTTTTCGGACAATAGCGGGTCGTCTGTTACCACGGTTGACAACTGACGCTTGCTATAGAAAGCATCTTGATGGAAGGGTCCCGCTACCAGCTCGCGTTCGAGCGTACCCTTTAAAGGTTTCTGAGAAAAAATATAGCCGTACCCGCTTTTGTCAAACAGAACGTACTTCTTGAGTAACGCTCGGTGTACACAACTTTGTTCTGAGACACTTGACACCAATGAATACAAGATAAGTATCTCGAGGAAGAAAACTCGCCGCCAACATAAAAAAATCTAGGTGTCTAATACTTTTGGCCAAGGCTGCATTTTCTGTGGAAAGAATTTCTCTGTGTCTTAGTAAAAGATACTGTCATAAAATCCGTACAAAATGAGAGATTCATGTAGGATGATGATATCAACTGATGGTTTTGGGAATTTATCGCAACCCGCATCACTGCTTGTGACATGAAATCTGAATTTTATTGGGAGATTGTATTATGCCATTTTCTCAAATAGTGTTTGTGAAAGGTATAATGGTTTGTATGGGTCTTGTCAGATTGTACACTATCAACAGACGTGACGGAACTTGAATTTTACTGTGAGACTTGTCAGATCGTGGATACACATTTTTTTTTACCGAAGAGGGGCAGAAATTTTGACGATAGACATAATAATGGGCCATAAATAGAACTGTGCCAAATTTTTAAGACTTTCTCGGATTTTCTAAACAGTTTACGAATCTCAAAATATATGTGGAAACCAGCAAATAGGGTTACCTCCAAGCAGTTGAAAATTCTGTTACCAATATTTGGCTAGGAATTATCAACTCCATTGGAAGGTCAACCATCTCAAAAACGTTTCCCTGCTTCATATTTATAGAAAAAAGTAGCAGACTTCTTGAACACACCTTTAGGCAAGAGTTTGATGTCTGTGACTGCATTTTCAAGTTGGAAAATTCGTTAAACTGTTTAAACATTACAATAATTAAATTAACACGAGTCAGTTTTGAGATCAATTCAAATATTTTTACAACGGTTGAATCATACGATGAACCATTACGTTTTTTCATATTTATTCTGCATAAAGATGATTGACATAATTATTTTTTCTTGCAGATTTATTGATGGACAAAATCTACGCGTATCATTTCCAAAAAGGCAATAAAGAAAGAAAGATAATTTTACAGGAATAATTAGTAATAAATAAATTATGGCAATGTTCTTTGAGGGCATAAAAAGATTATAGGCAATAAATCAGTAGACCCGAAACTGTAGCGTTACCATGTTGGTGTAGAGTGAGTCTGGTGCTCATCGACGACCCGCTGTCATTGATCACAGAATTCTGGTTGAGACATTTAATGATCACGATTTTTTTCGAATATTATTTTCATGCTTCGATTTTTCGAAACAAGTATTATTGCGCGTCAACAGAGCGTACTCTTCCAAATGTTCTAGCTCGGAACAAAAGCTCTCTAAAGAGCGTGGCTTTAATTTTTTAATGCGAATGCCATGAGTAGTTGACAATGTAAGAGTTGGTAAATCAGTGATAAAAATAGAGAGCGTGGGAAGTTTTTTTGCGTCTCTTTTTGCCGATTGATGAAATCAAATTGGAATTCTGCAAATAATCCACGTTGAGTTTTTATTTTCCATTGAAGGGTCTCCAAATGGAATTGAATTGTGCAAGAGTAATTGAGCGTTGCGCATGGTCGATCGGTGTTTCTCCCTTCGCCGGTACACCCCCGGCGTAACCGTATCGGGAATATTGTGTGCACAGTGTACGTTCTCACACTGCCCACGTATCCAACATAAGCTGCGGTGATCACCTGGACCGCGGCATTAACACGAGCTATAGGTCTAGAGATTTTGTTGTTGACCTTACACCTCTGTACACAACGTCGTGATCAAATCGTTGAGCATGTAGGATAAACCCGGAAGTGTATCGCATACAACGTTCACTTCGAGGCTTCTGCGGTAAAAAAATAGTTAAGAAATGGTTGGATAGCAACGCCTAAGAATTTCATCACATCCCTGAGACTGAGAATGGAAGGTGCGAAAGGAAAGTGACATCAAGGAGATTGCTCACGGACTCTGCGGGGCAGGTGGCAAGGAGGGAACGCATATGCTTGAACACGAGCGCCTGTAACTGCTGCCAACTCCGAATAATCAAATTTTTGGTTACGTAAAATAAACAAATTTCAGCTAACAAACGTGTGGAATGCATATAATTTACTGTTTAGAAATGTGATTTATCATTTTTTGTGTATTTACATCGAGAATAGGTTATTAATGAAGTTGAAATGTGGCAAACATGTAATTTAGTTCTCAGAAGCTGGTAGTACTGAGCTCAGACATGAACGTTACATCGTGAACGCTTAAGGTAGTACTAGCGGATTGACTAGTCAACAGAATATCTATCAATTTTCGAATTTGAAAAATGCAAAATATACATTTAGGTATAATAATAAACATGATACGGAAAATAATTATTTGAGAAGTGTATGCGATAACTGTGTGTATTATATTTTGAAAAGGGAAGTATTAAAATAGCAATCAGATTTGAGTTGAGTTGTCTCACCGTCCGCTATTTCATAATTCTGGCAATATCCGTGGCAACGCTGTTCTCAGCCGCTTCCGATAAATGTCAAAAGTGCGTTGGTTCGCTGTGTGTGTAAGCATGTGTTGTAGTGTGTGTGCAGTGTGCGTATTGTAACTTCGGTCTTACATACAATATGGAGTACAAAAAACGCCCGCAAAGATAAAAAAGAATGATAAAAACTTCATTATATAATATTCAATCCATAATTATTTATCATTAATGAGCAAATTTCTCGCGTGAAGAACCTACAACTTTTGTCCTTGCATTCAAATTGACCGGCTCGATTCGGCCTCCCGGATACGAACACAGCCGACGGCATGCGGTTTTGCCAAATCTACGCCATTTCTCCCGCCATGGCAGACACGGCTAGCGAACGCAAAAATTAGTTGATTCAATCGATCATATCTGCTTGAAATATCCCGTAACCTATATTTTGTATGCAACATACGTGACCGCGACAGTTTTCTTGTTATTTATCGCTTTTCGCGTAGCTCGTATCTATTCGGGAACTACTATTATTTTCGTCTCAAAGTTCGATCCGCACGGATTTCCTGTATGGTATGGGCTAAATGCATTGATTTCGTGAATTAATTACTATTGTATGTAGCCGGTAAGGCATGCTGAGTTTTCGCGGACGTCATTCTGTATGTCTATACTACAGCATACAAAAAAATCACTTTTTTTTTCTAATAAGGAGGTACGTGCACATACTACCTCAACTGTCAAACATTCATCGCGGATTCAGTTTTTGTGTTCGATGAAAACGAGAAGGTGGAACAGGAAAAATCCAACGTAAATCGTCGGTTTACGCAAGTAGAAAATGGAAATGGAGAAAAGGGAAATGGAATTATGGATGATAAATATGAGAGATGAAGAAAAACACGGCTTGGCCGTAATATTTTCTGTGCTCTGCCAAATATCCGTTAAGGGGTTTCACCACCCTGAGAGGCTAGAATAAAACTCGATATTCATGAATATTTTGTACCCAAACGAATGCATATTTTTTATTTCTATCTATACACTTTTTTATTACATGTTTTCAGCTTCTTAAATGTATTTTTTAAATCTAAAAATATTGATAATTGGCGGAGATACATGCCTCCGCGCGCGTTAAGTTTTTTTTCCACCTTCTATCTGCGAGAATCCTAATGCTCTCACGGTTCATCTGAAACATAAAAGAATGAAAATATTTTGTTAAGTTAGGTTAAATACATGGCGCTACATAAGATTTTCTGGAAAAGAAAAAAAAATGGGTTTTTGGTATCACGCAGAAATTTATGTTTATTTTTCACATAAAATTTCTACGTAAAAACATTGATTAAACAAAAACGGTTAATATAAGAAAAAAAAATCCTACGTACGGATTGAGATAATTATGTTACAAATGTGTGGTATAAATTGCAAATCAATCGGAATAGCTATTGTTGAGTTATATTTCTCGCAAATTCGAAAAATGTCGTTTCGAAAAAAACGCTTTTAAAGTTTTGACGCGGCTTCAACAGTAAAAAACATTGATCATTTGTGGCATACCTTGTATAGTTAATCGACGATTCCTGCTCCATATTGGAGTCCTTCCTCAGCAAGTTGCTGGTCATCGAGAGATAATCTTGATCTTTTCCGAGCTGTTCTCTAGCCTCTTTTGTAGTTACTTGCACGCGTTTTTCAGCAAGTGATATACGGTGCTCGTCTTCGTCATTACACATGTCATAACAATTACTTCCGAAGGTTATGTTTAATACGTGTAATATTAATAAAATATTACTAGAGCCATCATTACAAATACATGTTCTGATGTAAGTACCTATTTCAACTACTTTCTACCATTGAAACTTATTTTCGGTGACATTTTCCATTTATAGCGCTTATGATTTCTTTCCACAATTTCGCGGAACAAAAATAACAATAATGATTAAAAATATTTAAATACTCTTTATCAGACCGCGGTAAAAAATTTATAACGAGGAAGAAATAGTTTCTGCGTTTCTAATTGCGATGACGCCTATTCAAAACGGCCGACTTCACAGCAATGTTGCCACGTGTCGTAGCGCGCTTTATCATTTTACGCAAATCAGCTAAAATTTTCTGTTTTATTCAAAGAATATCTCGATAACGAGGCAGACTTTCCGCTTTACTTTCCGTTGAAATTATTCAGCAAAATATCAAGAATCTTTTCCGCCTATTTGTATTTAATTATTATCATTATTATTACATTGCGAGAGTCGTATCAGAGTTGTCGTATCGTTTTTGCTATGTCACCCGTGTATAAGTACCTCACTTCAATAATAAATTGTTCAACAACCAAGTGGACGAATGACTTGAAATTTTGCACGAAGTCGTAACACCTATTCGCAAATATCATCAAGAAATTTCAACAAATTCTTAGCATAACGCAATAGCTTACGCAATTCTAATGTGATTTTAAAGAGCTTGCAATAGCAACCTCTTTGAAATCATATTAGAATTCTTCTGGGATCATGTATGCAGACATACCATGCATACGTCACCAAAACAAATGATTGCCGTACCATTGATGAACGCGAAGCTCCGTGAAGATGGGTTTCAGTGTCAAGAGGTTTGAAGAATGCACCTAGTACCGAGTTTCAAGTGAAAGATACAAGAAAAACGTAATTTGGCGAAAATCAAGCGAAGACTTTGATTCTCGAATTCATACGAAAGTTTGGATAATACGGTAGTGCGGTAAACCAGCTTTTCTCAGCTTTCCCTCGAGCTCGAATGATTTTCCACGTTACCACTGAAGTCCGAAGTCACGGGGGGCGTCCCGACGTGTATGCGCGCGATCAAAGTTAATGGCAGTTCACGCCCACGCGGGCCTTTACGCTGACAATGTGCAAACGTAACTTGGCACGGGTATCATCCACACACACACACACGCACATAGTTTGTTCAATGTGATAGATGCGAGGTATATGTTAGAGATATGTACAATACCTGTACATGGAGTAGAGTCAGCATCCGGTCTCGGAAACAAGGCCTAGCCACACGTAGCGGTATTCTCTTTGCTGCTAGAGAGAAAGAGAGAGTACACGAGAGGGAGACACTAGCGAGCACACAGTAAGAGAATAAGGGCGAGCGAGAAAAGGAAAGAGAGGGGAAGAGAGAGAGAGAGAGGGGTTGGGGGGGGGGCCCGTTGGAAGCGGTTCATCAAGTCAAAGCATTGGCTAAACTTCATCGAATTACCGGAGGGGCTTGGGTAATCACAAGGCGCCCAAACTCTCTGGATTTCGCTCTTTCTCTTTCTCTGTGCATTCTGCTTGGAAATGAAAGCAACGAGCGATATGTACTACTATACATATGTATATGCGTAAATACTGGGCGAAGTTGCGCATAAAATGAGAAAGAGAGAGACAGAGTGAGAAAGCGAGAGGGCGAAAGAGAAAGGGAGAGGGAAAGCTCCAGCAGGCCGATGAAATGAAACGAGGTCACCAATTACATTGTGTGTGCAACCCGTCCTAGGGTAGAGAAGAGAAGAGAAACGGAGAGAGTTTTGAAGCAGTCCGCAACAACACGTACTGCACTTTTGACCCTCGCGGCGAGGCATAGGGGCTGCGGAGGAGGCAACAGAAACGTCAGTTTTCCGAGGGCTTCTGGTTTGAAATGACGAAGCTATACGGGCGGCCTGGTTTTTTTTTTCTACGTCCCCCTTTTTTCTACCACTCTACCGAGAGACCAAAATAGCTACTCGCTCCTACAGGTATATTTATGATTTCTTTTTTCCCCAACCCTTTCTTCTCAGACTCTCTCTGTCTCGATTTCCATTTTTTTCTCCTCGCACTCGAGGACAATTTGAATGATACATCATAGACGTTTTCACTTATGAGGCTTGCTCGACCTGCATACATATGTTGTTGGAGATTTCGTCATGTATACAAGATAAAAATGGAGTATCAGTCCTCCAAATAAACAAAATTTGGAGGACTAATACGTCAACATTTCGATGTTAATTATACAGATTTCGTTTCTTTGCGAAGATTTCGTTTTTGTTGAAAAGCAAAACGGCTTTACGGTTATCAATGTTAACTTTTCATAAAATTGTGTCAATGTAAGTGGATACTCGTTCATTCATACTTCTCTATTGGGTTTTCGCGGCCCAATAATTGAAAATTAAGGGAATTTTCGGATTCTTTTTTCCAGTAAAAATAATGGATTATAATTTTGAATTGTAACATTACAGAGGCAAGAAAATGTTAGAACAAAAAAATTGCAAATAAAAATGGCCGCTTCATAAATAGTAGCTCACGATAATTGCAGTCTCAATAAGCACAAAAGCCGCTATTGGTGAAACTCGAATAAAAATTTCAAATTAAACATTAAGAAAAATGGCCCGCCTTTGAAGGAAATACCTTAAAATTTTTCATATCGTGCGAAGTTTTTTATGTCGAGAATTTTACACTTTCCAGCTATGAACATAAGTTTAAAAATTATTGACCGATTTGTTTGAAATCGCTTATGCAAGTTTGAAAAATGATGTTTCGAAAAAAAAAACGTGTTCAACGTTTGGAGTGCAGTTGTTTATTATAAAAAACGTATCATTGTTTTTTATAAAAAAGTATTGCAAACTTTTAACCTCGTTGCGAATACACTCACGAATGTGGAATCTGTCTTTGGTGTATATTGATTACAAAGCGAAGTTTTTGTTTTACTGTTGGATAGTTCAGCAATTTACTAGAATTTTGCTCCTGCTGAGGATCCCTTTCTGATGTCGTTGTTTCATCAACATACGTAATTGCACTGGAATACCAACGACTATACAAGTCTTGTAGTTTCTACTATCCTGGAACAAGAATTTCAAGAGGAAGTGAAAATAGACGGGGAAGGCGAACCCGGGTCAAGTACACAGAGAGAAAAAAATCACCTGAATGAACGAAATTTTTCATTACGGATGACCAACTAAAGAATATGACCATTTCAAGCATTCGTAAGTTCACTGGAATGAATCATTCCTAAAGTAACCTAGCGTCCCATTTTTTCAATAAATAACTCGTTAGCATCCCACAGTGATGGATTTAGTCAGCTCAAGGAAGGTTTTCTGTGCAGTGCAATAGATTCGCCTGTTTGGTGAGAGACAAATACCCGTAAATCCGACTATAAATCAGACAAAAATTCAAAATATTTGCAATTTTCCATCCAAATTTGGATAGTGGCTTCTTTTAAATAGGAACAATCAATATATATTTTTAAATATTATTTTTAAAAATGTTTTTATCGCATTGACCCTTTAAGATTATTTTTCTTTTGACGAGGAACCAAAGCGTGTTTTAAGTGTGGTCAGAACACAGGAAAATTAATGAACGGATGAATACATGTCGGTGGGTGGGCCAGAATTAAATACATTAGACACCCAAAGAATTTAATTAATGTTTTAACAAATTAAGGCGTTATACTACTCTTGCTCTCGAAAAAAAAGATATAAAAATAATAATACATTTTTACGCGATTATTAAATATATCAAATAATTCTTATATATTACGAGGACATTATAGTTTTAAGAACAAATAAAAAAAATTGAAAAATAGCGGAGATATAAGTCGTCTAGTAGGACCCTCTTTTGAACATCCTTGCCGATGGTGCAATTTCTTTCTCTGTGAGGCACCGTCTGAAAAATAAAAAATAAAACTTTGTATAGACAGGTAATAGCTAAAGTGTAGCATAAGGAATACATTTTTTTTGTAGAAATTACAGTTCTTTGAAAAAGAACTCTGATTTTTACCAAAATTATAAGTCTTAAAAAAATATTAATGAGCGCGGCATTCAATTTGAAAAAAGTCCTAAGCTACATCCTACATAATATTATAAAGAATATGTGGTATAAATTTAATCAAGATCGGTTGAGTAGATCTCGAGATATTTTGTCCACCAGTTTGAAAAGAGGGTCCTACTAAACAATTTATATATTTGCCATTTTTTAATTCATTTGTTTTTTAATTTGTTCATAAAACTATAATGTTTTTATGAAAAATGAAAATTATTTTATATGTTTAATAATCGCGTCAACATTAAAAAAATATATATATTCCTATTTTTCCAAGCTCCAAGATGGTGTACCGCCTTAAAACACTCTGCTCAAACAATTCCGAATGCTTCACATTACGTAGAGTGAACTCTATACAATGTGCCGTTTTTTTTAAATTTAATAGTTTTATTACTCTAGACCTTTAGGCGTACAATAAAACTAAATTCATTACTGCAAAAGGTACAAAGATACTTAAATGATTCAACCAAAAATAGCTGGTAAAAATAAGAATAATATACTACACTTGAAGCTTAAGATCGTGATAGGATACATTTCGAGAGGCAGCACATTCTGCCCCACAAAACAGCGGCATATCAGTGCCATTGTGTTGTGGAGCAGAATTCTGATTCGCCGCTAGTGAAGTATAATTGCTCCACTGGCGGCAAATCACACTTGTCGAAATCATGAGTTAATTTTCGAACTAACAGTAACAAAGCATGGGTATGGAGCAAGGCTCGGATGATTATTCTACCAATCACGACCAAACATTTGGGCTGTCAAAAAAAAGTAAGATTAGTTATTACATTTTTTCGTTGACCGTAAGATTTTTTTTCCCGACGGTCCGAGTCTATTATAATTTTCTGCATTTTTTTACCGAAATTTAGTTGAAGTTAGTTTAGGTCTGACAAAATTCAGTTTAACCCAGTTCAACGCAAATAATTTAAGTATTCATCAAAGTACCACAAACTTGCGAATATCCGTGGCACATTGTGCCCCACTCTCCCCTACATGAACTCATAGAAATGTCGAAGCGAAACTTTTATTGGATACGTTTACGAAAAAAAAATCAGTTCAACATGCATCGATTAATGGCTCGAATCACGCAACCCTAGTGTGGGAAATGACAAAAACAATAATCCGTTTTCGGCATCAAAATTTGTACACGTCAAGGATAATAGCAAAGCAAAAAATTACAAAAACGTAGCATGTAGGGGAATCAATTTTTCGCATACCAATTGACTGTCGCTTTCTAGCAGAGCTGTTAATCACGCCGAGACCGGAATCCCGCCGATGGGATTCGCGAAACGATCGGGCTCGATCACCAATTGCATTTTGCACCGGTCAGTGAGGGCTAGAAAGGGCAATTTCTGGGCGGGCGTTGGATTATAGTGCGTTGGCAGATGCACTTTCGACCCGTCCACGACCTCTTCTCTCTCGTTTCGCGAATACATCTCGCTCGCGCGATATATGCGCGTATAAAAATGTACGGGTGATTCCCATATGACTCAATGGGTCTAAATTGTCTATATTTTTTTTTCTTTAATCATGACCTCATACGAAGCGTTCTTGGTATTATTTCCAGCAATTCCGTATTTTTTATTCTCCATTCTACGATATGTCAGTCCCGGTTTTCTTTTTTTTTATGTAAAAAAAATGTTGCTATAAATCACAACAAAACAGCCGTTGATAATATCGTTCATAATTTATTACTAAAATATTTTGACGTAGTAAAATAAAAAATATGGCTATGATTGAATGATCAATCATTTTGACGTGTTGTCATTTTTTAATGTCCATATTCCATACATTTTTCAATGTATGGAATATGGAGATTTTGGTAAAATTAATTTGGTACTTTGAAATTCCGAAATGTGTTTTTGATTGCCGTAATAAAGTGGAAATCAGGCTGTAAAAAACGATAACAAACAGTAAAAATGCGTGAAACTGCAAGCGCTTTGGAAATATAAAATTGTAAACGCACGTATACATTTTTCAATCTATAAGCTTTGTTCCCATCCAGTTAATATTCAGCTTCGGGTGAATTTCGGAAATTGATGGAAATATATATGCGTATGCGAGCGTTTCACGTTTTATGTAGTAAAGTATAATGGCATATTCATCCGCACGTTCTCTTGTGTATGCGAGCATTAAATTAAGCTGATACTTCGACGATGTTTTTGGTAACCCGCAGGCACAATAAATTTTATAGGATTACATGCATCCTCTTCGCCGATAGACTTCAGAATCACTTTTTTTTTCACTACTAGTAGCTTTTTCTTGGCATTCAGTTTTCTTTTTTCAAAGAAATCAATAAACACTTCAGAATTCAATTTTCAATATTCTGCTCAAACGCGTATTTTTTTATTGAACAATATTTATTATATGCAAGAACGATTATTTTTTAATTAATTATTATTGTTACTTATTATTATTTTTAAAGATGTTGCGTTTATCGACTACTTGATTTGCTCTAGCAAGAGGTCGAGATTAAATAAATACAATATTTGAGGTGTAAATACAATTACAAATATAGTCGATATCCATTTTCAACGATGTCGAATATTCGCGCTGACCACGCGTTTTAAAATGGAAAAATCGAAAACGCGCCACTTTGACTTCGTTGAAACGGTTCACGAAATCTACCGAGTACGTTAAATCAGTGTAATTTTTGTTACCGCATATCAGACTATCCGTTCCGGCTACTGATACGTAGACACTCTGCATATGCGGTTATGCACACACTGTAGTCTAGCGAGCATGGAGATCGTGGCAACGTCGCAGCCCAGCGACATTTTGTCGTAATATTTAGTATAAACTGAAATGCAAAATTTGAACTGTGGCGAAAATAATGAAACAAGTGCGACATAAAGGCAAATTTGCCAAACAAAAAAACTATCACCAAAAATGGAAAAAGCAGTCAAAATTATGACCCGTAGAAAAGAGAAAACGAAAAAAATAAGAATGTAGAGGTTATGAACAATGAAAATTTGGGTCATCGTATCGTGAATCTCAAGGAATTGGTGAGTCATTTTAAATGCTGTAAGTGCTGTAGTCAAATGAATCTGCAGAAAAATGTAGACGAATGAAGACGTAGTGTGAATTTTATTTTGAATATCCTCTGCGAACAGTGCACAGTGGTGCTCTAGCGAGAGGAAGTTAAACAACGCAAAACAAGATAAAAAAATCAGATGTCGACACTAAAGAGTTGCCAGATCGTCGGCTTTAGTCTGCTCCAGTCGCTGTGTGGCTATATCTTCGATAGACATTGCACACTTTAAATCGCTATATCTCTGCAACTAGACGGTCAAAATTCTTGATTTTGTTTGACAAACTTCATCATATGTTCCTCTGTAACTGAGATTCTTTTTATCTGTACAAAAGCTTTGGAGTTATTGCTTAAGATATGCAATTTTTCACTGCTCCCCATAGGAATTGCTATTGGGATATCGAGCTTCGAGATATTAGCAATCAATTGCTTTGATTGCTAATATCTCGAAAACGGAGAGTTGAATCCTTTTGAAACTTTGTACCTAATCATTTAATAGTGTCCTGAATGTGTCCTAACAATTAAAACAAATTGTATAGAAAAACGCCTTGGTGAGATTACTACCTTAAGCGCGTCACAAGTTTTATTAATATCGCGTGAATACTGTCACTACATTTCGTTTTGTTGTTATTTCTATTGGGTTTATTTGTACAATATTAACCGTCGTGATTTAATAAAAGGTGTTATAATTATAACGCGAGTTTCATGATAAATTTGCCACGTATGAAATTTCGAATTATATCTTCACAATATTGAAACAAGGCAGTAGTAGGATAAGCGAAAATTCATCATCGACAGCACAAATCGTATCCATCCGGTACCGATAATTGGCTCGCGCTCTATATACACATGTGTTTATACGTGTAGATGTTTTATGGTCATTATAGGCCATACAACTATAGAATGCTTTGGGTTTGCTTGTACAAGTTATACATGGAATACGGTGTGCGTAACGGTATTCTTGAATTTTAATTAATACGAGCGAAATATAGGTGAGTATTAACGAGTTTTCTCTCCGCACGAGCGGATGTCCGCCCATATCTTCTATAACCCCAATGTGTGTGTGGGTGTGCATTTATATATAAATGTGTATGAAGTGTGAATGTATATACATATAGACGATTATCACAAATTTCCTACCACCACGAAGTTTATTATTTGTGCAATTTTCTCCGAGTCATTAATTTTATCCGAGCTATATATATATATATATCCAAAGTCGCACGTTGAGAGGGTTGGGAACCCCAAACATTTCGCGGGCAGAAGTGACGAGTATATACATATACATGATAGACGAGCATATATAGTATATAATGGCGTATATGGTGTAAGCACAGACGTGTGCTCATGACCCGTGATTGTTGACGTATGTTTTATATCGTTAAAATAATTAACAAACGCCGAGAGAGGAATAGAAGCAGACAAAGAGGTACTAAACGGAAGCAGACAGAGAGGCACTAAAAATAAAGTCACGTATTTGAGTATGGCACAATTGGCCCTATCTGTACTACGAAACTGTATCAATAGGATATGTATAGAAGATAACTCCAAATTGCTGAATAATTCAATGTGACTCATGCCAATTTTGGTGCATAACAATACATGGTTTTTGTCAATATTTAAAGCATTTCTTCAATTGAGCTTTTATCAAGACGTGTCTAAACATCTGTGGGTTGAGCACTTTTTACTGAAAAAATCTACAGATATTACACAAAGTGCAACTATTTCGTGGCATTGAAAATGTAATCAGACTTTTCGGGTGATAAAAACGAACAAGCAAACAAACCCAACTTAACTCAAACAAACCCAACTTAACCCAAACAAACCCAACTTAACCCAAACAAACCCAACTTATCCCAAACAAACCCAACTTAAACCGAAACAAACCCAAAACCAAAAATAAACCCCAACTTAAACCCAAACCAACTCAAACCCAAAAAGAAACCCCAATTCAAACACACCAACATTGTAACGTACACACCAAAATTGAAACTTACAACTTGTAACTACAAATGACTCCACATGTAACACAGCATTTTTCAACAAGTCACAGGCATTTAGCATGTCGACATCTAAAAGCATTTTCAATGTTAAAATATATATATATATATATATATATATATATATGACGAAGTTTATGAAAGGGCTACCTGCGCAACGGCTAACGATACAGTTTGGTTGACAAAATCGTGTACGGCTACATTTTTTGCTGAAAATCGTTAGAGGGTAGATGCGAACACGAACAGGTAGCGAGATCCTTCCTCCAAGATGCTCTCTCTAGACAGCGTCAGTTGTCGTCCAACCGTGGTCACAGACGAACCGCTATTGTCCAGAAAACAGCTCGAAAAACGACTCACTTGGGCGACAGAAAGTTAGGACCGCGATTGGAACAACCTAATTTTTTCGGACGACGTTTCTTTTTAGGCATGTTCTCCCATCAATCATACCTGGTCTACCCACACCAATAGACACCAAAAATCTGGAACATATAGCAATTATATTTGAATTATATGAAGGTCTTTGTCACCAGATTATGCCATAAAATAGTGTAAAGTATGCCTTGGAGATGCCAGGCGATTATCAATAGTGGAGGTGAATGGACCACTTATTAGCAATAAAGCATCACGGTTTATATCATCTAGGTAGTGTGTATTTTTTTTCAAATGCCTGCCCCTGAATAGTTTTTGAGTTTCGGCGTATACGCTCTTGTTAAATAGACTGTAATTGAACAGAGAGATAATACAGGATAGAGTGGTTCAGCCCTTCAATTATGATTTTTTTTCAATGTACCCATGGTGGATATCTGATCCTTTTGCATTAGAAGAATTTTTGTTTTTGTTACACTGAAATCGGTGGACGGCCTACGGGTGAAACTGCAAAAACAGCCCTTGACATGCTTCACTCTAATCATCACCTCAAGGTGAGGCGATGAGAGAGGGCTTCCCTAGGTTTTTGAGTTTTGCAATAAGGACTAGGATTTGAGGCCTACGTCTATCGATTCTCGTAAATATAAAATTTAAGATCGGTGCAAATTATAAAGTGGTTTAACACGTCACCTCGAAAGAAAATGGATAAACATAGGTAACAAAATTCTAATGTTTTAACAGAGTTTCTGTCCGATACTTATTTACGAATTTGACAAGTATTTAAAAAGTAGCATTCTGAATGCAACGAGCTGCTGAATTTTTCAATAATTCAATGCGCTATTGTAGTTCGGAACGGATGGATATTATTGTTTTTTTTTACTTTTTCTTTTACGAATATTTCTTCACGTATTATATAAATATGCATATAGAGAACGGCAGTTACGTTATATACAGCAATAAGAAAAATTGAAGTAGGCTGTTCGAGGGCTTTCTCGATGTAAACCCAACGTGCAAACTTTTCCTTGATGGCATTATGTCGCCGTAACACGGCGTTTCCTTCCTCTACGACTTTCTCGACCTCTTTCGTTCTCTCTCTCTCTCTCTCTCTCTCTCTCTGTCTCTCTCTCTCTCTCTCTCTCTCCCTTTTTTCTGTCTCTCTCATACATCATATCATAAAACTCACTGCCTACAATATATCCATCCGGATTCTCCAACGAGCTTGGTGACGGAACTGCCTCATCTTTCTCACTGTAGAGTACTATAGCGAACGAATATTTCTCCCCCGTTTTCCACACTCCACGCGACATTCAACCCAGCGGAAATATAATATATCCAACATCCTCGATGCACTGTAAACAGCCAGACAATTTTCTTTGCACCGGGGAGAATGGTATAAATCGCAACATTTAATATGGCAAACGATGCAGGCTTTTTTTCATTATTGACAGTCAGAATTCAACATCGATTACAATTTTTTTAAAAGTCAAATCTTTCATGGGTGGAAAAGTTTTGCCAATTCCAAGAAATGTTTATTTCAATCACGAAGCATTTTTCTGCGTTTCCTCTGAACAATGGCGATCCTAAAGTAAGATACTTTTGACATTTTCATCGCTTACATTAAACCCTGAAATTTTTTAATGAGAAGTTCTATCCGGCCGCACAGCGAATTTTTAAGACGATGTAGTTTTTTGTACATGTATATGTGTAAATATATATATATATATATATATATATATATAAACTATTTGCTCAATGCATAACACTCCAGCCGAGGGAAAAATAATTTTAATACGAGATTTCACAGGCGGAACGAGAATAGAAAATACGTATACGGTATCGCGAGTAAGAGGCTATACAATTTGTATTCCCATGCACAGATCTACCTTATTTCCATATGCATATTTATATCGATTGCTCTCCATCAATTGCGTACAAAAGAAACAGGCTTCTTATTTTTATTCACCAAACACTAAAAGTCATATCGAAAATCCCAAACGCGAAATCGTTTGAAACAGTCTTTTGTTCACGTGTATAAATATCCAGACTGGCGAATAAAAAATGATGTGAAAAGATCCATGTACTTATGAAAAATAAGTGTTTAATTTCGAAAGTGGATAAGAGTCCATCATGGCTCTCTTGAGAGAATACGAACCCAAATATTTGTAAGCAATATATTCGCCAGCTTTAAGACTGTCACCAGCTTTTCAGTCACAACCCGTGCAGAAATGTGACTAGGCATTCTCTCAGTAGGTACCTACTGAGAATGTGACTATTTCTCTCAGTAGGTACCTACTTATTTCACCAGATTTACTTCAAACGTTTTTTTTTCTTGTTTGCAGTGATAATGTTTCGCAACTACAAGTGAAGAATTGGTCGGCAAAAATGGGACGAAGAAGGCATGAGAAGAATGGTGTCGACTGTGCTTGCCAATAAAATGGGTTTTTTTTTCAGAGATCCATCTACTTTTTGAACGCCAAACTTCATTTTGCCCCTTAGCGTTTCCTGTTTGGCCCCAAACACGAGGTAAAATGGGAAATATGCCACTTTTTCTTTACTTCTTATTAGCTAAGAAAAATTTGTTGATTCACCTTAAAAGTACAAATGAAGGCGGGCAACCACTTTAGATGCTTCAAAAAATTATTTTATTTTTATTTCATAAATCGTTAGAAAAATATCTTAAGAATACACCCTGATAATTTCAAAACGATATTCGGATTCCTTCTCACGGTAAGTATATAAATGATAAAGACTCTCCGCTCGACTCCCAAGCGCGCTCAGGTATCCACGACCGCTCAGTTAGGTCGTCCCTTTTTATGATTCACCTGCTGATGTAGATCATTGTACGTTTGCTTTGGGGTGGAACAGATGGTTCGGAAGATCTTTTATTATATTGTTTGAAAAGGAACATGTACTATAAATTGCTAGAATAGAAGCTACTAGAGGCGTCACCGTCATTTTGGATTCAGTTTAGCTTCGGATTTTGCATAGTACGCATCGTGAATATTCTACAGTTGCAAAATGTCATCGTATCCGAAAGGTGATCATAACACATCTGAAAGACGCCAAAAGCCACGGAACAGATCTTTCCATGGGAATCAGCTTACTAACAAAGATGCAAGTGAAATCGAGGGTCCGAGTGCTAGCGCGACAAAACTTAGTACTGCTACGAGTGAAAACGTTCGTGTGAAAGAGACAAAAGAAGCTCGAAAAGCTCGTAAAGACGAAATGCAAGCGTCAAATGAGCTGCATGAGGAAGAGGAAGGACTGCTGTATGGTGCTGGAATCGCTGATTAATCGGTAAGACACTTTATCATTTGATTAAACACATTTGACTTTGAGTTTTTCGTTTGTGAAACTTTAAACGTGTTTTTCTCGAAACGACATTTTTTCAATTTGCGGGAATCATAAGTCAAAAACTATTTGATGGATCATCTTCAAATTTGGAACACGTTTACATAATATAATTTATTGAAACATGAACCTAAAGTTGAAAAGATTAGATTATTTAAAACATATTTATTATTGCAAAATGCCGGGAAAAGATGCTAAAAATAGATCATTTTTTTTCAAACTCCTTCCAACATTCAATTTTCGATTTTTTTTTCAAAATTTAGGTTCATGTTCTTAAAAAAATATCTCAAGAATGTATAAAAATTTGTTAGACTATTTCAGATGCGAATTGCGAGCTGCACAATTCCCGCAAATCGACAACGCCGATGAAGACATGCCAAGGGACACAGCGGATTACACCTTAATTAATGCATGAAATAACTTGAAAAAATTACCAGAGATGTATGAAAATATAAATAAATTATTGTCAGAGTTGCGGAAATTTACGTTTTTTTTTCACAATAAAAAAAATCCAAAAAATCATCTAATTTTCAGTCTCCTAAAATGGTTACCCGCCTTAGTATAATAACTAAGAATATTGCTTCTAATTTAAACTTTTATTAATCAAGCCGCTGATATCGCACATATCAATTTTTTGTCTTTGTTATCCCTTTTTGCCCCACTTTCCTCTATTTAACCCTAATACACAAGGCATTAAAAATCACTTATAATGCATTTTTCGTGACATACATAGAGATAAAAACACTAATTTGTGCATATAATTACTAATGTAAATGTATATGACTTTTTCCCTGAACTGTACACTCGTAACTTTTCCCTTGAATTGTACGCTCGTATCCGATATGTACCGATTTACACACACAAATATGCATATATATATATGAATAAAAATGACACGGTCCATAACGCATAGAATATTTTTGACAGCACTAAGCCCAGCGCTAGCAACCTCTCTTTAGCTTGTATTAATTTTTGCCTCTCCTTAAGTTTCTTTTTTCTTCGCGTCGAGTATAAATCTATTGTAGGGGTGGTATGGGCGAGCGGACTGCGATAGCGGGGAACGAGGGCGGAGTTATTATCACCCTGAAGAAAAGCCCGGGGTCTCCGGAGATTATGAGGCAGCGCGCGGACGTGGCGAGCTTTTTTTTCCTTCCTTATTCTCTCGAAAGGACACTGCACATTCTCTGCTTATTATATTTCCATTGACTATTATACGCAAGTAATTGTTTAGCGCCTTTTCGCGCGTTTTTCTCTCAACCGGATATTCGTGCCTCGAATGGAAAAAATATCAGGAGCATATATTTCACATTATACTGATATGTTATTATTGTCATTATCATCATCATTATTATTATTGTATTATACGTTTGTATATAGTATGAGTATAGGTGAGGTGGGGCATTTGGAAGTCCGCTAGACTCGACGCAATTAGAGATGGGCATTTTAATCGAGGAAAGTGCGGCTTCTGCTGGGTGGAATTTGCTTTTTTTCTCCTGTTTTTTTTTTTTTCTTTCCAACCAAGCGCGTGCTCAAATTTACACGGGCTCGGTGATTGCGTACCAGGTGAGTCATGTATACTTTACGGGCCGCGGAAGAGTCACCAGCTGCTTTTATTCGTTAATTTTTTTCATACATTTTTCCGTGAAAAAGAATTTTCGTGGCATCCTCGGGAAAGATAAAATTTCGCAATTGTCTGCTGAGACGTATATGTTTCGAAAAATATAGATTCATTTGTCAAATTCCCTAGACTTTAAATAACTGGATAAAAGATTTAATAGATTCTATAATAAATATGATAATATATTATCTTAGAAAATATATCGAGTTCTTCATTTATTTAATTCCTTATCGTTGTGCTTCTTACGATAATGAAAACTCATTTAGAAAATTAATTTAATAAAAAATTTGCGAAGATAGTCATCTTCATTGCACGATTTTGCCTACATTTCTGCTCCACCGAGAGGAATGCGTTGTTTGAATAGGATAAACTTCTGTTGGAATTTCCACCTACTAAGCGTTCGTTTGATACTTTTATATATTTACTTCTTCTAGATCTTTTAATTGATTACAAATAATTTTGAGAAAAATTATATATTCGGCTCAAATGAAATTTCAAGTTGAATAAACTTTTTTATCCCTTGCGATGAAATTATACATTTAACTTAAAGGGATATTTAATTCCATTAAGAAAGATACTGCTTCTATTAAAAACATGTTTGTTCCACTACGGAACAATAGTTTTTTAATTAAGAAGAAGCCTCGTACAAAAGTTCAGGTCAACCGGAATTGTGCGCATTCCCGAAATGCAGCCGTGCATTAAGGCCTTAGGCCCCTCTAAAAGCCAAAAAGGGCATATTTTGTGATTTTTTTTTCAGCGAAACCATAAAAGGAATCGCAATTACAAAATAGGGGTTTTATTATACACGTAATTGACTGTACAAAATTATTTTTTCACAGCGATACATGTGAAAATGGCGACTGTGCAGCATTTTTCCGATGACGCCTTTATTTCTGGAAGGTCAACGGCCGGATCAACAGCTCCTATAATTTTTAAGTTATGATGAGGCACTAAAGTTTTTTTTCGATTATATATAAGAATAGCTACATACGTACGTAGCGTTTTTTTGATATATTGTTTTTTGTCAAAATGGCGCATTTCTGAAACAAAAAGTATAAAATGCCATGAGAAAATAGTCAGAAAATTGTTTATAAAAACGGAATTATTCAATATAATTTAAAAAATCCTACGTAGTGCCTTAGAAATTGTAATTCTAAATATACCGTTAAAATTTCAAGTGAATCGGTTGAAATTTGTTTGAGTTATGAGTCCGGCCGACTTGAAAAATGTAGTTTTGAGATAAACGCGTTCAAAGTTAGTAGAAAGTCACGACATGAATCAAGAGGGGTTACGCTAGAATTTGAAAATCGAGTACTTAGAGATTTTTCACACCCATAATTTTTTGGAATATAATTTCATAGGTACTGAGGTCCATTTTTAACAACAAAAGAAAATCGATTTTTGAAAAATCCTAGAGTGGCCTAAGGCCTTAAGACGTATAGTTACTTTCAACAAAAATATGTAAAAAGTACCGAATTAAATGCATTCAAATAAATCATTTCTCTTGGTGCAATAGAAATTGCAGCGATTGTTATGTAAAAATAGAGAGCACCCATTCTTTTCGATGAAACAAACGATACTTTTTCTAATTGTTCAATTCTTTATGAAAATATTAAAAAAAAAAAAAGAAACTAAAATGCCCAAGAAATATGTCAATACGAAATATCGAAACGTAAATATAAGAAGCGATTTGATCGTCAGATAATGTATTGTTACGAAAAAAGGGGAAAAAGCACAAGTATTGACTTGGACTATATTTCATTCGAGAAAGAACGTGGGCAACAGTCTCGTTTTTTTTTTCTCTTCTTTTAAATAGTTCACAAGCGAGTAAGAAAAGCATACACACAGCTTTGAAACTGCGCCAAGACGAGTACCGACGATCTCACGAAGATTACAAGCGATTTATCCGCGATATACATGATATTATTGGAGAGACATGAGGAAAATTGCGAATACAGATAGATTTATACGTATATATGCACGGATATACATTCCTATATTCAGATATCGACTATGAGCTTATAACCATGCAATTGGCGATTCGCAGATTCTTCTCGTGAATACAGAATGGATGAGATATACGTGGCTCGAGTTCTCGGGGATAATTTTGTTCGAAAAGCTCTCCGCGTGTTCGAAAGAACTTCGCTATTTGAAAAGACGCAGCTTACTTTATATATCATCGCCTTTCTACCGTTCTTCCTCACTTGTTGTATAAATATATACGTATATGTGTGTATACACCTGTGCAACGCTTCGGTTTCTCTCGGCGCTCGATAAACGTGACATTTTTTTTTTCTTTTTGCGCCTTCGAATATCGGAAGTGTGGTTCGGTGAACGTCGCGTCAACGACGAACATCCGCGCGATCTTTTTTTCCTTCGTCGATGTGCACATTCGTCGCCTGCTTTTTCCACGTTCTCGCTCGAGTTATTCGTTTCCTCGGAATGGATTTTTTTTTCCCACCGCTCTCTTTCACGTCACATTGAGCTTTGTGTCGAGAGAAATTTCGCGAAAAATCGGCCTCTTGACTTAGATGAAAAATTCTCGTGCACGGCGCTGAGCATGAAAAGTGTTTTTTTTTGTCGATTCTTGTGCGATTGAAATAGAAAAATAGGAGACTTCAAACTCATATATGAAAGAGAGCTGCGTCCCCTTGTTTTTTATTAATGAAAAATAAACCCGATGTTGACTTCAAGGTGTCATTATATTTGATGCAATCAACGCTTTGCGAAACTATTGGTGCGGAAATGTGACGATTTTCGGTACGGAATTTTCTACATCACAATAATCATTTTCATCAGTCAACATTCAATCGGCATGTCTGCTTTTATTTCGTAAATTGTATTGGGTCTGTGCATAATTCCGTGTCGAAATTCCGACAAATGTCATTCGCAATTGCTTCTCAGCTCGCACATGACGGATGTGCGACCCAAACCATATGAGGTGCCGTATATAAAGTGAAAGTTTAAACTTGTGCCGTCATTTAAAAAAAAATGTATCCATCGAGATCCGTGGCGTATATGAAGTTTAATTATATTTTGAACATGGAAGGAAAAAAACGTGTATTTTCTATGTATTTCGCTTTTTTTATTTCCGAAAAGGCAAAAACTCGTGGCAAACTCACAAAAAGATTGGCGCCGTGTACCGAGAGAATGCCGTAAGCAAAAGTGTCTCGGAAGATGGTTTGCGAAATTTCGTTGTGGAGGCTTTGATCTCCAAGATGCTCCTCGCTCTGATCGGTCAGTCACTATTAAAGTCGATTAAATTAAGGCTTCAATAGACTCCGACCAGCGTATGACGACTATAGAGATCGGACATAATTTCAACATTGACCAATCAACTGTTTCGAGACATTTACGGAAGCTTGGCATGGTAAACAAATTTGATGTTTGGGTGCCGCACGAACTGATCGACAAGAACTTAATGGACCGAATTTCACCTTGCGATTTGCTACTGAAACGCCATCAAAACGAACCATTTTCAAAGCGAATAATTTAAAAGTGGTTCGTTTTGATGGCAATGAAAAGTGTATTGTCTACAGCACTACCAGTCGAAAGAGATCATGGTCGAGGCTCGGGGAGGCTGGTCAGACGGTTCCAAAGGCTGGATTATATCCCGAAAAGGTGATGCTCTGTATCTGGTGTGGTTGGAAAGGAATCGTCGATTATGAGCTGCTGCCACTTAACAAAACGATTGATTCGACCAAGTACTGCTTACATCTGGCCAAATTAAAGCGAGCAATCGATCAAAAGCGGTCCGATTTGGTGAACAGACAGAGCGTAGTGTTCCACCAGGACAAAACTATATCACACGTTTCTGTGATGTCCCGGCAAAAGTTATTGCGGCTTGGGTGGAATGTTTTTGGTGAACCCGCCGTATAGTCTTGCACCTTCGGATTATCACTTGTTCCGGGCGCTACAGAACAGTTTGAATAATAAAACCTTCAGTTCCCTGAACGTCCTCAAAAACCATTTGGATGACTTCTTTGCCCAAAAATCCCAGGACATCTATGAAAGAGGGACAATAAAGCTCGTGGGCAGATGGCAGCACGTCATCGCAGAAAATGGAATATATTTAATCATTAAAATTACTTGATTTTCGCTACGGAATTATGCATAGACCCAATAAAAAATTACAAATATCCATAATACGAGTTTCATTCTTGCGGTACAATTCCTAATTGTTAAATACATAGAAATCTCTCCGGATGGTCAGAGTACCCAAGTTTTTTCGCCAACTTAGAAAAGACGCTATAAAACTCAATATATCATCCAATCAATTAAATAGTATTTTGTTATTTGGGAACGAATGCAGTGCGAAAAAAAAGGATTCTGTGAAACTTCAAAGCATTTTTGGATCCTTGTTAAGCTGGAAACTAATAATTCTCGATATTTCATTGTACCCAGAAATAATGAGAAATTCACAGTTTTAAGCCTGCACGAATGAGATTATTCACGTGTTTTTTTTTAAGCCAATTAAAGTAGATTATAAAAACAAGATGGAAATATAATTTGTTGAATTTTTGCCTATCGCATCCCCGTAATATTGTTCCATTAATTGAAACGTTTGATCCAACGTATCCAACATACTATCTCATCCTGACTCTTGAGAAACAAAAACAATGAAAGCTTAATCTTTAATATGATTACTGCAGTAACGAATTTTTTCAGGGCACGAGATGAACTGAATGAAATTTGAGGCTATTCAACCAGGTCCAAAATAACTCAAACCCACGATGGCCAAACGGAAATTTTGTTTTAAAGAGTCATGAACCGACCTCATAAATTACACTTAAAATTAAGTAATTACGAAATTGCATTATTAATTGGCTAGTGTCTCCGCGTTATATAATGAAAATTGTATAATTAATAAATAAGTAGATGTTATGTATCCTCACCTGTAACGGTAGATAATAGATATGTTTATTTTTTCATTTAGATGCAGAGAGCGGTGCTACTAATCTGCTGGCTGCCGCTCCTCAACCATTGCAACGCCGTTAATCCAGGTAATTTTTTCAATTCTATTCTCGCATACATCGGCACGAGCGTGACCAGGCGTCAAAATTGCCCGCGAATTTTCGTATTCCTCTTTCTACCCACATTCGTATATTTACATCCAATCGCGAATAGCCCGTAATCCGGATATGAGTAATTGGTATTTTATTTGTACGCTTTTCTGTTTGAATTTCTCTGAACGTGTCTCTTTTCGTTGCTATTCTAATTGTCCTTGTGGGAAAAAGAAAATCAAATAATCTTTGAACGCGAAAAATGTAGAAGACGACCGGGAATTTTTATGAAATACAATTGTAATGTGGGGCATACAAAATAATTATATAAATGGTATTTTCAATTTATTAAAAAAAAAAGAAAACAGTATGAACTGTGAGGATACGTGGCGACAGTGTCAGATAAACGATCATGGTTCGTGGAGAGATTGGTGATAGTATAGATCGTAACCTCACCCACCGCAAATACCGTTGAGAGAACGAATTCAATCGATTCCTCCCGATTGAAAATCCCACACGTGTCGTCCTTTCTCTCTCTCCCTCTCTCTCTCTCTCTTTCGCTCTCAACCCAATTCTGTCTAATACATTTTCGCGAAACCTCGAACCATTGAGCTATATCGGAAGTGTTGGAATAGTGAAAAAACCAGTAAAAATATATATTACTTAAGCAAACACGATATTTACTGATAACCTGAATTGTGCATGAAATTACTAAGTATTAACATTTCTTTCACTGAAACGATAAAACAAATATATATCGGTGCATAATGTTTCTAAAGTGATGTTTAAAAAAAATTGTGCATCGATGCACGACGATCCACGATATGAATTGTCGATAAAATCTGGAATCACTATAATTTAGCAAAAAGATCACAGGTTTCTTTACAAACGATTTCTCATTTTGATATCGAATTTTAACGTCACACGAAATTTTTATAGTTTATGGTACTTGCACACCGCGCAACTTAGTTACGATATGGCTGTGCACAATAGGTGTTCTAAAGGCAAAAACAAGAGTTTTCATGAGTTTTGAGGGTACTTATTACTTTTATTATTTAAGATAGAATCAACCCTTGATTTTTGGCAAAATTTTTAAATAAATTCGTAAGAATAAGTTACAATTAGATATGTTTATTGACTGGTGCTGTATTCTAACTTCTTTCCGGCGAATGGACATATGGGCTCTGTTCTGATAATTCTCAAAGTAGATTAAAAAATTTAGCTCATCTGCTGAAAGTTGCAAAATTGATTACTGTTAAGAATTGGCAACGTACAGGTCATCAAATGTTTTCATAAAATCATACCATTCGTTGTTTAAATTTTGACCATATTTAATTTTATGTTTCTCTGTCGAAACAAACATTGGTAGTTTTTTGAGAATGTCCCATTAAGATGCATTGCACGTCTGTTTACTGGTGGCCGGGTGTCCATTTACTGGTAATTTCGTACATCGTGATTTAGTAATTTCACTACTCATTTATCAATTCCTCCAATATTATCTGTTGCAATTACTTCGAATATGTTTTTCTACTATCAGAATAATATTTTTAGTTAGCCATAACAATTAACAATTTTGTTTTGATAATATTTTTATTTTGCAGTCCATTTGGATCCTACAGTGTCAATATTCGTCCATTCACTGGTCGATTTACCCTATCAAGAAAAGTTTACATTACATTTAGCAATGTTGAAAACGATGCCACGCGCAGTACGATTCACTTCGATGCTCGTGAATTCCCACGATATAAGTACGAAAGCAAAGCAAATATTGTTGAACAGTTGACTGCTTAATGAATTCACACCCTTTAGCAAACGTCCGCTACATTTGCAGTTCGAAATTCGCGTAACTATGTTGGTCCTCTCGAAATAGTCCGAAGGTATTGAAGCTGCAGGTTTCTACCAATCTAACTGATCGGAATTGTTAAGAGCATGTGTGAATGCGGGTGACAGAGAAAAATGAGAGCAGAAGCGAGAGAACCCAGGTTCGGAAGATCGATCCGACAAAAGCCTCAGGATGCAAGAAGGAGAGCGAGAGAAAGAGAAAGATGGAGATAGGGTGGCATTTGAAGGAGAACGAGAATAAAGATACTTGATATAGCAGAATCAATCATGAAACCTGCACAGGACTAATGCAACATATACAGAACATTCTATGTAAAGACGATCACTTTTATCGAATTCCTTAAAAGGAATGCATTCCATCAAGGAACACTACATGACCGAAGCTGGCGATTTTCAAACTCGAAAAAAACTATTATTTAATTTATTGAAATATTTTACTTTTTCTTAGGCTCCCGTAATTTAATTTTGTTTCTCGTATATTAAACTAGCTAGAACTCGTAACTTGGAAATCTTTTGTTTATTTATTTTGTTCCATATTTGTGTACTTGAAGTCATGATTTAAGATAAATAATTTCGAAATGGTCTTTCGAACATGGAACGTTCCACCCGATGCGATGTGGTAACTCCCGGACGCGTGTGTAGACGTGTGTCGTCTATACGTGTACTCATACACGGTCTTATATACAATGAAGGAAGTAGAGAAAGCATCGAATCAATTCGACCAGTTGGCAACTTTGCGGTTTCGTTGTGGCCTCGCACTTCGATTGTTCCACCCGACCTCACCTTGTTATACCCATACTGCGCAACTTGGGTGACCAAAAGTTTATCGAGGTTTCGACAGGGTCTCTCTCCTGACGTTACTCGTTTCCCACATCCGTGAATTCGAGTCTGCGAGTAATTTCCGTGTTTCCTCTTACGCTTTTCCCTGTCTATTCTCGCTCTTCTTCGCCTATCTTCGGTTTCATATCAAGAGAAAGCTTTCATTGCCGTGGCAACATAGGAGACTACCTTCGCCGTTGAACTATCAATTGACGTAGATAATTCCCAAGTGTGAGGGCTCGGTCACACGAATCTGGCGAGAAAACGTTCATTGTTGAAATCGAGAAAAGAAGTCGCTCGGGAATTAATAAATGTTGAAGTATTTCGAAATAGAATTTTAACGTTTCAATTCGAACACCAACGGCAGTAGGACGCACGATTGGTTTTTCACGATTTCCCTGTGCCCTTGTGAAAATGCCGTAAAGTGGCTATGAGCAATGCTCTGATGGGTTTCGCAGAAACTAGAAAAAGAGAAGTGACAAGGCTGGGGTAAAAAGAACAGGGATGGAATCGTAAGAGCATTAAGGCGTTACGTCACCTTGGTGCTCGGAATAATAGGTATAAAAATAAAAACATTTTTTGACGCGACTATTAAATATATTAAATCATTTTTATTGTTCACGAATACATTATAGTTTTATGAACAAATTATAAAAAAACGAATAAACAAAAATTTATGATGGATATATAAGACGTCTAGTAGAAACCGCTTTTGAAAATCGTTGCCGATGGCGAAATTATTTGCTCTGTCAGGGATCGACTGAAAAATAATAAAAAAATGTTTTCTCGTAAAGGTAATAGCTAAAGTTTCACATAGGGAAACACTTTTTTTTTTAAATTTCGTAGAAATGACAGTTCATTGAAAAAAAATCTCACATTTTTACAAAAATCTTGAGTTTTAAACATTAACAAAAAATGAACGCGGCATCCGAATAAAAAATCCTATGCTATATTCTATATTATATTATAATGAATATGTGGGACAAATTTTTTCTAAATCGGTTGAGTAGATCTCGAGATATTCTGTCCACCAGTTTGAAAAGAGGACGACTTATATCTCCGCCATAGAACATTTTTTAATTCGTTTATTTTTTAATTTGTTCATAAAACTATAATGTATTTGTGAAAAATAAAAATAATTTTATATATTTAATAGTCGGGTTAACATTCTTTAATATCTTTATACCTATTTTCCCGAGCGCCCAGGTAGAATGACCGCATAAAGGACATACGAAAGAATGTTGAAAATAAATTCAAATAAAAATGCTTAGATTCAAGTAATATCAGTAGTGAAAGCAACGCGCTCTAAATTTGGCACCTTAAATGTTTGTTTGAGTTTCCCAGGCTGTTATGATTATTTTCAACACTTCAACTTGTTATATGGATGATATCGGTAATTCTTGATAGATAAATGTGGTCATACTTTGTGTTTTAAATTTCAGTTTGTCAGGAGCTTTTGTCTAGGATGGTAACGTTTCTAAAGTTGGAATTCCACTCGTAGAGACCGCGACATTTGATCGTGGTTTTTTTTCCGGCGAACGAATATCCACTGACGCAGTTAGGGTCGGGGAAAATGGAAAATGAAAAAAAAAAATCAGATGAGCACGACGAAGAGAATTCCGTAGTTGACGGTAAAGCACACTCTAAAGTAAGCGTTTGGTGTGGACCCGCTTCGCGAATCGGACATCAGATCACACTCATACCTCTCTCTTTCACGATCTCGAATTCCTCTGTGTTCGGCGTGTCTTAAATAAAGAAAGGAATAGCCCGAGAGAGTAATCTCTCCTTTATCCCAGTTTGCTCGTGAGTTCTGCGGTAGAAATTCGTTCCTGTCACTTCAATCGCATTTTTCCGTCGCTTTCTAGTTCGCTTCGCTTCTTCATCCTGCTCTTGTTCTATCGCTGACAGCAATTTACAATTGGAATTGAGTGGACGATACGACCGTAGAAAATGGCGTGAGTTCTAGTCTTGAACATTATTACTGTATAATCGAATCAAGAAGGACTGCAAAGGGCCTGTAAGTGGTGGAAATAAAAATGGTAGTGGAACAAGATATACCTAAAGCTCTGAAGTTCCCTATATACGATGAACGCAAAAAAAAAAAAAAATTCAAGATATACCGATTCTATTCTCTTCTATTTTTTTCGTGAATCGTATCCCAATACATAGTTAAAGTTATTTCTAGCTACGAATGGAAACTTATTTCACCGACTGAGTTTTAAGAAGACATAGGGGTCTTACAGATAATTGGCTGCGTTATTACTACATTTTTGTTAAGGTAGTAGTTTTGCCAAGGCGTTTTTCTATAGATTTTTTTTTTATTTTGAGATCTCATTCAGGACACTATTAAATGATTACCTGCACAATTTTAAAAGGATTTTAAAAGGATTTAATGGTTTTGCACGTGGTCTTATGGAGAGCAGTGGAAAATTTAACATTTCACGCAATAACTTCGAAACTTCTCTACCGATTAAAAAAAATTCTCAATTACAGAAGAACATATGACGAAGTAGGTAAAAGAAATCATGAATTTTGACCGTCTAGTTTCAGAGATATAGCGATTTAAATTAAACAATGTTTAGCGACGTCAGCGCCACGAAACGACTGGGGTAGACTAGATCTGAATTACAGTAGTGTGTGTATATCCGTATACGTAGAGTATCTACGATTAGTAGCCGGAATGGATAGTCTGATACAAAAGTGAGGGTTAGGTAAACATTATATTAGTCGTTTTCATAATTACTTTCTAAGGTTTTTACATCCCGATAAGATGTACAACCTAAATTATAAGGATATTCCGCAATATGTCGAAGTTTTCATCGATTGAGCGGAGAATAAAAGAACTATAACACTTTTAGTTTTCACTCGTTTCGCCTGGGTCCTTCTTGAACGTGTTTTACACCCCGATAGGCAAGAAAAAGCATAATACAAAAGGAGCGGATAATAATCGAGATTTTTTGTGTGTTTTATATATATATGAAAATAACTTTTTCAAAATGTTTACAATCATTCACTCGATGGTTGTACTCTTATTAATCATAAAACACTGAAATTCACGGCTGGGAAATTGCGACAGTGGCGAGGCTTGTATTATCCACTATGAAGAATTTTATCCTAATTGAATATTAACCGTAACAGGGATACAATAATTAGAGAAAAAAAAACTTTCAACTGGAATATTAAAACTCGGTGTATGTTTACGTTATGAGAAAATTCGAAAAAAAAACACAACTTTCTCTTGGTCTTATTCTGATTTTTCAGGTTCCGGGTCAAAGTTCTCGGAGTTGTGGGGAAAGCGTGGTGAGTTGCTCGGATGCACACGCGAGGTTCAGGAATCGTTTTTCGCCCTATTCTCCATGTGAATTATGCGTCGCCGGTTTTCAGGGGATTCGCCGTACTCCCTCGCGAGGTCGTCTCGAATGGGAAATATATACTCTTGTTTCACGAGCAGTCGGGGAATAACAAAATAATTGATGGGCGTACAGTTTATGTATGAATTGAACGAGCGGATGAAAAATTTCATGCAAAAGCTTTTAGTTCATTTTTTTTAAATTCTAATATCTAAATATTTCCCGCTTAAACACTTTCCATTCATTGCTTAATAAAGCTTTAGCTAATGGAAGAGCCAACGCCCTTTTCAAAAAGCTCCATTGAGTTATTGAGTGAGCATATAGAACTCGACATAAAGTGTGTCTCAAAATTACCTCACATTTTAATTTATTAATAAAACATATTATTTATTTGAAAAGTACGAATATTTTTATTTGAATATAAAGTAAAAACATGGATGTTATGTGTGGAACACAATATCCGATAAATGGCCGCCTCGTCCCTGTTTGCAAATGTTCACTCTTTTGACGAAATTTTAAATAACATTTTGGCATAATTGCGGACTAATTTCATTAATGGTGCGTCCAATTGCTTTCTTGAGCTCCAGAATAGTCTGTGGATCATTGGCATACACGTTTCCTTTCAGAAAATCCCAAAGAAAAAAGTCCAATGGTGTCATATCGCACGATCTTGGTGGCCAATTCACATCGCCGCGGCGCGAGATAACACGACCGTGAAACTTCGTCTGCAATAACTGCATTGTTTCGCAGTGAATTATCACAATTTCTATGCGTTGTTCGATCGTGTAATTCCCCATGACTAAACCTCAATACTTCCTGATACCACTTGTAAATAATTAGTACACCATGTTGGCCACAAAAAAAATTGCGTGCAATTTAAAATGTCAGGTCATTTTCAGACAACCTTTATAAGAAAATAAGCCGTGCAGAAATTGTCATAGGGCTCCAATTGGATTCCCATACTTGTCACTATTTCCTGATAGAGATCCAATGGAAAGACCCGTTGGATCCCTATACTAAAACGTCACCCTCGTACATTGGATTCGAATCGGTATTCCTCATTGGATTCCAATGTACGAATCCAATCTAAATTCCGAAGGATTCCTACATTATCAAAGAATTCGATACGATCCTTCATGGATCACATCGTATTCTGTACATTGGATCTTTTCAAGCTTTTCAATGTTGAGGCATTTCTATGTCGATCTTTTATTTCAATCCCGTTGACTCTAGTGTTTTGTCCATTCATTCCCACTTATCATTGAATTGTCCATTCCCACTGATCATTGAAGCCATCGATATTGAGAACGTAAAACTGACAAAAATGTTTGTTTATTCGTTCATGTGTGTCACGTATCTGCAAAAGTGACAATCGGCAATGATGCTGTCTATTGGTGAGCATTGCAGTCAATGGCTATGTGATTGCTTATAGAAGTTCGATGATGGCTCATTGTGAATAGTTAAAAAAACGGCTTTCATCGAAAACGCGATGTTGAAAAGAGCACAGCGAAATTCGAGGACTCAGTCAACACGCCAGAACGATCTCTACACACTCTTTCAACATTTTATTTCTATTTATTGTCCGTTTCGTCTCTCATTTTGACCATATTCCCGTCTTTTTTTCTCTGTCGAGAGCTTTCCATGAGGGTGTCCAGATTGAATTTTACCAAGTGTCGTCGCTGTGTTTTTCGCGACTCTCTCGCTACTTCGATTGTCGCTGTTCTATAGATTTACGGCTTCACGTTGCACTCTTGGCTGCCTGGGCAATCGTCGGCCCGACCCAATACGCACTCCTTCCACTACGGGAAAACTATGAAAACAACGAAAAAATCGACTGGATTCTTATGCTTTTTTAACCGATTATCTTTCTCCTGATATATGGGATTTTCCGCAAACTGTCGTTCTCACAGATGGACGTGAACAAAAATTCCTAAACGTCTTGATCAGCGAGTGTCACGAAAAGTAATCTTGGGAAGATATTTTAATTCTTTTTTTATTTTTTGAACGAAAAACGTGGACAATTAGATCGCTTGCCTAAAAGTCCGTATGAACTCTATGTCTATTTTGAAACACGCTTTTAATATCGACGAATTAGATTAAAACTAGCAACAGACAAATTTTAAAGAGTGCTGATAGAAGTAATTTCTCATTTATCTCATAAGCAATTTCCTATTACATCTAGACACTTTCCTTTTCCTTCATATTTTTGACGAACAGTCATCATTATGAAATTATAATAAGTAAAATATATTTTACGTTGTCGTTTTTGTAATAAGTAAAGGATCGCTGTCGAAATTATACTAAGTAAAGGATATTTTACATTGTCGTTTTTAGAATAAAATTCTCAATGTTCGCTATTTCAGAATATGTTTTTCTGCCTCCGAAAATGATCGCAAAAATGATGAACTTAGAGAAATTCGCTGAGATAGGCACATCTCGTCAGTTATTGCTGGAGCATCTGGCTGTATCCATTTCAGCTGTCTAGGATACAAACGCCGAACGCGTACAATGGAAAGGGAGAAAGAGAGAGAGAAAAGAGAGAGAGAGAGAGAGAGAGAGAGAGAGAGAGAGAGAGAGAGAGAGAGAGAGAGAGAGGCAGACAGACAAGTAGACAGAGACAGACAGAATTGGTCAACTCGAACATTAAGCTGGGCAATTCACGTTTCTCGTGATGCGGTCTGGTCCGTTCTCCATGTGGACATATATCCGCTCGTTAGGAGTGAGCGTTGCCGGTTCAACAGCGAGTATGAGCATTGTCTGTGCGCTAAGCGATCCTCCAAACGTTTCTACTCATGTCCATCTGCCCTTTTACCTCCCCTTCCCATTTCGTGGGATGCAGCAACGGAGAGGATCCTTGCTCTCTTTGCTATCCCGCAATATGCATGGATACCTTACTCAGCCTCCATCTCCATCAACCTGGACTATGGAATGGCCAGGCGTTCTAACTACCATACTAGGTGGCGCTGCGGTCACCTCTGCAATTCTCATCACACTTTCTCTCTCCCTCTCTCTCTCTCTCTCTCTCTCTCTCTCACTCTCTCTATCTCTCTCTCTCGCTCTTCCTTTGGCTCTGTCTCCTTCTCTGGTTCTCTCAGGATCTCGACGAAGCTCTGAGAGGAATTGTTATTGCGTTGACGCTCAGGTGCCTCGAGTGATGTGGCTTGCACCGTCCCGTCAGCGTTCACTACACGCTACCCACTTCAATGTAAACAAAACTATGTGTACATATAGATAGTAGTGTACATAGAGATACACGTAACGAAGCTTACATCCAAATTGCGTGTACATATGGGTGATCCAACGTGAGATCGGATGACATGAACGGTGAGAGTGTTCTATAGATGACGTTACGATCAGACGCCTGAGTGAGGGTGCGCTCTAGCCGAGGCGTCCTGCATTATGGCCTGAACCGGCTTTTCATCGGACTAGAGCCGGATTTCTTCCCGTCGCCGCCCTCGCTCTTTCTCATTGTATGCCTGCTAATAAACGGAAATCGGTAGCTCAACAAGAATTGACAAATAGAGCGTTGTGGGCGATGCCCTTGGGTAAACTGCGCTTAATACGGAGTGATCCGTTGGCTGTACTTCAAATCGACAGAAGCTTGAATGTTCCCTGTGACGTAAGCCCTGAACCATATTCCAGATGAGCCTAGTCAAGTACGAATTATGCACACAATCGCGCATATACAGTCTGTTTGACAAAAGTCTGTACGGCTACATTTTTTCTTGGACACCGTTAGATGGTAGATTCGAACGTGAGCTGGTAGCAAGACCTTCCACCAAGATGCTTCGTATAGAAAGCGTCACTTGTCATCCGACCTTAGTCAGAGACGAACCGCTATTATCCGAAAAGCACGTCGTAAAGAGATTCATTTGGGCGAAAGCGAGTTTCGACCGCAATTGGGACAACGTGATTTTTTCGAACGAAGCTTCTTTTTGAGTATGTTCTCCTATCAATCATACCTGGTTTACCCGTACTAATAGGCACTAAAGATCTGAAACGTCAAGCAATAATTCCGACAGATTCGACTCATATGGAGGTCTTTATCAGATTATACCATGAAATTAGTGGCAATTATGCCTCGGAAATGCCAGGCAATCATTAATAGTGGAGACGACTGGGCCACTTATTAATAATGAAGCATCATGGTTTATATCATGTAATGTGTGTGTATTTTTTTTTTTCAATGCCTCGCCCCAATAGTTTTTGCGTTCCGCCGTATACGCTCTTGTCAAACACACTGTATATCCGCACTAAATTTTTGTGCGAATATTCTCCAAATTTTAAACATATTAACGGATATTTTTCAAACATGATTAATTTATTATTCAAGTTCTTTCGAGCGTCATTGGGCCATGAGATTTACTCGTCCTACCGTGCTTTCGAATTTTTTTTCCCTCCAATCTTCACTGAGCACAAATTCCGGGCTCTAAAAAAGAAAATGCCACAGAGCGCGAAAAAAAAATGATCGAAGGCTGTTTCACCGGGAGAACAGAAAAACAAACCGAAATTTAATCCAATTTCAATTTCATTTTTTCACTAGTTCGTATTGGCTGCATTCATGTACAGAGGGCGCGTAACTAACGTGACTTCGGATGGACTAACGAATTCACTGGCTTGAGCGACAGAAAACCGCGTGGAGAATTAATTAGTTGTAAAAAAAGCACGGAAAAAAAGAAATCGGCGTACCTTCTAACAGATCTGGGCAGTGAGGATTGAGTAGCGCACCTGCGCTGCCACCACACTTTGTGGCTTTCACCGTTTCGTGGCTTCGCATGCTTTATATATATATATATATATGCGTGTGTCTGTATTTATATATTTTCGCGTAAATACATAAAATGCTTCTCGAGTGTACATTTTTTTCCGCGCCTGTATGCATATAGAGGGCAGCACGTGCGGCAACGTTTCGACGCTGCTAAACGTCCTCCAGTCCCGTATGTTGTAAAACGGTTAGGCCGGGGGTAAGGTCAGGGACGGTGAACAAGGTAGAGGGGGGCACGGAGATTTTCACTACGAAGAGTAATGGGTCTGTACGATAGATGCTGCCACAGCAGTCTCGGCTGTTACGGAAGACGAAAAAAAAGCAGAAGAAAACAAGGAAAAAAGTTAGAAAACGTCAAGAAAAAAAATACAGAACAGAACGGACACCGCGAAGTAGGAAAGCTATACAGTTGGACTGGGGAAGACGGCACAGTTATGGCTTAACTTTTTTAATATGCCAGCACACGACACCGAGGCCCTCATTCGCATTCTGTCACTCCGCCCTTATTTCTGTTTTGTCAAGTCTGAGGTGAAGTAAGCAGTATTTATGGAATACATAGGTACATACTTCATATATTGGGGTTGGTGGGAAGAACACAATATATCGATGTAGTGTTGGATATGGGTACGTCTGGCTGTTTACTGGACGTTCGTTGAAATGTGACGTTTATTCTGCTTACATTTTTCTAAGAGCTTGTTTTTGCAAGTCCTCAAAGTCGGATCTTCCTGTTTTTGAAATCGTTTTCCTCCATATATATATATACTGCCGGCTAAAAGTTTGGATACACTAGTCGAAATTTTTTATCGCAATAAGACTTAGACAGCGGACTCAAAAATAAACATAATTGAATTTCCCAAGTGGCGTTTTAAAGAAGACAAGTTTACCTTTATTTTGCTTTTTTAGAAAATTTTCTACGATTTTTTTTTCGTCCCGGTACGCACTTTTGAACATGGTTATTTTTCGGCTATTTTTTGGCCGTCGAAAATTAACTGCAATATTTGTGGAACATTTTTTCCTCGGTTTCCACCGTGGTAAACTTAAAAAGAATATCAAAACGTACATTTTTTTTTTTTAAAGTCTCGTATGATTTTTTTCTCCTCAGTATTGCATCTTTAGTTAAAAAATACATGTTTTACAAAAAAAAAGGCGTCATCGAAGCACTATAGGATTTCAGAGGAAATGTCAAGAGGGTAAAAAGTTCCATGGGTTTACACTGGAGGGGCTAACATTTTTTTTAGAATTTTTTTTTGAGATATTTTTTGTTGCCATTTTTGGTTGAAAGTTTGATGAGTGGAGAGGCTGTACTGGTGAATTATGGGGTCTAGGACAATATATTAAGAAAGGAAATATGTTTACATGTTTACTTTGAATTAACTACAATTTTTTTAGAATTTTTAAAAATTTTCTAATTTTCATTTTCTCATTTTTATTTTCAAAAATAAAAAAACGTGTCGAAAAATTGTAGTTAATTAAAAATGAAAATCTAAATAAATTTCCTTTTTTAATATATTGTCGTAGACCCCATAATTCCTAAGTGGAGCCTTTCCACTCATCAAAGTTCCAACCAAACATGGCAAAAAAAAATGTCCAAAAAAAATCTGAAAAAATTCTAGTCACTTCAGTGTGAACTCATGCTACTTTTTAGCCCCTTGATATTTCCTCTGAAACCCTATAGTTGTTGGATGACCCTTTTGTATCTAAAACCTGTCCGTTTGAGCTAGAAATGCAATACTGGGGTGGAAAAAAAATCTTACGAGACTTTCTGAAAAATGAACTTGTAGGTTTTGATATCCTTTATAAGTGTGCCATGGAAAATACCGAGGAAAAAATGTTCCACAAACTTTGCAGTTAATTTTTGACGGCAAAAAAATAGCCAAAAAATGGTCACGTTCGAAAGTGTGTATGGGGTGAAAAAAAATCGTACAAATAAAAAAAAAAAGCAAAATAAAGGTAAACTTGTCCTCTTTAAAACGCCACTTGGGAAATTTAATTATCGTCATTTTTGAGTCCGGTATCTAACTTTTAGTGCGGTAAAAAATTTCGACTAGTGTATCCAAACTTTTGGCCGGTAGTATATATATATATACACATATCTATATATAAGATATTCTGCAGCAAATGAAAATATTTGAGTTATATACAGTAGAATGAAGAAAAGAACTGTTCAAAGCATCCATAAATTATTATTAAGCACCAATAAATTAGGATCGATTAGGTTAAAAACTGTACAAGAATTTATTTCGGTTTTCAATTAGTTGTGCCAATTTATCGTTTTGGAACCATCTTCAACGGACAGGAAAAAATGTTTCAACGAAAGAGCCATAAAGCATCGAACAAAAAAAAACCCGCGGGTATCTGCATAGTGTAGATCTATAGGCGAGATATACGCGTACAGACAAAATGAACTCGAATTTTTCGTTCACCACCTCGTGAAAGTATACGCAGATGTTATTCTCGGTTGATGCGTCAAACATAACGGCTTTGGGAGAGTAACAACGACGCATTCATGTATATATATATATATATATATATATATATATCAGAGAGAGAGAGGGAGAGAGAGAGAGAGAGAAAGAGAAGCAGTGACAGAAAAAGCGATGGTGAGAGGGAGAGGAAGAGCGAAAAACAAAAAAAATGCAGGCGTTCTCTTGAAAAAATATCGATAGCCGCTAGGACAATAATAAAATTATCCAGCATTGTGGTATTCTCGTCGACCCTCTCGATGAAAAGGCTTTTTTTCAGAACGACCATTTCGCCCCATAACGAAATCCAGAAAAGGAAAATTGATGTAGAATTTTTTTTTTTAACTGGATTAAAAAGAGGGTGATTCGGTTGGGATATATTCAAATTAAGCCCTCAAGGGATCTGTGAATACAAGCCAAGCCCTATTCGAATGGAACATTGGCATACCAAAATATTTCAACGTATGACAATATATCGCTCGAAATTCAATTTCGACTAGAAACCGAGTGAATGAAATAAATGTTCTACGTTCGTGTTCGTGTTTTCTACATAATTTTACAGTACGCATATCAGCAAGCAACATTTATCGATTAAGATACTTCGAATAATGAGTTTATAGTACCCGAAGAATCTATAATACCTGTACACAGTTGATAGTAAATGTTTGTTTGCGCTTAAGTTCGACATATTCGAAAGTCTTATATCGCACGTATCGCTAAATACGTAACAATCGCCGATACGACAAAACGGCAAGAAGAAAAAAAAAACCGAAATAATTTTACGAAATTGAAGTGTTTTTGTGATAGAATGAAAATATCAACTATAACAAGATTTACCTAAACAGAAAGTTAATCTTCAACTTTCTTGACGCATGGACGCGAAGAATTAGCGATTTTTTTGTTGCACGAGTCTTATGGTACAGGAATTTTCTTTAAGATGCACAAAATTGAACGAATTTTTAATTTGCAAAAACTCTCTTTAAATCTTATCGCTGCAAATTTGCAGGCAGTCATAAGCGTCTCTCAAAAATGATGAAAAAATGGTTCATCCGCGTATCCAGTTACAAATAATGAATACAGTGACGAGTATATGTTTACAAAAGTGGCTTTGACCATAAATCTACGAACGTTATTTCTCCAAATCCAATTACTTAAAAACGTTCGTTCTATTCATACAATGGAGGAGTATGATGAATTTATTTGGGTTTGCTTAGGCTGTTCAGATTATTCAGGATCCACAATCCAAATGACCGACCCAACCAAATTCAACGCTTACCTTCGTATTACAAATAGGTCTCATTATGGCCTGAGGAAAAAAAATTCCATGCACTTTCCGGTAAAGCTGTTTTTATAAATATTCACCCAATAGCGAACCAAGCCGGCCAGCTCATGCATTTTACTGCGGCGCTGAGAAACCGATAATTGCATTTTTTTACCGATCAATACGAAAGCCACGACATTGTCAAACATTGCCATAAAGTTGCGCGTCTACTGCATTTTCGCGTCTCGAAATGCGGTCCGTCAATTTGAATAAAATTATTGACAACCCGCAGGCGAAAGATATCGTTTATACTCGCAGCAGACGATAAACAATGGAGCGCAACGGCGCCCGGAACCGCAGACATTGAGAAAGGGTTTCGATATGGTCTAGTCGATTAATCTGTGGCAACACACAACCGCGATTCCGCAAAATGATATTCGACCGCACTACGATGCGCGTACATATACGCACACACGCGTTCATGTCACACACCGATTCAAAGTCTACCGTACAATATACGACGCGAAGAGCCCGAATATAAATAAGCAAAAAAAAATAATAGAAAAACCAGTTTACGGATACCCGAGAAAAAAAAGTATTTAATTTCCATTTGGTGCATGGGCGTGTACGTATGACCATATAGATATATATATACGAGCTTCCGTCCACGGCTTTGTCCGCGTAGAATTTGGCCCATAGAAACTTCATTAGAAGTAGCATCCCGGGTTCGGGGTTTTAAAAAATCCTAAAATATGCGCTTTATTTTTTGATTTGAAGAATATTTATACCGAACTTCAAATTCATACACGCAAGGAATATAATTTTCCATACAAACTTTTACATTCTAAGGAACATATGTACCAAGTTTCAAGTTGATACGTGCAAGGAATATAATTTCCCATACAAACTGTATACCCCATTCCACAATCTTGAGGGGTTACGTGGGTTTCGAAGCCAAAAAATCATATTTTCTCTATTTTTTAAAAATATAATATATAAATTATTTTATTCAAAATGTTAAGCATATAAAAAAGCAACATTTCAACAATATTTTAAAAAATTTCATCCAAAAATTTGGGAAATCCGGAGACTCCTAAAAAAAGTGTCCTCGTGGTGGTCAGGATAACTCATGATAGCTTTATCTGAAATTAAAAAACCAAATTTTATCTGTTAGTAGATGAGTATAGCTCGTGATTGAACGAAGAATTAAAAAAAAAATTGACATTTGAATTTTTGGCAGAGTTGTATTCGTTCAGTGATTAGTCAATGCTATTTTGAAGTGTGCTAACTTTCAATAAGATCGGTGCATTAGTTTTTGAGAAATCGTGTCCACCGACTTCAAAAATAGTGTTTTGAGAAAAATGCGTATACCTGCGTCGCTCCCGACCGGTCTTTCCCAACGGGGGGAATTCCCAAAGGTTCTCTCTCCTAGACTTTTACTCCGATTGACTTAAAACTTTGGGAGAATACTCTAGACATATTGTACTATTAGATAATAAAATTAAAAAATGGATTTTTTTAAATTTTCAAACCCAAGTAACCCTTTAAGAGTGGATTTTCTAAAAATCCTTCCTTAGTGCACTCCTGCACCTTTTAAGGAATATATGTTCCAAGTTTCAAGTTCATACACGCAAGGAATACAATTTTCCAATAAACTTTCACCGCCTTAATTTTCCCTTTTTATAAAAATCTTTTTTAGCGGATGTCTACACCCTACAAAGAACTTACCTGCCAAATTTCAAGTTTGTAGGCTTTATAGTTTCTAAGATTTCGTGATTACTCAGTCAGTCAGTCAGTCAGTCAGTCAGTCAGTCCGTGGTATTTCGCTTTTATATATATAGATGGATATATATTCCAGTAGATTAGAATTTGAATTACAAATCCAATTTCAATTTTATTGGATTAATATATTACTATTATTGGATTATATATAAGAATTATGATTTCATCATTCAATTATATTTTTATAATTAGAATAGTATTAAATGTAAGATTATATTCAATTTGCATTAAATTGTTCGTATTCGTATGAAATTCGTTTGTATTCTATAATAATGCGAATTTCATCGTTAGATTATATTTTATTTAAATATTATAATTAGAAAAATATTCGATTTTATATTTGATATGATATTAGATTCTATTCTATTTTTATTAGTTTTTCGACATTTGTATTCTATAATAAGAATTATTATTTTATCATTAGATTATATTTGATTAAAATATTACATTTAGAAAAATATTAGATGCTAGATTTGATATGATATTAGATTCTATTCTATTTTTATTACTTTTTGACTTTTTTATTCTATAAGAATTATAATTTCATCATTAGATAATATTTGATTTAAATATTATAATTAGAAAAATATTAGATATTATATTTGATATTAGTAAAGCATGAGATATTATATTAGATTCTATGAGAATTATAATTTCATCATTAGATTTTTTAATATTATAATTAGAAAAATCTTAGACGTTAGATTTTATCCAATTTAAATTAGATTTGATTCGTTGTATTCTATAAGAATTTGATAATTAAATTAGATTTGACACGAATGTTATAGTTAGAAAAATAATAGATATATTTATATTAGATTTAATATTATATTATCATCTATTTCAATTAGATTTGATTTGTTTGAATCCTATAATAAGAATAATATAAGACTGATAATTTCATAATTGAATTAGATTTGAGTCGAATATTAGAATTAGAAAAATATTAGATGTATTTTTTTATAGCTTATGTGTTATTCCAAGTAACTTTCTACACATGCCAAATTTCATCGAAATCCGTTCAGCCGTTTAGTCATGGTAGTGAAACAAACATCAGGTATACAGATTAGAAAAATATTAGATATTGGAATTAGAATAAAAAGTATCCTATGTGTCACAAGCGATCTACATTTTAAATTTCATTGATTATATAATAATTTGAATTTCATCATTACATTAGATTTGAGTATATAATATTATGATTAGAAAAAGATTAGATATTAGAATGAAAAGTATCTTATCTCTTAACCCAGGCCATAAGCAATCTACATGTTAAATTTCATTGAAATCAATCAAGCCGTTTTGGCGTGATTGAGTAACAAACAGACAGAAAGAAAGTCAGATTTATAATATTAGTTAGGATATGTAAGCATAAGAAGCACATAGGCGTATATTTTTCCATTTATCATTGAGGCTTTTGGCTTTGGCTTTAAAGCTTTTGGCTTTGGCTTTAACAGTGAATGAGATTTACAATATTTTGGTCGTTATTCATTTTCCATTCTTTTGATGCGCCTGTCTATGCGCTCTCTCACTGGATTCGCGGGTATTCACCCGCTAAGAAAATTCGATTTCACTGAAACTTTGGGTTATCGAAAATTTCACCTGAATTCGTATTTTGTATATTTTTTTTCTCTAATTCATAAGGCGTCGAAAAAAAATCCTTCTACATCATTTGGATGTATACACGTTTGTTTAATTAATTAAAAAAAAATACTACGGGGACGTGACGGGCAGGAAAGTATGCACTTCAGGGGTTTATACAAGCGATGAGAGAGACAGGGACACGTATGGAAAATTAAATTTTGAAATAAAGCAGAGTTTCGGTTGCATCACATTAGGAAGTGGTAGTGTGGGAATAGGGTACGAGGATGGTTGAGTTCAACCAACGACTGGTAGTTTGCGTGTAAGGCTGTGTGTATCGTTGTAAGTGTGTGTGCGGATGTATATACGTGCGTCTATCGTTATTCATACCTACGTTACACCTTCGCGAATGGCTGAAATAATGTACGAACGTTCATATGTATTCGGAAAACCTGTAATCCATAAGCTGCCATGCTTCATTGAACGGGCGAATAAATTGGTCGTTTTAATGAACTAATTCATTAGCGAGGGTGAGAAATAATAGTATTATCAGTTATCAGTTATACGTGTGTGAAGAGGCACAGCAGCGCTGTGGCGTCAAGTAGTTGAAAATAATTTTTCAAGCGTCGGAGATAATGCGACACACTCTTACAGTCTGTTTGACAAAAGCATGTACGGCAGGTGCCGCCATCAACCATACCTGGTCTATCTTCACAAATAGACACCAAAGATCTGAAACGTTAAACAATTATTCCTACAGATTCGACTTATATGGAGCTTTTCGTCACCAGATTATGCCATGAAATTAGTGGAAATTATGCCTCGGAAATCCCAGGCGATTATTAATAGTGGAGACGACTGGACCACTTATTTATGAGAAAGCATGCTGGTTTGTATCATGTAGTATGTGTGTATTTTCTTTGTCATGCCTTCTTCCAAATAGTTTTTGAGTTTCGCCATACATGCTCTTGCTAAACAGACTGTAGGTGAAGTGAAATCGACTTTTACTTGTGTGTATGTTATTAAGATGATGCATATGAATCCTCTGACTGGCGATGGAGGACGTGGGATACACCGTTTTCTCGAATTACAAGTTGGCAATACACATGATGATAGGATCATAGAGTCTCGTTAAAAATGCACAAATATCTGTGATATTTGCGCGGGACATTAACGACAGCTCTTTCAATTGTACTTACAATGGAAAGTTTTTTTTCCAAATAAGTCACATTTGCGGGAAGCCATGCTCCATTATTTTCTGGCAAATAAATCAGCCGCGGAAAAGCATGGTTTGCTAGAGGAAGTGTATATGTCGAACGTGCTTCATCTATTACAATGTGCAAAGAGTAGTTTCGCCGCTTCCAAAGTGGTGATGGCTTTATGAACAACTGGGACTGCGGTAAATTACCCGAAGAGGGGTGTCGCGTATTACGAGCTGCTAAAACCACTGGAAACCATCACTGGGAGGTCGTTAACGACTGCAACTAATGCGTTTCAAGCGCGCTCTGCACAAGAACAGGCCCGAATGGGAGAATCGACATGACAAGTTGATTTTTAAGCACAACACTCAGCCGCATGTTGCTTAATCGGTTAAGAAATACTTAGGAGAGAACTAGAAAATCATATCATATCCGCCACATTACTCGGACATTAATCACTCCGATTACAATTTTTTTCCGGTCGATGCAGTCAACGGTTACGGCTCAGCGCTGCACCTCGCACGAAGGAATCAAAAAACGGCTAGATGTTTGGATTCCCTCTAAAGAACCCGAATTCTTCCTGCGTCGAAGCCAGTTATTGGCTGAAAGATAGGCCATAGTTGCCTCTTCCGATGGGAATACTTTGAATAAACCAGTTCGTCGATTTGCTACTGAACCACTATCTTTTCTTTCGCTCAACAATGGACGGTTTTATATGCAACCACCTAAAACGTACAGGGCAATTAAATATCTCCTCGATGTGACTTCAAGAATAACAATTTTTATTATAACATTTATTTATTTTATTATAACATTTATTTCCAAGAACAACTATTTATTTCGTCAAATTTTGATCTAATGAGATTGCTAAGTATTGCTCTGCTTTAGGTATCTATCTACGAGAGAACTATGGCTGGAGAGGTAGCAATTGAGTGACCTTATGCTAAACGAATAGTTAGGAATGAGTAGTTCTGGATGAACTTGGCAGGTTTTTAGAAGCTGGAACGAGTGAAGCGACGCGTTTGGAGTTAGAGTGGAGGGGATCGAGTCATATAGGAACCCACGCGAAGGGTTTACGAAGGAATATAAAAATAAAATCAATCACATAACCAATTAAATATTTAATGAATTATCTTAATCAATTCTAAGACACAGCTTTTAAAGTAAGTTCTCTTTATAAACGTGAGCGATCCATATAACATTGGATTTACCAGGTACTATCATGGAAGCTGCGTACACAATAATCGGAAAATGTGCATCACTTTTCGCAATCCTCTTTTACCATAGTCTCAAAACTATTGTGGCACATGCCGTCGTTTCCAATCGACAATTTGCATGTATTCCACAGAAAAGTTACGTTCACGTCAATGTAATTTTATAATTACGCAGATTATCGAGTATGAAGACGACGACTGTTAGTTCAAATATGATAGAGAAGACTATTCATGACTAATACTTACGACGGCGTACATTTTTTACATTTTTGCTCCGAAATCCTCGTTCCTAATTTAGGATTCGCTAAGCACAGCCCCCTTAAAAAACGGAAAATCATTCTCCTTATCGCGAAACATCCCACGGATAGGTTGAAGGTGCAAACGAGGCAAAAAAAACACACGCGAACGAAAATTGCGATTACGCCAATTATACACGTGCGCGGCGAATTTCCTAGCGAATTTACAGCTGTGTGCCGGATGGTCCGCGTTTTTTCAAGGGACACATACGTTTTTCCAATTGCAAATGGAAAGTGCCGATTCCGTCGCTTTCGCTCTAGCCGCTACGTCCATTTTTTCAAGCCTCAGCGAGATTTTTCTCTCTGGTTTTTTTTGGCATCGACTTTCTCGAATCGCGTTACTATTTCCGTTAATTGGAATTTTTCTGGACGAAGCTATTTATTGCTTATCGTGACGGGAGTGCCAGCTTGCATATGGTAGGATGTACACAGGAACAGTAGAGCAAGTGGTGCAAGAAATATAAACGCGTTTACATGTACATGGTGAACGAACAGCTTGGCCATTGGCGTCAACTATCGAAGCGAATATCTGGCGATCCATCACAAACGCCAGCAGGATCCATCATGAATTATATAGCAGCTGTTCTCTTCTATATCGTCTCTTTTTCTCCCCCGTTTGTCGCCACCTTCCTCTCATCCATTTACTATTTCTCTATGACACGCTTCGTGGATCGCGAGCTCTGCGTGTACGTATATTAAAATAGAGTGATCACGGCATCCTCTGCATCAATGTTGAGCACCGTCGATGTTCTCTAAATCGACTCCGAGGACTTCCGGACACTCTTGCATCAGCTCCGAGCACGTCTATAGCAGCCTCTACGTTGACTTTGGGTTCTTCTAGTTCTCTTTGAGCTCATGAAAATGAGTAAAAGCGCCTTCCGCATGGACGGGAAATTCTCTGGATCAATGAGGCGAATGGAGCGCACTCTCTGTATTCAAATAACGAGTTCGCAACGCCCTTTGCACCGTTCATGCTTATTTACAACCCCCAGCGTGCTATATATTATTTCGAATGACCTTAGTGCAGTCTATATTGCGATAAAATTATACCAGAATTCTATGCATTGCTTATGAAGTCGTTTCATAGCTAAATAGCCTTCGATTGGTATGATTTTTTTAAATTTATCACGCATTATGTCACTGTGTGAAGCGAGTGTAGCAAGTCCTGGTAATTCTCCGCCGTCGTCCGAAAAAATCTACTAGGAAATAGATCCTAGTAGTCAAATCTCCAGCAGAACAGCTGTACAAAAAAAAAGCTCTCCCAACGGACAGTTCTACTGGAAAAGGAGGCTCTGTCGAAGGAGGAGGCCAAGGGGACAGGTCTACTGTCCAAAAAGTCTGACACGTGATAACGCTACCACGCATGCTCCATGGCGGATATCTATACCACAAAATATCTGTACCGAAGCAGAAGCTCCCGGGCACAACTCTTCCGATATAGAACTTTTCTAGCAGACATCTTTCGGAACTTACGCTTTCGGAACGCTTTAAAACATTCTCAGCCCTTCGGATGGCTTGATGCACGCTATCATGTCAGTCGAAGTGATTTTTACACGTCCTGACTGACATGACCAGCGCGTTCTGGCATGCAAAGAAGTTATTCACAGAGATGGCCTCTGTTGAACCTGGCATCAATTTTCGACGGTTACGTTTTAAGGTTAGGAGCATCGGACCCTAACTTAGTTGGTAACCAATTTTCAAAAACGATTTGCACATATATAGCATACTCAAGTCGTGTACCGGAATCGCGGCACGATATATACTACCAATCAACAGTTTGGATACACCAGTCGATATTTCTTGTCGCACTAAAAGTTAGATAGCTCCGTAAAAAAGAAACGATAACTAAATTTAACGAACAGTATTTTAAAGGGAACAAATTCGGCTTCGTTTTGTTTTTTTTGAAATATTTTTTATGGTTTTTTTTCGACCTCACACACACTTTTGTCCGTGACCGTTTTTCGGCTATCTTTCGACCATCGAGAATTGGGCGCATAACTTATAGAACATTTTTTTGTCATTTTTATCCATAATAAACTTGAAAGGGGTAGGAGAAGCTGCATTTTCGTTTATTAAAAAGTTTCGTACGATTTTTTTCGCAAAGTTATTTCATTTTTTGCCGAAAAAGACAAATTTTGGAAAATATAACGTAACTCAAAAACTACAGGATTTAAAGAGACATGTTAAATTTGCCTGAATTTTTTTAGAATTTCTTTTTGATTTTTTTTTCAACATTTTTACGGCCGAAACTCGGAGAATGAATTGTTTGGACGATTCTCCGAGTTTCAGCCAAAAAATTTCAAAAAAATGTGAAAAAAAATTCTAAAAAAATTCAAGCGAATTTAAAATCGAAAATTAAAAAAGTTTCTCTTCCTGATACTCTGCCCTAAACGCCATACTTTTCGAGTTAAGCCATCCTACTCATCAGAGTTTTGAGCGAAAAATGTCAAAAACAAAATCTCAAAGGAAAATTCTGAATAAATTCCAGGCGATCCAATATAAACTTATGCAACTTTTAATATCTTTGACATTTCCTGTGAAACCCTATAGTTCTTGAGTTACGTTGCATTTTCCAAAAAAAGCATTGCGAAAAAAAATCGTACGAAACTTAAAAAAATCAAAATGGAGCTTCTGCTACCCCTTTTAAGTTTATCATGGATAAAAATCACAAAAAAATGTTTTATAAGTTATGCGCCCAATTCTTGATGATCGAAAAATAGCCGATTAAAGGTCACGTACAAAAGTGCGTACCGGGTCGAAAAAAAATCATAAAAAATATTTCAAAAAAGCAAAATAAAGCTGAATTTCTTCCCTTCAAAACGCCATGGGTTAAATTCGGTTATCTTTTTTTTTTGACGGAGCTATCTAACTTTTAGTGCGGCAAGAAATATTGACTGGTGTATCCAAACTTTTGAGCGGCAGTGTACATCCCAATTCTTCACAATTTTGTGATTTACTCAGAACAGATACAGTCTGTTTGATGAGAGCGTGTACGGCGAAACTCAAAGACTATTTGGGAGAAGGCATTGAAAAAAAAATACACATATACTACATGATATAAACCGTGGTTCGTTATTATTAATAAGTGGTCCAGTCGCCTCCACGATTAATAACAGCCTGGCATCTTCGAGGTTTACTTTCCACTAATTTCATAGCATAATCTGGTGGCAAAGATCTCCATATGAGTCGAATCTGTCGGAATGATTGCTTGACGTTCTAGATCTTTGGTCTCTATCGATGTGGATAGAATAGGTATGATTGATGGGAGAACGTGCCCAAAAAGAAGCTTCGTCCGAAAAAATTACGTTGTCCCAATCGCGGTCCAAACATTCTTTGTCCGACGACAACTGACGCTTTCTATACAAAGTATTTTGGTAGAAGGGTCCCGCTACATGCTTGCGTTCGAATCTAGCCTCTGACAGTTTTCAGGAAAAAATGTAGTCGTACTCGCTTTTGTCAAGCAAACTGTAGTTCGGACTTCTGTTCTCTAGTCTCCTTGAATGGAGTGGTATCCTTTCTAATTACAGAAAGTACTTCGACTACCATCTACGTCGGTCAAATGCTCGCAGTGCCCTCTATATTCATAAATAATACATAGCACGTCCCTTACACTGCCACTCAGTAGCTACAACGTTTTTCTATGTATGTACGCAGAAATGTATAAAAAAAATCAATGTTCGAGATATAGAGTGGTTACTGACACGCTCGTATTCATACATCGAATGGTCGTAACGTCTTTTATACCGACGGGCGACGATAGCACACCCTCTCAAGGACCATAACGTCATTTACAATTTATTTGCACTGCTATCATACGACGGTAGTGCCATTCACATCCCGTTATAAAGTGATCGTTCATATCATCGTAGAATTACCCCAGTCCCCATTATCAAGATAAACGGGGAAGTCTAGCCCAGCATGAAGCTTATTATCAGTTTTTCCATCAGAGGGGCAACTATTTTTCTTCTTTGAAAAAAAATCTATCTTACAAAATGCAAAAACCGAGCCACGCACGAAAAAACTGACGGCTTTAAAACAAAATTGGGCAACGTTTCTATCGTCGAAATCGATATTTTATTTTTATTAAAAAAAGTGATTTTCGTTGAATTACAGTGAGAATATTTGCATCCCGTTACGCAATGTTGCGAAATGACCGCAGGCCTATTTTATATGTCGAATATAGAGCAAAAAAAGAGAACAGCTGACCTCAGTATCCGTTGAAAACGAGAAAGCTATTCGGCTGGGATCTCTGGCTCACCCCCGCTGTTTCGTTTCAATGCTTGATAGACTACCACAAAAGAAATTCACTGCGGTTTATTCCTTCCTCTCTTATTTTCCATATTTCGTTCACGATGTATATACCCTCGTTCGACACTCCATTTATTATTACATTTCGGCGCACGTGTATACGTATATTAATATCACCAGAGACGGAAATCTCGTTCCCATTTCTTTTCACCGTATAAACTCTTTGAAATAAATTGAAGGTGGAAAAAAATGGATTCTGAGAAAGAAGCATAAAAAAGAATGAAAAATGAACGAAACAGTAGATATATCGTCTATAAAGGCGAAGCATTAAACTCCTCCCCGCTCGCCCTCTTCAATCCCGTTCACTTCCGCCGCTGTATTATTACGATGTTACTCTCGTTTGCACTTTTTCTCATGTGAAGTGTTTTTACGGATCTAAGTTTGCCGTGACCCTTGTACCTCTATTCCTACCCGCCTGCCTGCATGTATGTGGCTGCATGAAACTTCATACGATATCGGAACAACTCTATAATCGATGAACAAAATATAAGGGTGAAAAAGCATTCTGATTTATTTCAATACGGCGGACATTTAAATTGTACAGCAGCAATTATCAAAGCAAAATAAATTTGTTAGAAAAACGAGCATATTTTACTCTTTATTTTTTTTACCGAATCTTTGCTATTCAATCAAAACTTCGGTTTTTTTAATCGAAATTTTGTTGGGGGAGGTGGGGGGGGGGGGGGTGAAGGGGCAACAAAACTTAGAAACATCGAAAAAATGGTATGATACACGATGGTTAATTACAGCGTAACCACAATAAATTTCAAGTCATTCGGTTCATTGGCTTTCGAGATGTTTCTAGTACCAGTTTAAAAAAAGTTTCGCGAATAACACGTTTTAATATGTTTTGGTTGTTAAAACTGGCAATTTATTATCGGTCGTTCTGAAAAAAATACGTAAATTGTTTTCAAACGTTTTCGACCAACCCATCCCACTTTCTCGTGGTGTTAAAGTTAAGAAAAAATAGCTCTCGTTTGAGAAAATAAAAAAGAGTCGAAGTAATGAAAGAATAACTGGGTAATTGTTTCGACCGGTTACTTAAGATCGTATCATTTTATTTATATTCGAAAACAAGAATAGTTATTTTTGCACGAATTGTGAGCATTAACAATCTTGACGAGAATCTTGGAAGCGTGATGGGGAAGCAATAACGAATATTCAAATAATTTTCGAAAATACGGCTGTGTTGACACAGAACGTCTGACATAGCGAATTTAATCGAACAAGTATTTTTATAGAAGATAAATGTTTTTACTCGAAAAACACAAAACTTGTCAGCTCATACGTACCAAGAATACGATATGAAGGTGCTACTTTAAACAATATACATGTACATATGTGTGTGTGCGCCAATTTAAAAATCCACAGGAAATATTTGTATAATTCCAGCATTATAAATGATTACTTACGTTTTGGTTGCTGCCTCTGCGTATTCTGCTTTACTCGGCAACGCTCTTCCTCGTCCTCGCCATGCCACCCTAAGGTAATCTTTCACCTGTCGTTTTTTACTCCAGCGTTGATGTGTGGAAAAATTGGATAACGCAGGTGACGTATTCAGAAAAATATATATGTGCAAATAAACCCTCCCTTAATATTGAAAATTCATCCGCGTCACTTTTTCATGGCGTTTCCGATTTTTTTTTTGCAATACCGTACAATTTTTTCGATTGCGCAAAACCTTGTACATTCCTTCCTCTCATTCGGCCTTTCAATTTTGGCTTCCTCGTCAAAAAACTTCATGTGGAAAATATATATATGCTCATGTCAATTTTGGGAGCACAATAAAGAACTGAGGAAACAATGTGCAAGTTTCCAAATTCCACAAATAGATTTGGTACAATAAAATTAAACAATATCGTTTGTATAAAGAAATTTCACCATTATCCATTCTTTACATTTTCAAAGCATACAAAACATTCGAACGCCCTTAAAATCCAAACTTTCTCGGCGTGTCTCGTTAATACATAATATTTCTTCTATAATACTCTATGCGTGAAAAATTATTCGGATATCTCAACTTTCACGAAAGTTATATCGTCAAAATATTTTATTGAAAATTCAGTCCCCTCGAAACATGTTTCGCTGGTATATTTTTCGAAGCTTATTGCCGATTTCTTCGAAATGCTATCTAAACATGTTATATGTATGATACTTGGTTTCTGTATGTAAAATTAGGGGTGTAGTTCCGAAAAGCGGAAACCGAACATCGATCTGAAATTTGGCCATACCCCTTCATTTTAATGCTAAAAGACTTCCCTGAAAAGAACTTTTAGCGACGCGTCATAGTTTTCGATTTTCGAAAGTTGTTTTTTTTACCGCTTTTTACCGTTTACCGTTTTTTACTCACTGTGCGGAAAATTGGCAGGGAATCCCTAATACAATTCGGGGTCTTCAAGGGATTGTTTGTGGATTCCATAGTAGGGTTTTCCGTAAAAGAGGCAGACCGGGCCCCTATTAGGGAATGGTAGGGTAGGTTGATTAAAACTATGGTCTAAGTACGAAGACCAAGTAAGGGCCTTTAAAGGGTGTAGTTGTCGATTTCCTAGTAGCGATTTCCCCAATACTACCAGACTTTGCTATTATAGGGGAAAATCAGTATAAATTGCTTGACTAAAGCATTTGTGGCATAATAATTATCGAGATCGATTAAATATTATAATCAAACTATGCCTTTAGTAGACGAGCTGTGATGCCTTGAACCAACACGCATACAGTGCGTTTATCGGAACAACGCGAGATCAAACGTGTCAAAATATGCAACAGAATTTTAAGCCTCAAATGTATTGAAATAACACATTTTTTTCACAGTGCACACTTACGCATATGGCTGCAATAATTTTTATGAGGCACCGTTGAGGCAATTTTCAAGGCCCTGGTTATTTTTCCTTCAATGGTCCTCGATAGCAAAGTGTGACCGGCCACTGATGGCCCATGTGAGGCTTCCAGACTAGGGCCTTAATAAAGTTAGGGAAAATTAAGATGGGCCCGATCAATGCCCGAACTCAATTTCAGTACGGTATATACAGGGTGTCCATTTTATCTCTGCCACCCGAAATAACTCGATAATTATCGACGTCACAGAAAAATGTTCCAGACAAAAGTTGTACGGTGTGAAGGGGGCCATCAAATGCGACCATTTTTTTATTTCGGTGGAGGCGCTGACGCACAGTGAAGGTCACCGCCACTTTTTTAAAGGGAATGGTACATTTTTTTTCAACCATCTTGTGGAGCACCTCAAGCCGCATAAAAAACATTTGGGGGTCAAAGTCGTTCAAGGTCATTCAAGGTCAGTATCGATGATACAAATCTAAATATCTCGAATCACTGCCAAATATTTAGAAATGATCCAACATATTTAGATTTGTATTTCATTTTAATAGCTGTTCGAAATTAGCTTAAAATGAGAGATATCGGAGATCGTAGTCATCGACAACACTTCGAATACCTTCTGTTTGTTTACCAACTCGCGTTAATCTGTACCGTATGTAGCTCAATCGAGGTTGTCGTTCAGTTTGATTTCGAATTTGGATAAGAGCTCTCTCTCATTTTAAGCTAATTTCGAACACCTATTAAAATGAAATACAAATCTAAATATCTCGGATCACTACCAAATATTTAGTGGTAACGAGATATATAGATTTGTATCATCGATACTGACCTTGAATGACCTTGAACGACTTTGACCCCCTAATGTTTTTTAAGCGGCTTGAGGTGCACCACAAAATGGTTGAAAAAAAATGTACCATTCCATTTTAAAAAGTGGAGGTAACCTTCACTGTGCGTCAGCGCCTCCACCGAAATTAAAAAAAATGGTCGCATTCGATGGCCCCCTTCACATCTTTTGTCTGGAACATTTTTTTGTGACGTCGATAATTACCGAGTCATTTCGGGTGGCAGAGATAAAATGGACACCCTGTATAGGTAGGTATAGTCAGAGCTGAGCCCGTCAGCTATAGATATAGTACGAGCGCAGTAAAAAAATCGCTTTCAAAAATCGATATCTCAAAAACTATGGCGCGTTACCAAAAACCCTTTTAACGAAATTTCAGATCGAAATTCGGTTTCCGTTTTTCGGAACTTTATCCAAAATTGGTCAGTAATCCAAGAGTTTCAAAAGGATTTTTTTTCAGAAGTCATTGAAATCCTCTTTCTCAAAAAGCAAAACGAAATATTTTCATGCTTTAAAATTAACGAGTGATTGTAAGGCACAAACAACAGTGGAAAGTTATTTTTAATAGTATTTTTTATTCAATTCCTCTGGCCACTTTATTTCGCTATTTACTTTTCACCCTGATAAATAACCGTGACTATTTCCTCTGGAAACGATTTTTTTTTTCGTTTCGAACAATGCTCGGTGAAGCACGATCGCGGTTGAACGGAAATAATAACGTTTTTTGCGCGCACTTGTTTACTCGGAAACGGGCTACGACACAGGATCGCTGGCTAACGAATTGACCCTCAACCGCGCTCATTGGCGCCTCTCTCGCCATGAGCGTGTCCCGTTATTTTGGCATGATTATTATGAGCCCATCGTCCACACCCGCACTGACAATGTCAAGCGTACTACAGAATGAAGGAAATGTCGTCCAGCGTTTTGCGACGAAATGGAAAGCCTCCAAAGTGGCAATAACAACGATACGCAAGTAATGCTGTTAACAAGTGCCGAGGTATCCCGTTCAATTTGGGAAATGGATCGGTCGATACATTATGAATAACGGATTTTCAATTGAAAGCGAACATTTTGGATGTATAATTTATCGCGTTCTACTCTCTGGTTGCGTTCGACGTGTCGACAATATTGCTACAACTGCCCGAGCGAGCACGCCGGTGTGCCGGACTGTTGTGTCATTCGGCTCAGTCGCGCGAACGGGTAAACATCGAGTTAGCCCGGCGCCCGCGAGTAGTCTATGTTTTATTTGTGTTCCGTGTGCCGTTGAATATCTAAAGAACTGTATAAAGTCTAGAGGTGAGCAAAGAAAAATTACATTTATTATTATACGATGAGTGCGTGGGTGCGTTAAAAACTTCTGACTATTAGACAAACTGTTTTAAGAGTCTATAGTTGTAAAAAAGCGCTAGCTGCAGAAGGGCTGCGCCTCCACTCGTGTAGAAGTTTGAGTCGGGAAAAAGTGCTGCCCCTTATCGGCCTTCCCTAGATAATATCAGGCCATGGGCAGGCCTTCCAGAGTTAATATCAGGTTCGCCGTGTAAGAGGTCTTAGTTCAGGCCTCGATCCGCTGTTTCCTTATTCGGAAACTGATCAGGTACTGGCCGAGAACTGACGAGGAAAGGGATCGGAAAATCGTCGCAAAGTGACGAAGAAGGGGATGGTGTATTGACGGTCTGCAGGATGAGAAATAAACTGGCGAATGGATAAAGCAATGATCGGGTACGGGAAGAGCTTCTGGCGATATATCTGAGTAAAATAAACTGTGTCAGGTCGTACTGATACTTATTATTTCACAAGTATAAACAAATCATAAGCAAAAGTGTACGCGGTAATCATGGCACTTCTATACGTGATACAAAAAATGGGTCGAAGTTTTATCGTTGTATGATACTACCTTGGTTACGCGAAGCGCTTCGCTTGAAGCCACCTGGCGGATTGTTGGCGAAATACATTCAGGTAATGTCTTCCCAGTCGAAACATTGATATTTCTTAACAAGGCAACCTCGATTTTAAAAACCACCAACCACTTGCTTTACTTTTTCGTCTTATTAAATATTTTGGTTATTCGTTATTTTAAATTAATACTTGTTGCAATACCATTATTTCTGAAAAGCATTTCTATTCTCGTAGATTATAATTGATTTAAGACAACTTATGGTTAATAGAGATACAACAGATATATTAGTTTTTTCCTAATAAATTATAAATATCTTTGATGGGGTAAAAAGCAAGGCAGCTCTACACAATTCTCAAATTCGGGCTGCACTATTGAGAAAATGTGAATGTTTTGGCCGGGTATAAATTGCGTCAAAGTGCACTTGCTGGCAATGTATTCCGGCCAGAACATTGTAATTTCTAAACATAGAGTGTAAGCTGTAAAAAACAATGTTGTGATCTTCCAATTAGTAAACAATATAAAACGAGCAGTACTACGATATTCCGGGCGCCAAATTTTAACCGTGCGGCGTTGATATTACGGCTTTTGCAAGAGTCACAAAAGTCGATTTCCGATCAAGTCACGGAGTTATAGCGATTGAAATAGAAAAAAACACGTCCATTTTTTGCTACATTTTGGATCTATGCACGTACGCACGCGCACAAACACTTAAAAAACCCACGAAATGGCCCTTACCAGGGCCACGGAATACCGTAAAACCGTGCGGTGCGTGAAATACTGGGGAGTTCGATCAAATATATCGGCAAAGCCAGAACTAGAGGCTGTCAATTGTCAAATTCAGATTCGATTCATATTGCGTGTAATAGAAGCTCATGGCCAGAGGCGTTATGTGGCAAAGCAGTAAGATGGGCTTCTTCGCCGTTATCGAGAAAATCGGCATTGAAATATTCCTTGCGTTCAAATACTTTCTTCGTAAAGAAAATTTCGCAGAGCGCGTGGCGCAGCGAGCAAGCTCTCTGCTCCATAAGCCCGTCATCCCCGGTTCGAATCTCACTGCTGCCAACTTTTTGTAAATTATTTTTTATTCAAATGTGTATACAGATAATTCCCAGCTTTTATCACTCTTGAAAAAATATTTCTTTTGGCCGAAATATCAATGTCGTATGGTCAAAATTTGGCGCCCAGGGTATCGTAGTATCTCTATAAAACGCAATAGTCAGAAATACCGGTTAGACTTAAGTCCACTGTACTGGACTATTTAAATTTCGTGCACTTTAAGCAGCCAGCCGTCATTTTGAATACGCTACAGACACAAAACTAGCAATTTCACTGAGAAAAAAAGGAATTTCGTTCCAATGACCAACATTTGTTACAGTTATTGTGTATTGTATCCTTTGGTTTTTTATTTCAATTTTTTACCTGGCTAAATAGGTTCAACGTACAGGCTTAACGCTTTTTTAATGAAAAACGAATCGTCATACCACGACGGCGCGGCGGTGAGATCAGTCCGCGACCCAGTCGATCGAAGATCGTTGCCCAGTCGATCGAAGATCTTCGAGCATCGCTCGATCACAGAGCTTTGCAATGGCTACGTGAGAAACCAAAAAATATATATTTTCGCACAACGAACATTGTTTATACGTGCATTTAGTTTAGACGTTTTATTCTCCGGGATAAAAAAAAATCGTGCGACGTGTCGGTAAAATGTCACGAGTAATCGAACAAAAAGAAGAAATGGAGCCGAGGAAAATGAGCGATGTTAAAAACAGCACGGAAATGTGGAATCATGAGTCGAATGGGGCCGTAATACTCGTCATTTTTTTTTTCGCTGAGGGATTTCCCCAGATATACAAAATACATCGAAAAAATAAGCTATTTTCCGTCATTATTATTATTATTATTACTATTATTATTATGGTATTGACCGTACAGGGCGCGATTTATTTCCCCTTCACGCTTTATAGCGCCGGGATTCGTTTTTATTTTTAAAAAGTGAAAATAATTTACATATGCGAGATTTTAATATTTTTCGGGCTGCGTGCTTTTTTTCAGGGGATTTTCGCAATATATGTAATCTACAGTGCAGCCTGTTCATTATGAATTCAACATAACTTGAACGAATTACTATCTCACAGAGGAATATTTGTATTCATCGATGGTATTCCCGCTATCTCTGAAATCAAATATTTTCCGTTATACAGCGATGCACAGAATTTGTAGCGTTTCAAAAACAAACAAAAATAAAGAGTCCCAAAGCATCGATCGGAGTTTTGTATATTAAGTTATTTTAAATAAAATTGATTATATGAGTTTACTCATTTTCATATTTCGTGTGTCAAAAATGTTATGTTCTTTAGATCCTAACGTTTTAAGCTTTCTGACCTTTGTTCCATGTCGTTCGGTTGAATCCGAAAGAGGATTTTTTGCTAGCCGACGTATAAATAAAAAAGATAACAAAGAATAAAGTAGTCAAATAAAACTGGCAAAGGAATGTGACCAATTATTTGAATAAATTATAAGCTTGTACCATTCCCATTGCCTGATAAAAATATTTTTTGCACATATTTTTTGTCTCTTTGTGTTTAAGCGAAAGAGAAAAAAAAAGATGAATTGAGCAATTGAAGGATTAGACGAAAAATATAATTATCAAATAATATACTGCAGGTATGACGATTCCATCTTCCTCGCAAGATATTACTTCATAAAAGTTTGTCCCGTTTCATTATTTGTCTAATTATTATTCAAACGTTTTATAAAACATTAATGATTGAATGAGAATTAAATCATTAATGGTTACTCAATGATTCAAACAATTCCATTAATTAATAATTTAATTATATTTAAATAATTATTTAAGGCCTTCGGCCACTCTAGAGGCCAAAAAGGGCATATTTTGTGATTTTTTTCCAGCGAAACCATAAAATAAATCGGAATTACAAAATGGGAGTTTTATTATACACGTAATTGACTATACAAAATTATTTTATCACAGCGATACATGTCAAAATGGCTACTGTGCAGCATGTTTCCGATGACTCCTTTATTTCTGGAAGGTCAACGGCCGGACCAACAGCTTCTATAATTTTTGAGTTATAATGAGACACTAAAGTTTTTTGGATTATATATAAGAATAGCTATAAAAGTACGTAGAATTTTTTTGATATATTGTCTTTTGTCAAAATGGCGCATTTCTACAACAAACAGTATAAAATGCCGTGAGAAAATCGTCAGAAAATTGTTTATAAAAAAGGAACTATGCAATATAATAAAAATAATCCTACGTAGTGCCTCAGAAAATGTAATTCTAAATATGCAGTTAAAATTTCAAGTGAATCGGTTGAAATTTGTTTGAGTTATGAGTCCGGCCGACTCGAAAAATGTAGTTTTCAGATAAACGCGTTTAAAGTTAGGAGAAAGTCGTGACATGAATCAAGAGGGCTTGTGCTAGAGTTCGAAAATCGAGTACTTAGAGATTTTTCACACCGATAATCTTTTGGAATATAATTTTATAGGTTCTACGATACATTTTTGACAAAAAAAAATCGATTGTTGGAAAATCCTACCCTAGGCTAAGGCCTTAATGATTTAACGGAACTTATTCAATGATTTTCCCCCAAATACACGGGGATATTCCCATGCATTTTACAATAAAATACAATACATAAAAATACAATAAGATACAATAAAAAAAAAATCATATTATAATTGTACGTGTTTCTTCCAATTTTTTTCACAGAAAGATTATCAGCGTGCGAAAATCAGTCTCGGAAGAATGAATTTCGTTCTATATGGAGCAAGTTCGCTGTTGTCAATATGATTGAAAAATATTCAATTTGACCCGTCGAACTTTTGCTGGTGATCAAAATTAATGGTCCTCTAGCGAACAAGCTTTCTCTCTCTCTCTCTCTCTCTCTCTCTCTCTCTCTCTCTCTCTCTCTCTCTCTCTCTTTCTCTCTCTCTCGCAACACCATTAAAAGGGCAATATATATTGTGAGAGAAAAAAAATCTATTCACCTTTTTTATGGTGGAAGGTTACGCAAAAAATGCCTGCTCTTTTCCAGAGTTTCAATTTACATCTTTCATTCCCTTATTCTCGTGTAGAAAAAAAAAACCAAGAAAACTGGTTAAGAAAAGTTGAACCCATGAAAATAAAATTAAACAAAAATTGAACTTCTTATTTCGTTCCGATTTTTCGTTTCTTTTTTATTTTTTCAAATTACAAAAAAAAATTCATTTTCACACCGGAGACGCGCAACGCACGGTCACTTATTCGAAAAAACAGTACCGTGAAATCGCTCTTAATCTATGTATAACTGCGATTGCTTCAGAATCTGCGTTATATATTAAAAGATATTACAAAAATTTGATTAACGGTAATGACACTCCGGTATGGCGACTGGATCCTCGATGAAAGATAGCAAAAAAAATAACTAAACGAAGGAAATCTTGAGAGTGTGTGGTTAAAGGAGCACGAGCGGAGAAAAGTTCAACGTTACTTTTCGGTCTGCGGGTATAAGTTTAACGAGCAGTTATCCGTTTCATAAATCTTTCCCTTTGTTCTTTCTTCATAGCTACCCCACTGAATAAACGTGTCACTTTTCTTTAAAAAAAAAAAACTTCCTGTTCATAAACTTTCGACCTTTTATTTATTGACAATTTAAATAAATTAATGACGCCTTTTTTGTATAGTCTATAATAATTATCATTGTAATGCGTGACCTGCTATTATTTTTGAGTGCTGTATCATTGTTATTATTATTATTATTACGGTTGCTGAAGGAAATAGAGTATCAATATTGTTATTATCAAAGAACAAGTAAACAAGTGATTTTTATACCCAGTGATTACTTCGTATAAATACAGCTTATTATTTGAGGCAAATTGTGCAAATCGTTAATGTGTTTGAAGTATGATTTACAAATCAGCACAATTTTGATGTGAGGGAAATAGGTATAGACCAACGTTGCAAAAAAAATCTCGCCTCGTGTTTATCGAAATGACAATAAAAAATGAGAAATCAACAAAATTCTCGTAAAATGACTTCACGGTCAAAATAAATATGTGATACCAATATTGCAACCATTAAAATATACGTACGCTGGTGAGAGTGGTTACAAAACATGTACTATTGTCAATGGAATCAATCCTAGTAGGATCGGTTCCATGGTAATTCATACAACGTGGTATCTCGTTGAATTATTTTTGCGACTGAAATAGCGACATCCATTTAGCATTCAATGATTCTTATTTTGACCATTTTAATTTGAGTGAAACATCCCTCATTTTGTTAGGTTAACCGAAAAAGAATTGCGAAATTTGTGTACATTTCTCAGAGGTCCCGTTTCGCAAATATTCGTCATCGAATACTTTCGACTTTGGAAATTTCGCTGTCTTTCCAAGGAAATCTCTGTAATAGTAAATAGTATTGACTTTTATCTATGGTGTTGATTTCGTCTCACATCAACTTTAAAAGAAACGTTTGGAACTTTCATTATGTTAAGTTATAAAAATGATTTTTTTTCGAGAATTAGAAGCAAGATCCCCAACACCCCTCACTTGGAATTTTTTCTAAAGATTCTCATCAATAGTAGAATTAATTATGAATATTTTAAGATATAATACGATTTCAATCTAACGAGATATTATTTTGTTGAGATTCAATGTTCATGTTCAATGATCGAACAATTCTGTCTTTTTCAAATCAATAACAAATAAAGACATTTCTTATTTTTATTTATATAATCAATTTCTATATTTCGCTTTGAGTCGAATCCGAACGTCTCTTGACAACTGTTATCAATGGGAATAGTTGGTCGTTATGAATGGGGCTTATGCAAAGATGCCGACGACAATTTATTATTAAATTCGCATTTTCGAAGCGTCTATTTTGTAACTATACGTAGTATTTATTATATATGGTTATAAATGGACCAGAACCCCGCATGAACGACCGTTGTTACTATAGCCAACTATTGGAGAGAGTGCGACAGACATCGATCGTCGTTCAAAAGCTCCTACTATGTTAACTGAAACCGAGTGCTTTCACTAATTTCGAAATCTATATGCAGGCTGAATACCCATTACGAAACAGGAATATTATTGAAAATGCCGAGGAATTTAATCCATACGGTAAAAAAAAATACTTGCTGCCTCGGAAAAAAACGATACACAAACACGATCATAAGAGTAGATCTTTAAAAAATAATACTACATGAACTACTACAGCAGCCATCGTATTTTTTTTTCTATAATTTATTCTCGGGTATAACTTTTGGTTTCAAACATATTTTAAAAGGGGCGTTTTTGTACATGTTTCAAATTTTCAAAAAGTTGTTTGACTATTTAAATCAATACCGAGATTCCAGAGACATCCTCGACTTGAAAACAGTGCAATTTGCAACGTCGAAAATATTCGACGTTGAAAATTTGTGAAATGGATTTTTTTTTAAATATGTAAAAATGATTCAGAATGCATTTGAAGTTAACCAAAAAAAATAAGGAAACTTTTTACAGCGGGTATCCCCCGTATAGTTTACAGAAGTCGATCTCGCGTAGACGAATTTGCATTTGAACAAGTGCATTTACCTCATCAATGACGATTAATATTTACGTGATATGAAGTTGCGAAGCTGCTTATATTGTATGTCAAAATGTTCATCCATATATCAGCTCTTCATACACTTGATCCTATAATGATCTACCCGAGTATTTATGTCATAAAAGTAGTTAAAAGATACAAGATGAATAGAGAACATGCTTTCGGTTACTTCAACGCGTTCCGCATTTCATCCCTCCATTTGTTAATACAAAACGTAGACAGATATATACCTACACCGGTAATACGATTGAGTGCCCATTGGTGTATGTGTGTCACAGCGATAATGCAACGTATTGATAGCATCAGCGTGTATTACGAGTTCCACAATACTGTGTTAATTATACCAGGTTGGTCGTTGTGGGCAATAAATTAATACTTCAATTACGCATTCCCTATATACCTGTACATTATATCCGCTTATCACTTCGTTGCCTCTGTGATCCACGCTATTGCATTGCGCTGCGATTCCTCATACGGGGACATTGTATCTTCTCTCGTAATTTCTTGTACACGTGTCATCGTGATCTGTACGATTTCCAGGCAGCCGAAATGAAATTCTCAATAACAAAATCATTGACTATTCGTATCAGCGATTGCATAGCTATGAGATTGTATGGGTTCGTATCGAATTTCACATTTTAGAACGTTGCGCGTTAGAAGAATTTTCGTTTTTATTTCATTGAAATAAATTTCACACAAAATCAGCCATTGACATGCTTCAATCTAAGGGGTGTTTTCACCCCTTAAACCCCGGTCTACGTAATGCACTACTACATACACTGGGTAAAAAAAGTATTTGTACACCGAGTGTTTTTCCTAGGACAATTAGAAAAAATAAATAAATGCTTCAGCATTTTATTTTTTTTCGAAATGCTTATGTATTTTTTTTTTTTTCGCAGGTCAATTTGAAAAAACACACGGTGTACAAATACTTTTTTTACCCAGTGTACATGAGTTTCAACAAAGTCGATCCTCGTAAGTTTCTCATTTGCTCGCTTTTATGGTAAAGGGAGAAATACATGTAGATGACGAAAAATAGCCAATTTTGATTTTTTTTAAAGAACCAAACGTTTTTCATTTGTTAAACTTTAGGTACATTTCATTACATAATTAAACTGTTTAAATATATTTCATTTAAAAATTTTGCAAATCGGCGAGATCTTCCAGGAAGGTTTTGGCGGCCGTTGTCTGCTTGTGGGAAATCCAACGACTTCAATATTCATCCGAAAATTAGGAGCCAATAATGTTTAGTATTTTAACATTCAAATGGTAAACTTATACCTAAGAAACATTTAAAATGTTAAAAATTGAAACAATGGGACACTTCAGAAAAAACAATTGTAATTTTACACAACATTCTCGTTCTTTTTTGTTATAAGAAAGTACTTTTTAAAAGTGATGTTCATAAACAATTAGGTATAATTTCAAGGTAATATTGTTATTAAGTTGTGTGCATAATTTTAGCACGATCGGCCGAGTCGTTTTAAAGTTACGTTTTTCACAAACATAATAAATGTAATTTTGCGAAAAACGTGTTCAAAGTTTCGAATTACAAAAACTCAACGATTTTATTGACTCACCGGCCGATCAGCGATTCCAGGGCGTATTCTTGAGACCTTTAATTAACATTTTACGTAAAAAAAATTGATTTTTCTATGCCGCTATATGTATTTCCCTTCTTAAGTATAATGTTCGTATGGTTTATTCATTTATATAGTAAAACAAGAAATTATTATTTTTATCTCATGCGAGGGTTGATATGGTTAAACGTACCGACTTATTCCGTAATTCATCAATGTTTTACGACTGTCCTCTTTGATACAGAGTCAAATTTATTATTTAAATCCATATATGTAGTGGCTCTTGATTTCGATGAAGCCTTAATATTTTTTCATAGAATATTCGATGAGCTTGCTCCCGTTGCTTCGATAAATGGACTGTCGCTGCTCTCGCGACATCTCTATATTCTGAGTTATTAAACTGTGCTCCTAAATCGTAACTTTTCTATATATCGATTCGATAGACGACAATCGAAGTGAATTGCCGTTGTACGATCAAAGAGCCCCGCCTATCTACGTACCTAGCGTGCGTGAAATTTTTCATGGCCGCAAACACGTGCGTTTCATTCTGGAAAAATTTAATAGCAATGTCCGAATAGGGACGGAAAAAAGCAGATACGAAGCAAAAAATGTGGAGAGAATGAAAAAGTGCGAGCAGTTTTTTAATATGTCCGGGACATGATATCGGCTGCCAGCCGGTGTGTCTGCCCCCCCCCCCCTCCACCCCTCAAAACTCACTCCTTATCCATTGCTTTCCCTTTCGCCCTACCCCTCTCCATCCCTCATGAGAAAAGCTGTTCTCCTGATTCTTTCGCTCTCATCGCAAAAACGGAGAAGCAACTTTTTCAGTTATTATATAATATTGAACCACTCTCCCTGGCGTTGAAACCCTTGCGAAACTTTTCTCAACGGGCGACGAGATATATAGCAAGTGATATAATCAATAATGTGTGCCGAATGAGAGAGGTCGCTTAAGACTAGAGTGAAGCCGGGAGAACGTTGAAACTTTCAATTGATACGTAATCTTCATCACTTTCCTTATATATATATATACACAATTTTCCATGGACATTCCTTCTCTCAGGATAAAAGTTTTACAACGCTTCGAAGGTTGTTAGGCACCATCGCGTCGTTGTTGAAACAAGCGCTTCGGTTGCTACTGTAATTAGCGCTCGGAAAACATTCTACCATAATCTCAAAGCATATGCAGTATATCAACTACATATTGTGCCACCTACAACTCATTTTAATTTACATTTTGGACCACTCATAACAAAAATATTAATAATTCAATTTTTTTTTACTTTCGTCGAAAAATTTCCCTCCGATTACGAATATTATGAAGTTTTCACCAAGAGTTCAAAATTACTCCAGGTCAACGCGAAAAATGTGTTCTTATACATTTTCAACGATTTCTGATGGAAATTGAGGGTTCGGGGGAAATAAATAGTGAATTCGTTTTCCGGGGATAAAAATACATCGATAGGGACGGCCAAAAATAAGTTCCTCTACTCAATCGTGGCACTTTTATGTTCCGATTTGGAACTCCGCGGTGTGCACATTCGTTTGCTCTAAAAACTGCCGCTAGCTTCGTCGAGTTGCGATTTTTTTTCAAATTTTGGTAGAATTTTAAAGACGGACTATCAGTTTTTGCTATTTTTTTTTTTTCATACATACCCCTTTGCTTATTTTTGGCTAATTTTTTGTGTGCACTTTGCGGGAAAACTGATTGATACATCGGAATGAATCAAGCGACATTCTCGTCGTCTATCAAAATCATTTACAAAAAGTCCCTAGTAAATCTTTGTAACTTAGATAGGACCATCGACACGTCTGTTTGGAATTTCAGGTCTTTATGCGATTCTGAAAAAATAGCCAAACGGGTCGAATTTTTTTTCCCACTATTATATCATTCTAGGGATTTATCCGATGGAAAATTTGCTGCCGATTACAAATATGGCGAATTTTTTTTTCGAAAGCTCAAAAGTACACCGTCTAAACATGATAAACGTTTTTAGATGCACGTTCGACAATTGTTTGAGAAATCGAGAGTTTTGGGGTAAATGAATGGTGAATTCGTATTCAGTGGTAACAATACATCGACAGGGACTTTTAGAATGATACATTTCGGTTACTGTTGCCTGGAATTGTCCAGAAAATGAGACTTGATAGCTAGCGAAGGGTTGCATGTGCAAAGATACATTTATCTGGTACAATAACAAAACTCCGAATAGCATTTCTTTCCATCCCGAAAATGTTCCTTTTTTTTACATCTCGCGTTTTTTCTCTTCTGAAACGTTTATATCTCCTTGACCGCAATCAATGACGCACAAACTCTAATAACTTTATCTATATACCGAAGACTCATTCGAATTGAATTTTTTTTTGTTACCAGTCTTCTTTTTGTCAGTTATCGTTGTAACACTCAACCGAAATTCATTGACGAATTTCTGACCCATTGGTACATCCGCGGTTGAGGGTATACAAATGGTGTCTCCAAATGAACTGATATTCAAATTTATTAATAAAACGTATTATTTATTTGGAAAGTACGAATATTTTAATTTTAATATAAGGTACAAATATGGAGGTTATTTGTGGAACACAATATCCGATAAATGGCCGCCTCGTCCCTGTTTGCAAACGTTCACTCTTTTGACGAAATTTTCAATAACATTTTGGCATAATTGCGGACTAATCTCGTTAATGGTGCATCCAATTGCTTCCTTGAGCTCCGAAATGGTCTGTGGATCATTGGCATACAATTTTCCTTTCCGAAAATCCCAAAGAAAGAAGTCTAATGGCGTCAAATCGCACGATCTTGGTGGCCAATTCACATCGGCGTGGTGCGAGACAACACGACCATAAAACTTCGTCTGCAATAACTGCATTGTTTCGCAGTGAATTTTCACAGTTTCTATGCGTTGCTCGATCGTGTAATTGTCTATGAGTAAACCTCAATACTTCCTGATGCCAGTTGTCAAAGATTAGTACTCTATGTTCGGCACAAAAAATGGCGCGCAATTAAAAATGTCAGATCATTTTGAGACACCCTTTACATGTGGACTTTGCTCGCGTATCGTCCCTCGTATGGCTCTTCTAGCCATTTTGCACGTTGCAAAAGTATGACGGAGAGAGGGGGGTCAGAGAAAGAGAGAGATTCTTATGAGAGTAGAGCGAAGCTCCGTTCTCGAACGAGGGGACAATCCATCAGGGACACCGCTGGCTTAGCTCGCCTATTTTTCACCTGATCCTCGATAAAGCGAGAGATGGGAACGAGGACTCGTAGCAACCCCAAGCCTCCAGGATTCGTGTGTGGCTGCCTGGGATACGGAAAAGTATGTGGGCAAAACATCGAAATATCTGAAAATAATGGATGAGAGCAGATGTTCACCGCAAATTTAGACCTCGGATTTTCCGATCGGCGAGACTTTAACACTGATAGAGCTCGCGTCCACTAACGAACTACGGAAGAGACAGAAAGTAAAATATATATAGGGCGAGAGAGAGAGGGGAAGAGAAGGAAACTGGTGAAGCGGAATAAAAACTCAGGCCACCAATTTTTTTGTAAACTTTTTTTTTCCAAGTAATTTAAAGCCCACGCGTTTTCCAATCATACTTTTCAACCGGGAAAAATGTATCTCCTTCTGTTTTTTTTTTCTCAAAAAAGCAAGATATGTCAATAAAAAGCCCATGCCAAATAAAGAAAAAATTAATCTTTCGATTTCTTACGTGAGAATTTGTAGTTTTATGCACTTCCTCTTGTCATATAAAGGTGTAATCGATCGGGCAAACGAGTGGCAATAAGCAAAATAGGAAAGCTATGAAAGTTCCTTTGGTATTAGGTGTGCGCATTAATTTTAAGGGATTATTCAAGAGTTGGCGTAACTAGTACTATATCTCATCGGGTCATATTGTTACTAATTTCATGTCAAAACATCATCAGATGGCTTTAGTTTTCAGTATGTGTTATTTTGCCGAAGTGTACCAGGCATGATTTTTTTTTAGTGTTGAATATGTCGAATTTTGTGCCCATTAAAACGCAATTTGCGGGGAGCTTTGCTTTCTCTCTTCCATTGGAAGAAAAGTCCTGCTGAAAGTCAACGAATGCTGTCGGAAGTTTATGGTTATTTTGCTGTATCGATTTCAACATGTAAGTACTGATTTCGACGGTATGAAAAAGGTGATTTTGACACGGAAGACAGGGAACGTTCAGGCCAGCCGAAAAAGTTTGTAGATGCGGAAGTGAAAGTTTTATTCGATAAAAATTCGAGTTGAACGCAAAAAGAATTTGCAGAATCATCACATTTTGATCAACGTTAAATGTAACCGACAACAATTCATGCAATTGAGCCGAGCATTGAAGAAAAATACGACCAGATTACGCGAAAAGACACGATAAAGTGATTTTCCAGCACGACAACGCTCGGCCTCTTGTTGCGAAACCGGTCAAGAAAACATTAGAAGCGCTTAAAGCCTTAATGGACTCATGGCTTGACTGAGCAGCTTTTCCATTCTTATGAGGCTACCAAAAAATGGGTCGATTCGTGGATAGCCGCTAAAGATGTGTCATTCTTTCGACGTGGAATCCACCTATTATCAGAAAGATGGGAACAAGTAGTGGGTAGCAATGGACAACATTTTAAATGATCAATTTGTAACTATTTTTCCCAACAAAGCCGCATTTTTACAACAAAAAAAAGCCTTAAAATGGATGCACAATTCTAATGTTATTTTCAATTTCTCTGTTGTTGGGTATAGTTCTCACAATGCTTTTTGTTGTCTTTTTCTGCGACGTAGTTTATGTCACGATGCCATCTCCGCTGTGCTATTGCACTCGTGATCTATTCCAAACACTCAAAGGGAAAGTACAAAATATATGTGTCACGGCGTATCCCATCTTGCAATCAGTCTTGGCTTCTGTGAGATCTGCCAGTAGAACCGTCTTCGCATTCGATCGTACACAGAGTGCCTTCTTTGCTTTTTCGAACTTTCGCACAAATTTTTCCGCTACGCATGAGAAAAGCTGCTTGAGCCGCGATTTCTCGGCGAATCCTTTCAATCCAGAGGAATCCACGTTGAAAGTCTCTCGTCAGCGACAGTAATCTGATATGAGTTCGGTGAACGTATCTTTCTGGGTTGGCAATATTAAAATCTCGATAACGTACTAGAATTATGGCAATTAAAGATGAAGGGCTCCATGGAAAACTGCAACAGTCGATCAATGATTTCTATAGGTATAACTTTATTGCCGTTTTATACTTGACAATTTTTTTTTCGTCCATGCGAAGTTATTGTGCTTTCGGCAAACTGAATAAATAATTACTAAATAAATACTTAATTATTTTAAAGTTCTAGTTTTGAGAAACTAATTATCATTACAGCTGCAATTAATCGTTTTACGAACACTCATAAAAAAATCCATCGGATGTAACTATTCAGCATCTCTTCGAAAGAAATATTTTTTTTCTTTGTCTCCCGGTATAATAGAAATGTTTGTTTTAAATGATATTTTTTTAATTGAGCTAAGTATTCCTTGATATAGTCCAATCAAATAAATATTCTATGTTTGGAGTACACTCTTGTTTTGGATATATAAATGATATATTTCAATGAAAAATATCTTTATTTGTATACAGCTAATTGGTCTTTCATTCGAATATATTTTTTTCGTTCTCACGCGTTAAGTCTACACGATGAAATATTTTTTTTAGTAAAAAATAATACATCCGGGACGTAACAGGAACAAATTAAATTTTCATGGCTCAACAATGTTAAGTATTAAATAGAGTTGATAGATTCAGATAATCAATATATAGTGATTTAAATAAGTAATGTGTTTCAAATAAATCTCTGCATTTGAGAAAGTTTTCCTTAATTCAAATAAAAAATAATAAAATTAATGAATCTAGTTAATTTGACAGGTTCTGGTTATCAGTGTATTGCTATTACTTACATTAGTAAACACACATTGTTCAACAGGCGAAAAAAATGATAATTATCAATGATTACTCATGGCACATAAGAAACTACTGCGAGTCGCAACAATGCCGTTCAATCTGTGAAGATTCTAGAGATACCCGAGTAAACTATGTTGCACACTAGAGTGTTGTTATCAGATCGGTCCACCATATTTTCTGTGTCGTCGGGAATAACGGTCAATTTTTTTTCTCTCTTCCCACGGATAGCCGTCAGCCGTTTAATTACTTTCGTAATATTTCCGGAAAAATGTCTCTCTAGCTACGGGGGAGGATGAGGCCGGCATCCTCAACGGGCGAAAGACAATCACGTTTTTTTCATTCCACCGTCGCATTTTACAGGGCTACGGGTACTACTTTGCTCAATCTCCCTCACTTATCTCCTTCCTCACCTTCGCTGAAAAGTCTCGGGCTAGCTTTTAGCAGGAGCCTCTTTTCAGTGCCAGTTGAGAGAGGGAATAGCTTGATCTAAGAGTAATGCTGTGAATGCAAAAGAAGAACGAGCACCAGGCGGGGAAAAAAAAGATCGGATGAAGCGAAACGGAGATAGAGAGGAGGAGATAAAGAAAATAGAGAAATAAAAAGTACAAAACAGAAAATACAGGAGATTGGAGCTTTCAACCCTCATAGAAACGTTTTAGGCGACACCGTAGTTATTTTCTCGCCTCCGTTTCTAATCACCTTGTCCTGCTGCAGCAACCATTTCAAATAAAAAATTCTTAATCAACATGAATCGGGAAATAGTGGGAAATCCATTTGGATTCCAACGTGGACTCCCTCCGGGTGGCGTCCCTGTCAAATCCTCATGGGGTTGTGGTAGGATCTGAAGACTCCCCGGTACATTTCTGCACGGGAAGACTGGATCCAGACGGGCCAAGACTATTGAGAAGTATTTTCTTCAGGAGGAGATGAAGGGTTTCGAAATAAAGAAATCGTGCCATTCTTCTCAAAAACAAAAACAAAAAGATGGGAATAAAATATTCACGCGTATTGATACAACCTTTTCTCACGATAACTTTTCTCGCTTCACGGGATCTTTTCGGTATGCTCCGATATTTCTGTGCGCTGATGTTCTCGACACTTTCGAGACGGCCAACTGTCGAAATTCACAGGTGCTGGGAAGCTCAGACCAGAAAGCAACATCACCGCCTGGATCCATGTATGCTGAAAAAGCGAGGGAGCGAGAGTGCGAGATAGAGATGAAACTTCCCAAGTCTCTGCATGATCTCGGAGAAACATAAGATGCAAGTGTCGCGCTGGCGAAAAGTCAACGTAAGCACTGTCGTGCGGCAAGACTTCTCGAGAAGCCACTACCGCGTACATATAACTTCGGATATCTCGTGAGAACGAAAACGTGATTACGCATATATGCATATGAGAGCAACTATATGCATACACACGCGCGTACATCCTTGGATATTGACAACTGCTATGTATACGCATTCCGAGTAAAAATTTTCGAGCCGCGTTCAGCCCGCAGGATGAAGGCCTCCTTTCCCGAGCAGAGATCGGCAATAGCGGATTATCGGGTACCTAAACGAGGGTACAATGATTGGAATACCAGTACGTTAGGGCCTTCGATGAACCTCCCGAATGGCAAAAATTGGACATTGTCACTCAAAGGAGGCCAATGCAGAGCGCAATTGAACCTGCGAAAGCCTAGGTTCGCAGGTTCGCCTACTTCGAAGACTTCCGCAGAACCTACTGGCACCCCTTTCGGCCTACTGTAGGCGCACTGTAGACCCTCTGGGCCCTCCATTCAGCCTACTGTAGGCGCACTGTAGACCCTCCGGACCCTCCATTCAGCGAAAGCGTATTTATTTCGTCATCGAACGGGTTACCGATCAGCCCACGATGGAGTGTTGATGGAGGAGATATCGAACTTGGGCTCAAATCATGTTAGGTGGGGTCGAGGCAATGGACTTGAGATCGAAAGCAGGTTCAGGAAACCTGTGTTCTGCACGTTTCACTAAAACCGGGAGTCGAAAGAAGTTTTGGAAGGACTAACAGAGGCTACACTGGACCAAATGGAGGCCTCTTCATGGCACTGAACTCGACAAATGGGGTTTGGTAGGGTCAACGGAGGCTAGCGGCTTGTGCATTACAAAGGAAATGGGTTCTGCGAGTGTTCAGAGGAGGCTATAAATTTTGACTCGGGATTTCTTATATTATTGTCGTCAACGATAAATATCCTATGCACGATCTTGTCGCACATTTTTTTATCGTCCTCGGTACCTGCATTTAAAAAAACTGACGAATTATCGTGGATTGCCAACTTTACAAAGTTCTAACGATATGCAAAGCAAAATGAATCACCGGCAAATGCGGATAACGTCGTGGAAGAAAAAAATTGTTAATACTCACGTCGACAATTTAAAGTCCTATATTTGTAACTGCGAAATATCAGCAAATATCGGGATAAATGGAGTTCATCAATTCATTCGAAGCGTGGGTCTGTTTGGTGTTGATTGGTTGTATAATTTGGACCAGGAAGCAATACCATTGGGCTTGCAGATATTGAATGTTGCAGCTTGTGCGAATGGTAGTCGGTTGTTTCGTATGAGAATGTTCGTTACAAATGGCAGATTCTATGATCATGATCATCAACGATTAACGTCGCGTTTCTCCATGTCCAAATCGCGTTTTCTTCGGTGTTATGCGAATTAAGGTATTCCTTTCACGAACTTAAATATTTAACAATTAACTGAATACTGACTGGCATATAGACAATTTACAGCCCTAAACCGCTGCAGATACAAACTTGAAACTTGGAAAATATATTCCTTAAAAGGTATAGAGGTACACTAAGAAAGGTTTTTTCGAAAATCAACTCTTAACGGGGTGAAATGGGGTGTAAAAGTTTGTCTGGAAAATTACATTCTTTGCTTGTATCAACTTGAAACTTCGAAGATATGTTTCTTAAAAAGTATAGCGGTGAACTAAGAAAGGATTTTTCGAAAATCTTTCTAGCTCTTTCTAACTCTTAACGGGGTGAAATGTGCTGTAAAAGTTTGTATGGGAAATTATATTTATTGCGTGTATCAACTTGAAAGTCGATATAAATATTCTTCAAAATAAATGATAAAACTTTTTAGGAATACTTTTAAACAACTGCTAACAAGGGGTGCAACTGATTATGAAGTTTCTATGGGCCAAAATCCATGCGAGCGAAAGCTAGTATAAATATATAAAGGTGAATATGAGTTACTGAAGAATTTCACGTAAATTTGGAACTATCGCGTGTCTTCTTCTCCCCCCGCCCCATCCCCGCCGTTGCGAGAGTGGCTTCCTGTGTTCTCGCCAAAACCCTTTCCTAATAATATTCATCGTTCCATATACCTGACGGCTTCCAGATGTCGGCGAGCTCATTGGCGGTGCACACAAAGTGACTTCGAGTTGAGACCAAACTAAAAGCTGTGGGAATCCAGCTCCTGAAGACTTCGACGACGGATACACTGATCTTTTTATAAAAATAACCGTGCAGAAAAAAAATTGAGGTTCCTCTTATCCTCGTCTTCTCACCCACCCTCATCTCGCTTGTCATCTCTTTCTCTGCCTTTTCCCTGTCCCATTATTCCTTTTTTTTTCTCACTCTGTTCCTCTTATTCCGGAAAAGAGCACATTCCGTGTTATTTCCTGTAACCGTCTGGAAAAGCTGAAAACCACCTGCAAGATTTCGCACAGATTTATTTTAAGTTTCCATAGTTCTTCCTCTTAATTTTTTTTCATGGCGTTCGTTTCGAAAGTATTTTGGAAGAAAATCTGTAACTTTTTCTGAGTCGCAAAATATTCCAACGAAAGGAGGATTTAAAAAAAATACCGCGTGCGCAATAAACCAAATCTGTGGAAATTTTTAAAAATACTTGTATTGAATTCAGATGAGTACAGTGTGGATACCAAAAGTAGCCTTTCATGGAGTCTTCCTTGCTATTTTCAGTTCCGACAATGATGAACAAATATATCTGATTTTCGCGGTTGCAATCAGAAATCAAAGATCTTGGCATAGGCGCTTTGTTCGCTATTCTGCATATTCATTAGGAAAAAGCTCTTGCACGGCACTCCGGACCACTTTTGTCGTATTAGCCTTTCTATCGAGGCCAGTACACTTTGAGGGTTGCTTAGAATTGTTACGAGGTGAGAAGGAGCATATATGGAGCCATCCTCGTGATATAAATAGAGGTAAAAAAAAACCAGTTGAAAGATGCTCGAGTCAGCGACAAACCTGAAAAACGTGACTGAACAATGATCTCTGTTGCATGGACCATATTGTGGAGCTCGGTCATAGAAAAATGCAAGGCACGCGAAAGTCGCTGAAAAAAACTTCTGGAATATATATATATATATATATAAGTAAAGGTGATTTTAACGATATTCAACTTTAAGGACGTCCTCGGAGTAGCATATGATTCCCATATTCGATATTATTTAGTACCCAGGATCTTCAAAATCACCTTTAGCTAAATAGAAGTATACTCACGTCAAAGAATATCCATGTCCCTAAAAATCAATGATTAGTTTGAAAAAATTAAAGAGTTGTGCTCAAACAGTGAAATGTGCTGATAGCCATTACATAAATAGAACAGGTGGAAAACGTCCTGTTCTATCTAATGGCATTACAATAGAAAGAGTTCGTGTTCAAAGCTGGAAACCGATCGGACGAGCTTCAAAAAGCTTTTCGAGCTTCTTTATTGGCGTAGGTCGTAGGCGAAAGGTGTTTGTTACTGGGGCGCGGGGGTCCGAGGGGTTGAACCCCTCGGCGGGATCAATAACTTTTATTTATTTATATTCTTTGTTTATTTATAACAAAAAAATGGTTACATATAATTACTATAACAAATTACTAAACGATACATTTTACATAAACTTTTACTTTTAAGTGAACTTGCATGAGGTTCAAATTCAAGCGTCGATATAGTATCTTTCGTTAAAAAAAAAGATTGTTATAACAATCGTTTTTCACAACAATCGTTCATTTTTAACAATCACAATTTTATATCAATGTTTCGACTAAGGTTTACGATTCTTCTTGTCGGTGAACAGAAAAAAAATCCACTCTTAAGACCTAGGAGTCACTTTGGAGCCTTATGAGTTTGAAGAGGGATGATACTAAGAGGGTATACTTTTAATCCCTCTTTGGACTCTTAGCAATTAAAAGTACTACTTTACTCCGTATCTAGACGGACTTATAAATGAGGGAAACATGGTAGTGTTATATAAAACACATTTTTGGCTTTTCAGACACTGCTTAACGTCTGAACTATATAGTTCCAAGTTACCTTGCCTGATTTTTGTTATTAGTGATAAAATATAGGTATCTTTTCAATGAGCAAAGACAAAAATCTTTAAATTCGAAAAAATCGTTATTTTTTATAACTAACGAAAATTTTTAGTTTTAACGCAAAATAATCGAAATGTCAACTTTTACCACTCTTCAAATTGTGTTCATTTTGACTTGATAACCCGAAATTCCCCATTAAATTGTGGCGCCATGGAAATCATAATCTTGCCTTTTATTATATCGTTGAATTATACACAAAAAAATTCAAATATCCCGGAAACCGACTTGGCATAATAAATTTATTTACTAAACTTATTGTTCAAAATACGATGCACTGTTTTCCTCATCCGTTACTCTTGTTCATTTTCCCTAGAATACGTCTTGTTCTTGAAAAACAATATTTTGAGAATTTGATTAACGTCACCGACTTCCTTTATGAAAGGAAAAAAAAATAATTAAAGCCGTTCACTTACTTTTAGATCGTAACAATGAGAGACCATACCTCCCCGCGCTTACCGGATGCTGTACGCAGTGAAAAAACCTCGCTGTGGTCAGCCACACCCGTTTCTCTCGTCAGCGTTCCCATGATTGATCAACAAATTGTTTTCTAATTACTTTTCTATCGTACTCCCGTGCGCGATAGAATGCGTGAGTGCTTCGGTCGTGTGGCAAACCACAGCATGCTGACCTTCCCTCGTTTCCCTCATTACTATATATCTTACATATATAGATATATACATAAAGGTAGAAACGGCTGAGTACTGCTCGTCATTCTCAACTTTTGGACAGATATTTTAATTAACACTCGTTTCTAATTGACTCACGAGTACAGTTGAAAAAACTCGGGGGCATGCAGAGAGTACTTTTTGCAGCTACACATAAAAAAAAAACTAGATATATATACATAAAGTAGTATACGCTGTAGTGGTTCGGTCTTTTCTCTCGCACCTAAGCAATTTTACGAAACCAAAAACATTAATTATTTTCTTTCAGTTCGCTTTATTTCGCAATTACGCGTACACCATGTTTGCTTTTTTCGTCGAAAACTTTGCATGATTCCGATGATTGGGAATGCTTGTAGAAACTGGCTCGTACGAACTTTGCAAATTTTATAAATATTATACTCCAACGATTAAAAAAAATAATCAAATATATGAAAACTCACTGAAACAAAAATAGCAGCTGCATCATACTATGTTCGCAAAAAAATTTCGGCCATTTTTTTGTTGGTAATTATTTTTTGCAATGCCTGCCCCGAAAGTGCGATTTTCGATTGGTGTTTAGCGTGCGGAAAGTGGCTTATTTCTCAACGATGCTTACTTTCCCGCACTAGTGCGGGAATGCGAGACTTTCCCGCACTAGTGCGGTAAAAAATCTATTTATAGCTCACTTTACCGCATTGATTCACGAAAAAACGGGTTTTTTTCACGGTTGATAGTTTTTTGTTCTACGATTTTGGACCGATCGAACAAACTTGAATATAGCGACATTCATGTGATATGAAACGTCGACTTATCACAGTTGACGTTTGAAATGTGAAAAAATAAGAATTGGTTATGATTATTGGTTATTGGTTTTGTTGAATCTCAAATCCCACTTTCGAGACAGTCATTGCAAAAAATAATGTATGGGACATGTGCGAAAAAAAAAGAATTACATCGCGCGTAAGTTGGCGAATTCGCCTCGACTTATGGTGCATTTCTCACTCGTACTCGTGTGGTTACAGCACTCGCCTTCGGCTCGTGCTGCAAATCACACTCGTATTCGTGTGAAATGCACCATAAGCCTTCGGCTCATGCGGCAACTTCACGCGCGATGGAATTCGTTGTTTCCCGCACTTGTAGCATAAATTACTATTATGTTGATAACATATTCGTAAATCATTTTACGAATATGTTAAATTGCTTTGGGAATTTGGTAAATTGCAATCACTAATGTTCATGAAATTATGCCCCCAGTTTCTAGACACTATAGTGGTATGTAATTAGTCGAGTGATCAACTACACACGTGTTATATCTGCGAAGTATCTAGGCTTTAAAAAATCAATTTTCAACCGTTGTTATCTGAACTGATAACTTTCAAAATAATATTTTTGTACAGATTTTGTTCTGAATTTTCGGTGAAATCTCCCTTTATTCTCGACAGTTCTATATGAATAAGGGGCAAAAGAAAGAGAAGAGTATGGAAAAGGGAAAAGCGGAGAGGGTAGGGGGAGCGGAAAGCTGCACGAGACAAGCGTTTTCTCGTGCAAATTCCCGAATGGTCACTTGGGTGCCATCCAAGATGTCTTACCGTGGAGAAAAAAATAAATAAAAAGAAGCGTAAATGGAAGCTTGGTTACGGGACAAAAAAGAAATGCGAAAGCAGTGACTCTCTGAGGATGAGATGAGGATGGAAGAAACTACACCAGATTTTCTATTGATGGGTTATGGCACCTTAAGACGCTCAAAAAAGTATTGTAATTGAAGAATTTTTCATTACACAACTATGAATTATAATTTTTTAATTCCTATGGTTACAGTATATATTTAATAACAATTTGAGAAAATTTAATTTTTTTCATATAAATATTCATTTTAAATCACATTTTAAATATTCAAAAATTCCATTTTTGAATACTTAAAAAATATATGAGTTATGCGTGGTCTCTTGAAGCTTTTCCCCTGTTACGCGTGCTGAAAGCTGTAATTTTTGCATTAAAAAAATTAGTTCCCGAATATTACCTGAGCACGTTTTAGCGCTCCATTGAATCCATAACTCGGCCAGATTTCGGGATTCTCGTTTCAACGTTGACTTGAAATATTCTGAAAAGTACAAACTTTGAAAAACAAAATGGATTTTTTGGAAATGTTAATGTGGCAAAACCCCTTGATATGCTATCAGACGAAAATTGCGATAAAAGGAAAATAAGCGAACCCTGTATTTGGTTTGGGGATCGTAAACGTATTTTATAAAGGTAATCGAATTTTTGCTGAATAATATTTTAAAAGCGTCGGGTTCGGACGATCGAAAGTTTAACGTATATAGGCAATTGAGTGGTGGATGGTCTTGATAAATAGAGCCCGCTTTTTGGGAAGTTAAAATAAAATATTGGATGGTAACGTGAATTTATCGTTATTTGTACGTTTCTACGTTAACTCGTACAGATCGAACTGTAACCAGAGTAATTAATCGAATCGAACGTTATTTGTCTTTTTTGCTGCTGTGCTTCCGAACCGTGTTCTATGACGAAGATACTGATGGATATCTATAGTGTATTTTATTGCTGCACGAAAGCATTTTAGAAACCCTTTTTTTTATTTACCCGCGACAATGTTCACAATGGCGTACATTGTTTTTCTATCATTAGGCTTATCTGTATTTACTCTTATTTTGCATTGCTGATTGAACCCCGTGATAGTCAGGTAAAAACATTTCTACTTCTTCGAGTTCTTGTAGACAGATTTTGAAAAATATTTCTTCCGATCCGATTTGGAAATTGAAAGTTCAGTGAAATATTCTTTTGCATGTTCTTCAATGAAATCATAAACTTTTGTTACGTTCTATGCTTTCATTGGACTCATTGAACTTACGATAATTGGGGAGTGCAATACGCTCGTAGAAGCACATTGAAAATCATTTTTCAAGATATTCGAATTGAAGGAATTTTGACAAACGTGCCCGGTTTTCTTAAATTATTGACTTTTAAACGGTCCAACTTTACGTGTAGAGATAAGCCGAGCTTTACAGTTCGGCAAGAGGGCATAGGGCGTTGGGTATTTCCGATGGCTCGTTACCAAATTCTTTCACTCGTAAGAATTCGCGCCGAAACGACAAAGGCCGATCGCCGAGAAAACCAAAAGCTCCAGGCTCAATCGGGACACGATGGCGAATCGATATTCCAATTAGGCACAAGCGCGATAACCTTTTGGCCGACGAGAGAAACGATAGCTAGCGGTACTCTCGATATTTACGTCATAGCCTGGTCTCGTGTCGTTACGCGAGCCCGGATTTTGACTGGCAATTACATGTGAGCGTAAAATACGATCGACAATCAATCGGAGGTGATGAAATTATAGAGCTTCCATTTGATTAATATACTATATTTGTTATTACGTATCATCGAGACGAAAGGAACGAATGGTATTCGCTAATTTATTTTTCGGGATTATCGAAAAATTCGACGATTTTTTCACCACCGTCCAAGTGCAATCAGTTTAAATAATACATCGTGGTGCGGATGGGCTTACGTTATTAAAAAGGTACGTTAAGGGTTTACGTGGGTTTGAAGATTACAAAAAATCCATTTTTTTAAATTTTATTATCTCATAGTACAATATGTCTAGAATATTCTCCCAAAGTTTTAAGTCAATCGGAGTAAAAGTCCAGGAGAGAGCCTTTGGGAATTCCCCCCATTGGTAAAGGCCGGCCGGGAGCGACGCAGGTATACGCATTTTTCTCAAAACACTTTTTTTTTAAGTCGGTGGACACGATTTCTCAAAAACTAATACGCCGATATTATTGAAATTGTGCACACTTCTTCAAAATAGCATTAACTAGTGATTGAACGAAGGTTTTTTTTTCGATTACAACTAATTTTACAAGGCTATACGTAGTGTAAATTGTACCAAAAATTGAACTATTTTGCATAGAACTCTGCCAAAAATTCGAATTTCAATTTTTTTAAAAAGCCTTCGTTCAATCACGAGCTATACTTATCTACTAACAGAGAAAATTTGGTTTTTCAATTTCAGATAAAGCTATCATGAGTTATCCTGACCACCACGAGGACACTTTTTTTGAGGGGTCTCCGGAAACCAGGTCCTACCGGCTGAATTTCCCAAATGTTTGGATGAATTTTTTTTTAAATATTGATGAAATGTTGCTTTTTTATGTGCTTAACATTTTTAATAAAGTAATTTATATATAATATTTATAAAAATTCAGAAAATATGCTTTTTTCGCTTCGAAACCCACGTAACCCCTTAAATAAAATAAAACACATGCTTCGGTAGAATAACTGAAAGATCCGACAATTTCATATTGTATACGTATCCCTCAGATTTTTTCCCTTACAAAAAAAATGCCAAAAAGCTCCATACGACGAGCTACGAGTCGAAACGACAACGCGACGAAAAGTCTCTCTCTCTCTCTCTCTCTCGTCAAAAGCACAGGACAAACATTTTCATATCTGTCTTTGGACGTTTCAGGCTGCTCGTGCGTCGTGTACAGCAGTTCTTACAGCCCTCAAGGTGGCACTTTCACATCACCCGATTATCCCAGGAGATACCCCCCCAACATAGACTGCTTGCTCTACACGTTCACCGGTCATCCCGATGAAATAGTCGAACTGACGTTTCACGAGTTCAACGTTCATCGGATCAGCAACGAGTAAGTAAAAAAATATAAAACAATCGCATCGAAATATCAATTTACTTTTCGACTCTTTCAACAGCGTGCAATTATTTTTGTTGTAGTACAAAGGGCCTTTCGAAGTAATTTTACGAGACAACGTACAAATACTTCTTACGTATGAAATTACTACGACGTTTCTTTTCATTACAAAAAAAAAATATTCTTAAAGCTGCAAGAGAAGGAATAATTTACGAAGTGCTATCAAATAGTTGCAAGATTGTTCGCGAATTCTGTCTAAGTCTCAATATATCTCGCAAACCCGCAAGGGAGGTATCGTGATTTGAAGTCAACTGGGTTGACTCTTGCCAAATTTATGCCGATAATGTACACGGAGCATTTCTAAGTGTATACACACCCACACACACACACACACACACACACATAAATAGAGTTACATAACACAATTCGATACGGACGAAGAGGAGCTGTGGCTGGCCCACAGCGAACGTCGAGAGGAGACGAGATGCTGTTGCGCTTCACGAAATCAGAGTAGAGCTTTGTCTACAGATCCATTACCCTCTGCATGTATAGGATGTATGTTGTACATAATGTACACGTAGATACGTATATTTTATAGGAAATCGGGTGATGGAGAACTGCGTACGACACGGTACTGTGTGTAAATACACATATACCTCTGTACGGGATGTTCCATTGCGACTATACGGTTAACTACAGGCATATTTCACACCTTTTCGTTAATCCTATCAATTCCTTTTCTCTGACAGACCTTTCAAATCAGTAATAATCATTGTAAAAATGAAAAGAAAACATGTTAGTTCGTATCGCAAGTTGATTGGAACTTGCATTAGCGCTTGCGAGCAGTTCAGCTGAGGTCACAGTTGGATTGTTTGAACTTTCGACTTTGATATAACACGTACAGTCTGTTTGATAAGAGCGTGTACGGCGAAACTCGAAAACTATTTGGGAGAAAGCATTGAAAAAAATACACATACAGTACACGATGTAAAACGTGATGCTTCATTATTAATAAGTGGTCCAGTCACCTCCACCTTTAATAATCGCCTGGCATCTCTGGGGCGTACTTTCCACTAATTCCATGGCATAATCTGGTGACAAAGACCTCCATACGAGTTGAATCTGTTGTAATAACCCATGCAGAAATTTCTTAGGGATACCTAAGTTCCGATTGGATCCCGATTGGGATATGATACGGATTCCCTAGGAGGGGTATCCTTATGGGAATCCAGATGGTGCCCACTGCGTAGCACAAGGCGGAGACGTGGTGGCAAGAATTTGAAATACATATTTCAAATATGGATTAAATACATTTTTCTTAGCAAATTAAATACATCTTTTTTTAGTTTGAACAATCTCCATTTAATTTAAATATAATTACTTAGAATAAATAACCTATAACATTTTTCTCCCGGAAATATAAGTCTTTTAAGGTCTATATATTGTTTTGTCGAAAAATGTTATTACATGTAAAGAATTTTGTTCGAAATTCTGTTATTAAGGTATATAAGTTTTGACAGTTATACTGGAGCACCAATTTTTACCTAATCTTTTTCAGATCCTTGAATAAATGATTTCAGAAAATGTTCAGCGTCTCCAGCTGATACAGATCGGTATCTCCTGGTGATTTTTAAATTCATCCCTGGGATCTGATTCGATATCGAACTAGATCTTGTTCTAGGAGTTCGGGATTCTAGCCTCGATCCTATGCAATGTTTCTATTTGGTTTCTGACTAGAGTCCTCAATAATTCGATTTGCGAGCGTTACATTTTGCTCCCGGATCCGATCCGATATCCGACTGGATCCCTGTTGAGAAACCAAGATCCTAGTGCGAATCGGAGTGTATCCATGACAATATTTCTGCACGGAAATTGCTTGACGTTCCAGATCTTTTGGTGTCTTTTTATGTGGATAGACGAGGTATGGTTGATGAGAGAACGTATCCAAAAAGCTTTGTCTGAAAAAAATCACGTTGTCCCAATCGCGGTCCACACTTTCTTTCGCCCAAGTTTCCAGGAAAAAATGTAGCCGTACAAGCTTTTCTTAAACCGACTGTATGGCGCGTGGAGTCGTGTTAGCAGGGAGCGTTAGTACCTCATTCCTCATCATGAGTAAATCCAGTAAAAAACGAAAGTGAAGATCGTTAATCGATAAACAATGTTGTCGTGAAATATTCCATATACTCAATACGCATAGATGTATATGCGAGCAAGGGAGCATGCGCATATTTGATGCGTTTCCGCCTGGCTCCGTGAGCTCTCGCGAGCAACTATTTCGAATGCGAATACTTTGTGCATCTCTCTTGTAAGCGTTGAATCGCAACGTAACTACGAAAAGCTTCCCGCTGCTCCTCCTTGGCCATAGACACCTTTGAATAAGTACCTCTCCTCTGCTCCAGCCTAGCAGGGTAAGATCTCGCCAGGCTCTCTTGATTGAGTGACACTGATTCCGCGTCCTTCGTTCTCCTTGCGCTGCCATATCCGTTTCTGCCAATCATATCAAGTGTCAATTTTCGCGTGCTCCATCGATTCTCCTCTGCGATAACTCCGTGCTGAGCCAACTATGGATTTCCCGCTCAAACGAAATAAACGTGTCATTGAGTGGCGTTGTGTCAAAAGGGTAAAAACAAAGATACACTTTTACAGCCATTGAGAACAAAGCCGTACCGTTTTTGCTGAGCTTTGAAGTCACAATTTGTTTTCGCGGTTGATCGTTTTTGCGATTCCACAGCGGTCAACGAATCATCCTATCTTCTCGTTTCATCAGGGAGACAGTTCCTCGGTCGAATGCATTTCTCCGGAACCTTAATTATTATTTCGTTCATTTCGTTTTCCGCCATGCTAGGTTTGTCGCGTAATTTGTCACTACAGCAACGTGTGCAGTCTAGTCGGGCTCATAGAGACCAGCGAGAAACAGATGTTCAGCCGCCATAGCCAGTGAGAACGAGTAAGAGCGAAAGGGAAAGGAAGATACAGAGGGAAAGAGATGAGCAAAGAGGGAGGGTTAACTGCGGAAGGACACCTTTTACCGGATATGGGTTGATGCACAGGGCGTTTGCTTGCATATCCTACCGAGGATATGGCTAGCAAAGCACCACGAGAGAGGTACGGTTGTACAGGGAATTAATGCTGGTAGGATGAATTCTACGAAACGATAAACCGTCTCCTGGCACTCTCGTAAACTGCCTCCGGTAGCCGTCGCCCCTGTGGCACGAAGTAAGAGACTAGCTCGCCATGTTCTATCACGTTCTCTATATATCTTACTCTGCACTACACCTTACGTGATTACAAGAATCCACCGTGGAGCTCTACCCCGATTTCGCGGACGAAGCGCACACAAGGTCTTGGTGTACACTGGGTGCTCGGAAAATTTGCTCTTGGCGAACAATATAAGGTGACGAAAATTGTTTGAGCTCACTAGCCTTGTCCACACTAACGGGACAAACAGCCGATAAACACGAGCAAACAATTTCATTGTCCACTGGAATCGTGAAATTGTAGATGGCAACCACTTCGGTTCTTGTCGCTTTACACCCTGAGTTCGTCATTGGTGTTGCCGTGGTGCATGCTACCATGGAATCAATGGAATCATCATATGATGAACGAAGTTTTGAATCATAGGAGTGAAGTTGCCTCCAATCGTAGGAGTAGGGCCGTTTGTGTCAACGTTTTTTAATCCATAGATCCATTGGGCTGAGTGCAAAGCATAGAGATAATCTTCGTATAAGGAGATCATCGCGCTTCCTTGCTTCTTGACGTAAGCATATCGTAAATTTCACCGGCATCTTGTGAGTTTTCGATTAGGAATTTATTCCGTAAATTTTTATGTCTCATTGCTACAGTCGATGGTAAATTATTCGAGCTTATCGGGCGCTATGGCGCATACATTTTTAATCTCTGAGTTCCCGCAGAAACTTGGATAGACAAAAGTCCGAAGAATTTTTTTTTGAATGATTAAAAGTTATTTCACTATTTCTGAACTAGCAACGAAATGTTCTTTCATTTCACTTGAAAGTGAGCAAGAATATGAGCGATCGAAAAGAGGAGGAAAAAGCGTTCATGAGCTCCAGTTAAGCGAAGTATCTCCCTCATCCTAACTTTCTCTTACGCAGAATCAGCAACTCGCAAATAGACAATAGTAGAACATACAGCATACAAGGAACTTGCTCTGTTTACTATTTCGAGGATTGGGTTGTTGCGAAAGTCTTCCCATTTGCAAACGAGAGGTACCCAACAAAGGCGTTTTGCAATGGGTCGGTAAGGGGCAAGGGGTAGGGCAGACGGGTGATTAACAATTGCCGAACCAACCCGTTCCGTGTCTGTCTATTTATCTAGCGGCTTGAGCGCATTGAAGCAATAGCTGGAGCGTATCTCGTCGTCACGTGTTGTCAATCCAACGAGTCAAGCGGCAACTCACCGTGTATAGGTACTACATAGCGTAGGTCTGCTCTGGTCTAGCAATTTTCTTCTGTATTTTCCACTGGTAACCAACAATCAGCTTTCATCATTGCGCGTGCCTTGATGGGATCGAATTTGTGAAAACTCATGCACAATATGTACCAGAGGGCTGAAAACATCAAAATGAGTGAGTCCTGTCCGTTTGCACGCCCTTTTGAGAATGTTTGCTTCTTATCGGAATTCAACCGACCAGTCTGCGCAAAGTCTTTCGTTCCAGCTGAATTCAGAAATGTCTCTTACTCATCTCAACGCATCTTTTACTCTCTTGACATAAACAATATTCTGATGGAGAGTTTACTTTTATGGGTATTCCTTATAATTAGGTGTGTACATTAATTTTAAGGGAGTTTCGAGAGATGGCTTAACTAAAGGATGTTTCAAAATGATCTGACATTTTAAATTGCGTGCCATTTTTTTTGTGGCGAACATAGAATACTAATCTTTGACGACTGGCGTCAGGAAGTATTGAGGTTTAGTCATGAAGAATTACACGATCGAGTAATGCATAGAAATTGTGAAAATTCACTACAAAAATGGTGAAAATATTACAGAGAGGGTTCGAAAACACCGCACGTCTTTTGGTCATCATAACGCACCATCTCGCAACACTATGGTGAATTTTATCACAAAATTTAAGGTAAGTGGTTCAATTCTGACCGCGAAAAGCAGTGGCCATCCTCGTACCGATTCGTCGAATGAAAATATAGCCGCACTGAGTGCGAGTGTTGACGAAAGTCCTTCCACCTCGATTCGCCATCGTGCTCAGCAATTGAACATTCCAAGATGCTCTGTGCAGCAAATTTTGACGAAAGATCTGCATATGCATGCTCACAAAATCCAATTGACATAAGAACTGCAGCCAGCAGACCATGCGCATGTCTTCCACATATAACGTTCACGTTTGTAACTTACATTACAATAAAAATATTTGTACTTTTCAAATAAATAATACGTTTTATTGATAAATTCAAATGTCAGCAAATGCTGCCGAAAGATTATGGTGATTATGCTCCATCGATTTCAATATGTAAGTACTGGTTTCAACGCTATAAAAAAAGGTGATTTTGACACAGAAGATAAGGAACACCCAGGCCAGCCGATAAGGTTTAAAGATGAGGAAGTGGAAGCTTTACAAGATGAAGACCCGAGTTAAACGCAATAAGAACTTGCAAAATAATTGAACATTGATCAACAACAAATGTTACCAACAATAATTAATGCAGTTGCGCCGAGCATTGAAGCAAAAACGGCGAGTTTACGCAAAAAGATACGACAAGGTGATTTTCATTCAAGACAACGCCCGGCCGCATGTTGCGAAACCGATCAAGGAAACATTAGGAGCGCTTAACTGGGATGTCCTTACCACACCCGCCGTATTCTCCAGATAGCCTCCTTCCGATTACCACCTATTTCGATCGATGACTCATGGCTTGTCTGAGCAGCGCTTCCATTCGCATGAGAATACCAAAAAAATGGGTTGATTCGTGGGCAGCCTCTAAAGCTGCGTTGTTCTTTCGACGTGAAATCCACCTATTACCAGAAAGATGGGAAAAAGTAGTGGCTAGCGATGGACATTATTTGAAATGATCAATTTATAACCATTTTTCACAATAAAGTCGTATTTTTATGAAAAAAATACCTTAAAATTAATGCACGCTCCTAATATAAAGCCTGAAACATTTACACTATCGCCAGATATCCAGCCCCGGCTTCTCTCCTGAAAAGCTGCTTTTCGCAGCCAAACCCTCGCAGAAACTCGAAAGGAAGGGACGGGAATGGACAAAGATGGCAAAGATGACAATAAATTTTAAAAAATCCCGTCGTAAGCGGCCTTAGAAATTCGTTTTGCCGGCGGAATAGTGCTTAGTGCGAAGTGAGCAGGATTTCGATAATGGGTTTCGCGGGCAAGGCCTTAGGATCAACAGATTTGGGGTTTTAGACTGCTCCTGTAGGTGCGGCCACGATAAAGGACGACGAATATTCTATGGTCCTTGAGAGCTTCGTCTTGTGGATAAAACTATATGGGATAGGATCCTATATCAACACACGTATGCATATAGGTATGTGTAAACTTACGTGTATGCCCAAACGTAGGGGTATACGCAGTCCGGATAGAAACGTCAGTAAAGAAAATCGTGGAGGGTTGAGGCGTGTGTGAGTATTGCGGAAAGGAGCTTTTAAGATGAAACGAAACGTAGGGTATACACATGACGTTGTGTGGATATAAAAAATGGCTCCATACATACTTATACATGTATATGCGAATGGAACTTTTGCTGCAGACCGAAAACTTCAGACGGTACGCTGGCTTGCGAAATTTCATCCACATCAATCCCTTCTCCATACATGAATTTATACGTATGTATCTGCATAGGTGGCCCCCTGTAAAGTGGAACTATATTTGGTTCAGAAAACTTGCAGCTAACCGGTCTCATCAAGCAGTAAATCGAAATATTATACATATTCAACATTACATTCCAAAACTTTTTCAGTAGTGATTTTTTATAAAGTCGATGACCCAAAATTGTGTTTTTTTTTCGTTTTATGATTGTGAACCACCCCTCTGTACGTTTGGTCGATCTTTGAGAATAAGAAATTCAAAAGTTGATTGGTACGCTTAATTCAAGGATCCCCATGATATTTCGCACTTACGAGACCCATAAAAGTTAGATTCGAAAGTGCGAAAAGCTGAAAGTATATTTTCCCTTTGTTGGAAAATTATCATACTTTATATGGAAAAGCCTGTACGCGAAAGTTTCATATATAATAGTACGGAAAATCGGGGTACGCCATTGTACCTTTTTCTCCTTCGTCATTTTCTTTATTTGACACGTACGTTTCGCGCTCGAAATTGTGATTGATCAAGCCGGTCTCCGTGGAAGGATAAATGCATGTATCAACATTTTTTACGACATCCAGGTTTGTTTTATCGGCAATAAATTTTATGAGACATCCCGCAAATACAAATATATGTCAATTATATATTGTAATTATTTACACAACCGCACACACATGTATGCATATATATATTTAAATTTACGAAAATGAAAGATAGGTGTTCCTCTCGTTATTCTCTAGCTGAGGCTGGCAATTATCTCGCGTGACAATAAAGCCCCGAATCTCATAAATTCCTTTCGAAATTTTCATTGCCGAGGAATATGTATTATGTCGTTACGGCCATGCTCTGGCTAGACCAGCGTAACAAGTGAGAAGGAGATAGGGATTTAATTGGTCCTGGAATAAGCGAGGCAAGAAGATGAGAACGGGGTACGGTAGTCGGTTAGCGAGAAGGGGGGAGGGGATGGAGGTGTCGAGGCAGAGGTAGACGTCGGCTAATCTCGAAATTCTCGGCTCCACCAGAGTCTATGGGCCAGGCCAGGCTTCCACCCTCGGAGCTCACACTACCCAAGGGTTATTAGAGATATACGCAAATGATTATGTATGCAAATAAGCGACTGAATTCATGCGCCAAGGGCATTATTATACCTGAATACGATAGGAACCGTCGAGAATCACGGGGGTTGAAGAGGAGGCGGGTGTTGAATATTGCACTGCACACATGTGCGTTTACGCAGCGTTAGGTTCCTCGGTAGCCGTGGATATGCCGGGCCGTTATATTCTATCTCGCATTCAACTTCCGACGTGTAAGACAAAGTGGAGCTTAGCAAATGATTCTCGGCATATGACCAAACGCCTCGTAAAGGGGCGAATAGGTACGACTTCGGTATTACGTGAGATAAAACGTAAAAAAATACTTTTCTTGTTCCGCCTTCCTTTCAGTGAAGATATTTTTCTTCGTCATCGAATTTTAGTGGTAAGACTACTAGTGTACTAAGGGGAATGACGTTAGATCTTAATCAGCCACTTTCCGAGGTTCAATGGTTCAGTTGAAAGATCTGATACGGCAAAACTCGTTCTTTTGCAGCAACAGAGGAATGCATCAAATCGATAACACTCTCCGTATTGAATCCTCAATAATATTAATGTATTTCTTTCACGAACACGAATATTTAACAATGAAGTGATTTTCATCTACAATTAAGTAGGAATACATCCCAGTATACTGGTAAAATTTCAAGCCAAGTTATCGAACTTTTAACAAAAAATTAGGGCATTAAAAATGGTCTATTTTATGTAGTACTTTATGGAGACGACATGCTGGCTGATAAGTCATATACTACTTGACTCTAGATGTTAGATGTAAACTGCTCTAGGCATGTAAACATTCTGTAGATTCTGTAATGACAATTAAAGTAGGGGGTCATCGAAAGTTTAAATAAAATATTAATGATAAAACTTAGAAAAATGTGACGAGCAGAAGAATTTGTGTAACTGCGACTTCTCTGAGAACATTTAAAAATGTCTAAATCTACAAAATTTATGCGAAATGTTTCATTACAGTTCATCGTTGGGTATAATAATTGATTGTAACTTATTTTTGTTAAGTACCACTATAATCTATTAATAATTTCAAAAGGCCCTGGCTTATGCACCCACAAAATATGATTCTCTGCGAAAGGAATACCTGAAGGCGTTACACCACATTGGCGCTCGGAAAAATATATATAGATTTTTTTTTTATTTGATGCGACTATTAAATATATAAAATAATCTTTATTTTTCACAAATACATTATAGTTTCATGAAATTAAAAAAAAGATGAAAATTTTTTTAATAGCGAAGATATAAGTCGTTTGGTAGGCCCCTCTTTTGGAAATCCTTTCCGGTGATGGAATTTCTTTCTCTGTCAGGCATCCTCGGAAAAGTAAAAGCAAATAAAAATTCTGTAAAGAAAGGCTGTAGCTAAAGTGCAGCATAGGGATTTTTTTTTTGAATGTTTGTAGAAACGACAGCGGTTAAAAAAACTGTTTTTTTTTTACTAAAATGTTTAGTTTTAAAAAATAATAAAAATGACTGCCACATTCAATTTAAAAAAACCTATGCTACATCCTAGATAATATTGAAAAGAATATTTGGTATAAATTGTATCAAAATCGGTTGAGTAGATCTCAAGATATTTTGTCCACCAGTTTAAAAAGCGGGTTCTACTAGACGACTTGTAACTTCGCCATTTTTTAAATTGTTTTATTCGTTTTATCCCTTCATATTTTTTAATAAAACTATAATGTATTTGTGAAAAATAAAAATTATTTTATATATTTAATAGTGACGTCAACATTTACGCAAATATGTTATTAAGCAATGACGAAATTAACAATCATATCGAATGCTAAGATAAAATAGTCTATGGAAAGTTGCCAGTCATGTGAACTCTTCGTTTCAGCTCAAGCCAATTGGCTATACCTCGATACATCTGGGCCTCATAGCAATTAGTTCTAATGTTCCAATTGCCGATCAGTGTACAGTTAGAGATCATGAAGTTTGCTGAATCGATTTCCTCATCTCCTCGCGCACGGTTTTGGGTCGTTAGCGGTGCATATATTTCATTGCTTTGCATGAAAATACCAGGGTCATTCGGTCGGGGCTGGTGGTTATGCGTGGCCTCTGAAGTTGACTCCCGGGAAATAGGCGACAACGCGGGCATCATCCCGTTGGTTTTATCGGCCCCAACGAGCCCGGAAGACAAAAAACATTGTTGATACGTTGGCGTTGAGAGAAGCACAGAGGCAAAGAATGAGCGTGCGAGAAAGAGGTCGGAGAGAGAAAACACGAAAAGGTCACGTATAGGGGTGCGTGGAATAAGCGAGCGAACGAGGAAAGCATGAAAGTAAAGTTCGGGTGTTGATGTTACAACACTCACGGGAAAAATATTCGCGTGTGTTGTACGCTCTTTGTTTGTTCTTTTATTCGCCCTTTTTATGCCACAGGGTCGCTCAAGTGGCCCAGCAGAATTTTGTTGGCTAAAAATAAAGTGAAATAGATAGGACAAGGGCGATATGAGATAGAAACAACTTGTCTGGGGTGGGGAATTGTAGTATGGGACGGGAGACAAACTGACCGCGTCTTTCCGTCGATATGTACATATAAATGTTTGTCGAAATTGCCTAAGTTTCATACCAAATTTAAGGTGTTACATCACCTTGGCGCTCGGAAAAATTGATGCAACATTAAAATAAAATTTTGATGCAACTATTAAATGTATAAATTAATTTTTATTTTTCACAAGTACATTATAGTTTCGAGAACAAATTTTGTTTAAAATTTAAAAAAGGCGGACACATTACTCGTCTAGTAGGAGCCTCTTTTGAAAATCATTGCTGATGGTGGATTTTTTCTCTCTCAGGTATCGTCAATAAAATAAAAATGAAAATTTTTCTTGCGAAAAAAAGGTAATAGCTAAAGCGATGCAAAGGGAAAAGTAAATAAATAAAAAATTATAGAAATGACAGCTGTTTGAAGAAAAACTCGGATTTTTACGAAATATTTGAGTTGAAAAAATTTATAAAAAATGAACGCAGCATCCAATCAAAACCATCCTGAATAATATTATAAAGAATATGTGGTATAAATTTAATCAAAATGGATTGAATCGATCTCAACACATTTTGTCTACCAGTTTGAAAAGAGGGTCCTACTAGACGATTTATATCTCCGCCATTAAGGCCTCCAGCCACTATAGGATTTTCAAAAAATCGATTTTTTTTGTTAAAAATGTACCTTAGTGCCTATAAAATTATATTTTAAATGATTTTGGGTGTGAAAAATCTTTAAGTACTCGATTTTCTACTTTCTACTAACTTTAAACGCATTTATCTCAAAACTACATTTTTCAGGTCGGCCGGACTCATAACTCAAAAAAATTTCAACCGATTCACTTGAAATCTTAACTGTATATTTAGAATTACATTTTTTGAGGCACTACGTAGGATTTTTTAAATTATATTGCATAGTTCCTTTTTTATAAACAATTTTCTGACAATTTTCTCATGGCATTTTATACTTTTTGTTTTAGAAATGCGCCATTTTTACAAAAAACAATGTATCAAAAAATCCTACGTACTTCTATAGCTATTCTTATATATAATCGAAAAAACTTTAGTGTCTCATTATAACTCAAAAATTATAGGAGCTGTTGTTCCGGCCGTTGACCTTCCAGAAATAAAGGCGTCATCGGAAATATGCTGCACAGTCGCCATTTTGACATGTATCGTTGTGAAACAATAATGTTGTATAGTCAATTACGTGTATAATAAAACCCCTATTTTGTAGTTCCGATTTATTTTATGGTTTTGCTAAAACAAAATTACAAAACATGCCCTTTTTTGGCCTTTAGAGTGGCCTAAGGCCTTAAAAACAAAATGAATTCGTTTCTTATTTATTTGTTATAATGTATTTGTAAAACATGAAAATTATTTTATATATTTAATAGCCGCGCTAAATTTTGTTTTGATCTTTATACCTATTCTTACGAGCACTAAAGTGGTGTAACCCCTCAACTTGAAATTGATATAGTCACTAAGCCTATGTCGTTCGAACTTTTTCGTAATACTCCTATTTCGAAGTTAGTCAATCTCATCGAGTCATGAACCCGAGAACATATCGGCTGACGTGGTTCCGCTAACCTGCCACCGATTCATCCGTGAGGTTCTTTGTCTGACGGGTTATTAGTCAACCTGTGTAACGGTGTTACCGTATTCTGTACGGTATACGATTTCTGTACGCATTCCGCAACAATGCAGTAGAGGTATGTAGCAATTCAGAGTTCGTGTTTACGCTGTTGTGCATGAGGAAGAACTTCCTTTGCAGCTATGATGCAATTTCACTGCCTCTATAGGATCCTATGCATACACTCGAAGAAGTATTTTCTCCTATATTTACGTACACATGTACATGCGAATATGTATTGTCCAACAGCAGCTGGTAAGGACTCGACTCGTGTAACATCGAAAGTTATATTGTCTCGACCATGTCTATTTGTCAATCGCTACGAAGATCCGGCGTCCTTCGTTACAGCCTTGTACATAGAATTAATCTTTTTCGACGCAGCATATACAGCTGAGGTGGATCTATTGTCATAGTACAATGCACAATCCATTCCAGTATGACACTTAACGCCTTGGTGTGTCCAACGATACACATTCCAAACTTCGAACACTCGAGCTCTGTATGCTTCGCACAGATCTTCTCGTGATATACACACGCAGCCAAGTGCACTATCAGGATATCCGGATTAAGGCATTGTGCCATTCGGTTAGGTTACACGCTAGCGAGAAGGGTTGTCTAGACCGCATGAAGCATCTATATCCTGGGTAGATTAACGTATAGCTTGGCTCAAAGCCTTCGTCCTCACTTAGACATCATGTTCGCAAGGATGTTAGACCGAAATTATACTCGCCGTTGCGTCCTTCTTCGCCAATTCAAACCCGTCCTCGCGTCCTTCCGACAGTTCCATGTAATTGCCAAGATTAATTAAGTACGAGATGAAATTCCTGCGTGTTGGGGTGTGATGATTCGGGACGTCGACGGGGTCGTTGTCTCGACTCAGCTGACGACGATATTGTCGAGAAGTAGCGCCCACATCTGCAATACCGCACTTGTTTTTCCACGACGGGCTGTAATTAAATTGGCCGCAAGCTTGACGTTGCAGCTCATCGTCGTTCATTCAATAGTGCATCAAGTTTTTTGTCAAGAGAAACTTTCGTGTCGTTATGAGCTTGTGCTTGATCATCTCTACTCCTAGAACAAGAAAAGCTCAAAACCATTAAGAAGCAACTGCACGTATCGCAATCGAGCAACTCTCTGTGCAGAAATTTGTTGGGCAGTCCCCAAATCCTACCACATCCATATAGGGATTTCATAGGGACACCGTATGTAGGGAGTCCACATTGGATCCACGTGAATTTTACGCTATTTCCCAATTGTCGTCGTTTGAGAATTTTTCATTTGAAATTCTCAACCGGTGTTAGTTGGACCTCCCAAAAAAAAAAATATGTTTTCGTGATAGCATGCACAAATTTGTGGGGGAATCCCAAGATGTGCTCACATCTCTATAGGGATTTGTTAAGGACACTGCACATTGGGATCCAATTGAATTCTGCCCTGTTCCCCGATGAACGCTTGATGAATGAACTTACCACGTTTAAATCGAAAATATGTGAAAAGTAGAGAGAAAAAATTCGACTTCTTGAAACATAACCGGCATACTTTGTGAGCGTGTACGTGTGTGGTGATATTTTCCGAAGTGCAGTAAAATAACAAACGATGATTACAATGGATTTTCACCGATGTGATTCAAATCGGTTCTCAAGATATACTTTTTTTAAGCAATTTATAATTTTTTATGAAAAAATTCATATTTCTTTAAGTTTCAGTCATTTTGTATAGGGTAATTCCGGGGGAGTTGGACATAAGGAAGAGATGGCCAATAGAAATATTTCATAGAACCACTGACTAGATGTCCCCTGTTACTGTTCAATTTGTTTCGCGTCGTGTGCAGTCCTTTTATTTTGACGGATCCCTGAAATCGCCGGTCCTTATATTTTGATGGATCCCTGAAAACCTGTGACCAATTACCCCGGATCCAGTTATTTTATTTAGAAAATTGCATTTTATATATAAAATTCAATTTTATTTAGAACATTTTATAATAGAATAGAATTTTATTTATAAAATTTTATAATAAAATTGAATTTTATTTATAAAATGTTATTTAGAAAATTAAAAAAAACTGTGGCCCCCTATCCAGATATTTTATTTATAAAATGGACCGTAGAGAATGCGATGGGAACCATCAAGATCGGATTACGTTTGATAATGTAGTAATTCTTTAGGATTCAATTTGAATTCGTACATTGAATTCCAATGGGAATCCTGATTAGCATTCAACGTACTAGCGTGACGTTTTAGTACAGGGATCCAATGCGACGACCCATTGGTTATTTATCATTGGTGATCGCAAAGGAAATACGGGCAAGTATGGGAATCCAGTTAGATCCCAACGACAATATCTGCACAGGTCTTAGAAGTGTCATCATTGGAGATAATCAATCATCATCAGTAGAGATCACCAATATCTACACTGTTTTCTGTGTTAACATATTATTCCTACAAGCGTAAGAAACTTAACGGATTCGTTGTTGACACGATGCTATAACTCCATTGCTGTATTATAAGTTTATCCAATCTATCAACGAGCAATGAATTAATGAGGCACGAAGGCATTGTGCGCTGCGGATTAACACCCGCGAATGATTTTCTTAGTGGTAAAACTCGAGGCTCTGCGGTGGCGTCGAGACGAAGGGTGAGCAAGAGATTAACGATTCTTGTGTCGAAGTCGCTGAAAGCGGCGGTGTTGCGGACCTGGCCGTTGCTCCGCGCCCGCTACACCTACATATATATTAGGCCTGCGACTGGCTCATAATACGCGACGTCTATTCAACCACCGACTGTCGATGGTAATCGTAACTTTTCCAGATGAAAAAACTTCTCTCCGTCCCTCGTCTTCTCGCAGCTCTCGAGGCCCGACGAATCAACGTTGTGTGACCCGCCCGTCGCTAACCTCACGTTTTCTACCACCCTAGTCGGCTGAGGGAGTCGAAACTTTGCCACCAACTGGCCTCTCTTCGCGTACTCTTTCTTTCTCTAGTCGGCTCATCTTTTTTTCTCCACTTTCCACATTTGTTCGCTTCTCTCTCTCTCCCTCTCTCTCTCTCTCATCCCGACAATTTTACCAAGACTAGGAGCTTAACGAAAAAAAAGGAAGACCTGGTTATCCGGCTTTTTTACGCCTTTCACCCTCAATATCCTTTTTCCGTATACCACCACTCCACACTTCCGCCATTTTGATTTTTTTGCGATTGTTCTTCGTTTTTTTTCCCTTAAATCTCTCAGCTCGCGAATTTCTGGTTTTTTCCAGTACCGTGCTCCCACTGGTATATCCCTTCAACATGTGTCGATCCGTTGTCCCGTGAATTCCTTGTTGGCGACGACATTGCAATGTAAAGCCGTATTACCGAGAATTTGCAGTAAACATAAAGACAAGCTGCTTCCATCTAGCTGGTTTCGGCCAATTTAGAACCGTACACACTCAGTGCCGGCTTTGCGCGACGCTGATTTTCACACGTCGCGTCGTTCCTCTTCTTTTCAACCTTCGCACCAATTCTAATCGCCATTTCGGTACGTTGACGTTGCCATTTTGACGGCTGTCTGCATTGGCATATCCGTAAAATTCATTGTGGTAGAATATGGACAGTTTTTATTCCGATCGATAGAGAAGTGCAACACTTTTGCTCTCTTTGCTCGCGACAGAGTGTCGCTCGCTCTAAGGATTTCCTCCATGTTCGCCCATTCGGGGATAACAACCGGGCTCGACGATGTCGACACTCCTTTTAAAGGGGCTATGTACAAGCCGTAGTGAAACGGCACACGCGACGTTTTAAAGTGTACGAACGCAGCCTCGGGACTCGTTCCATTTTCCCATTTTCGTGCCGTGGGAAATACTTTGGGTTTGTTAGCCAAATGGCCGCACATGCTCGTTCCATTTTTTTTATGAATATCCGCACGCATATATGTGTGCGCGCTACTCCCACACTTTCTCATAGCCAGGAAGCTTATGATACGGGAAATATCGCCGCATAGAGCCATTCGCAACAATCATACTCATATATTAATCACTAGAAGTGACAAGATCACATTCACACACCTCCATTACGGCGTGCATAAATCCTGAGAAAGTCTGTTGTTCATGTCAACGGCTGATTAAGCACTTCACCGACAAATAGTCCACCGATTACAGTGAAACAGAAGCGAAAATTATTCCAATGCAAAAAGATCAGGAATCCGCTATGAGTACATCGAAAAAGAAATACGTATGAAGGGATGAAACACCCCTTTACTTTTTTTCTTATAACCCCACATTTAAAGGGGTTATATTGACTGAAACGGGTAATACTTCGAAGGGGAGATGAAATAAAATGTACGTATTTTTGCCTGATAGCAAGATTAAAGGGTTAACCACTCCTCACTTGAAGTTTCTTATCGCAGGTGTTTCGATTGTCTTAAGAAGACAACACCTTGTGATATACCTAATTGTTTCAATTATCTTAAAAAGACATCCCAAGTTGATGTATTTTTAAATGCAGTATTAATTCTTCGTCATGCTAAAATTGATCACGTCACTCATGGATTCCCGACACGCGAAGCTTTTCCACTTACTTCTTCGGCGTCTTGTTCCAATTTCGCTGATTAATTTGTCTAAGGCCAATGAATCTCACAAATTGGCCATACGGTTTTTTTCCCGTCCCCCGTAAGCAAGCTAATTCCAGCACCTATTCTTAGATGAATGGTCGAACGACCCTTGCAGAAGTATCGACGTGGACCCTCCGTTTTTCGAAACCCGCACAGATGCGAGAGTGGGAAAACGACAATCTCGCTTCAATGGATGATTTGCCCACCCGCGATACCAGACGAAATACCAATTAAGCGCCCACTCTCGACACTTGATTGCTTCGCTTCTTGTTGCCTTTTTTTTCTCGTCAACTTATTGCCGCGACCACACTCCGCATATATTTGATGAATTATTCAAGCATCGGATGTAAAAATGTTTGGACCATGCCATCAACATTCCCAATGGATACTTTAGCACAGATCCAACGAAAGTGTACCTTTCTCAGTGATTTTGAAATCAAATATTGAAAAGTCCAAATGAGTATAATTCATGCTGAGTGTTGGTCTCATCGGGAAAAGATCTCTCAGCCTAGTTCTCGTCATTTTCCTCACACGTGGAATAATTAAAGAAAGTCCAACTCCATTGCTAATTCAATTTTCACCGCTGTAACGAGACTCCAGAATGTCATTCCTTGAAGGATACATCCCGAGAGGAACAATAAAAGACACGAGGACTAAGAGCCACATTGGTTGCAGAGCTTTCTTGAATCTGGAAGATCCCCAGGCCCACGAGGATTTAGTTTTAGTGCTCGTAGTCGCGCGTGAGTTCACATTGGGGCCAAAGGAGACGAGAATAGGGAAAAGTTCGAAGTAGCGTTGCTACGAAATATAGGAAAGCAAGGAAGTATGTATACGATTCCTGCTGCTTGCCCTCGGGACCTTCGGTCAACGATTCACCTTCCGGGCCATTTCATCCGACTTCCGGTCGTGGTCACAGTTCGATCTCTCGCTACGTCATATATCTATTCGTTTCCGTAAGGTCTCTCTTCCTACCTGATACACTATACCTATCATCTGCGCCCGCTTTCTCCTCTCTCCTGCCTCTTTACCGCCACACGTCCTCAAATAGAAACGCACGCGCGCACATTTTTTTTAGCGTTTTATTCTTGCAAAAAATCACTGATATTTTCATCCTTTTTTTCTGGGTTGTTCAACTGCGATTGCCTCTTGGCTGAAGTACCTTTGTTCTCGTCCTTCGTTCTCTTCGAATCCTTCCACTTCTGTATTTCCCTCTTGAAACGTCGATCGACTACCGACACTTGAAAGCCATCGAGCGCGCAGAGTCTCTGCAGATTTTACGGTTTAACCATGTGTAGAGTAAAACCTAAAAGTGTGTACAGTAGAATCTGAAAAAAACCCCTTGGGCTCGAGAGCGGAGTTTTTGCACGCTCATAATCTCTAACCCCGCGTCTTTCGCAAGACAAGCTTCCCCTTCATTCCCAGTGGGAATATAGCGTGAATTTTGCATCAACAAGCCACTGTGTGGAGATTCTATATCCGAAATTAAACGGTATATGTATTACGGATATTTTGATCTGAGCATACTTGTCAGATCCCATACTTATTCCTATTTTCTGATAGGGGTCCAATGGGTCATCTCATTAGATCCCTCATTGAAATGTGCGAATCCAATTTGAATCCTACGGAATTCCCACATTATCGAACAGAAGCCGATACGATTCTTGATGGACCCCATCCCATTCTGTATATAAAATTGTCTAAACAAAATAGATTGATATATAAAATGATTGGATCTTAAAAGAGTTCGCATTGATGTTATGTTTAATGTGAAAGTGGTGAAAATTATCAAACGGCGTTCATCAGGGAACAGTGCAGAATCCGATTGGATCTCAATGAGGACTTTCTATGCGCGGTGTCCCTAACAATTCCCTATAGAGATATGTGTGATACTTCGGACTCCCCAATAAAGCTGTGTACGGGATCAGGAAAGGATATTTTTTTTTGGCAGCTCCAACAAATTCCGGTTGCGATGTTCCAATAAAAATATTCGCCAACGACGTCAATCGGGAAATAGCGCGGAATCCACTTAAATTCCAATGTAGAAATCCCTACCCGTGACTTCTCTATGGAATCCCTATAGGGATGTAGTAGGATCTGGGGGCTCCCCAACAAATTTCTACACGGGTATGGTTCGTTTGGGAATCAAACAAAGAAGGTTTATTGTTGTTGGATTATTTTCACAGCCATTCCTAGTGCCATTGTTAAGTGTGGATATGGCAGTACAAGTTTCCATTTATTATCAAACATTTACAGTCATCAGACATTCACATTTTCCATAATCACAGCGAATGGGTTTACGCAAACAACAATTTTCAATTGACGTTTCTCGTTCAACGTTGATCGTCAACAAGAAAAATCCAAATTGGTGACACAGCATTCAATTTGCGCCACGTACAGTGTGCGGGGTTGAGTTTTTCCGTTTACTTTTATTCGAACCACAAAATTGTTCGTCCATGCGGGAAGCGTGTTTGAAACATGTTTACAACGTGACAAAATATAACAGAATGTACAAATGCTGCTATTTTGCTTAGAAAAATAGTCCACGTCTTGGTATTTCGTTTAAGATTATATGAAAAATGTATATATATAAAAAATATATGGATGCGAGTATAGTACAGGAAGCGCTGTAGTGCTCTCTATATAAACTATGCATTATCGTAGTACAGTTCGCCGTTGCGATACCATGTACATTGCGACCATATCTACTGTGCTGGCATCCTTGTCGGTGTTATTTACATATACCGGCACTCCAAATAGTTTACGCGTTCCTTTTAGCTGTCCATTTCTTCTAGGATCACGTAGTTCTCTTGCTTCCTTCGTTTTTCTCTCACTTTTTTCATATTTTTGCCCTACCGTCGGAAAATAAACCTTCTGACTTTGTATACGTGAATGCATATACACGGGGTGTCCTATTTCACGCCGCAATAACTCGCAAAAATGAAGACGTAACAAAAAAAAAACTTTTCTCCCAAAAGATTTATAGTTTCGAGGATTGGATACAGGCATTTTACGAAGAGTTCGTCGATGCACTTATGAAATCTTACGGTAATGTTCAATATTTCGAATCGAAGCGTATCGTTTTGATTTGCCTAAACAAAAACTTGTTTTGAAAAAAAAAATCTACTGACAAAAAATCACCTCTCTAACAATAAGTTGAAAAACACGGGGGCTATCGGATATTGAATCTTTGGCAGTGGCGTAAGATCCGATACACGTGAGCCTCTATCGATAATTGCGATGCAAATGTCAGTTCTAGGGAAAATATACAATTTTTTGATTACGTTAATCCGAGAAAGGGACGTTTTTCCGAAGTTTCTCATTTTGCGACTCTAGGTAACGAAATTAATCACTTGTAACATAACATTTGTGGTTCTGTGTCCGATCATAAGTTTCGGGTTCTTTCTGGATTAGATATTTTTATTTTCTTATATTCGTTTCGAAATTCAAAACTTTTTTTTTGAGAATAACAAATAAATGTTCCGTTTTTAGATACTGAGGGTTACCGAGTAATCTCGTACTCACGATGGCAAAAACATTTCGGTATCTCCATCGTTTGTCCTCCTCAAGATTCTAGGTCTTTTGTAGCAAACGTTTTTTGATCCAATTCAATTATCAGTGTAATGATGAGTATTATGACATCTAGTTGCTTTCAGCATGGTCCTGGAAATTAATATATACATAAACATATACAAGGATGTGCCATTTTAATGACACAGCTCACATAAATCGCAAACATTAAGTCAGATAAAAAAAAACATTTCCTCCAAAAGATTTTCGGTTTCAAGAGGAACAATCGATGGCATTATCAATCTCTTCGTCTGTTTTTATGCTTGAAAATGATATTTTTGCCCCAATAATGTAATTTGCATCGTACCCATCGATAAAGCAGCATGCATTAGAACTTGTTCCATTTTCAAAACTTTTAAGTTCGATAATTTCCGTATTTTTCGAGGTATACAAAGTTAAACTCTTTTTCGTTAGTGTTGAAGTTTCAAAATACCAATGAATTTATCACAATCCTACAATATCAATCTTTACCGGGGTTCCCCCTCGTTACAGAGCAGGCCTCGAGAATTTCGCTCCCGTTTGATACACGCGCTCAATCATGCGATCGACAATGTTGATTTACATATAATTAATCCTACTATTAAAAAGAAACGTTATTCATTCGTGCAACCTCTGCATTTCTTTGCTGAATAACCTGCCCAACAGTTAGATTCGTTTCAAAACCGACTATTCTATAAATAAATAGAAATATAATATGGTTACATCTAAAATATTGGACGCTGCTGCAAGATCTCACAAATGTTTTTTTATGAAGTATCTTTTGATAAAAAAAATAACCGTTTTCCACTTGACTTAATTTCTTCTTCATTTGGAGTGTGCAATCAAAATGAGACATCCTGTAGACATATACATATATATACAGAATCGTGTAAATAGAATATCACGTTCACTCCCTTGGTTATGTGCTTTTCCATGGTGTATACGTAGAGACTGCAAGTCTGCAACTGAGAGCTCGTGAACGCACAACCTCTTTAAGAACGCCTTCACTGAGAACACAGAGGTATCGAGAGAATGAGTTTTCTCTCCTCCTCAAGCTCTTCCTCCCTCTCTCTCTCTCTCTCTCTCTCTCTCTCTCTTTCTCTCTCTCTCTCTCTCTCTCTCTCTCTCTCTCTCTCTCTCTCTCTCCCTCTCTCTCTCTCTCTCTCTCTCTCTCTCTCTCTCTCTCTCTCTCTCTCTCTCTCTCTCTCTCTCTCTCTCTCTCTCTCCTTTTCTCTCTTTTTCATCGTTGCAGGTTTAATAGTGTACACCTTGGCATTTAACCTTTGTGGTACGGATCAAACGACGAAGAGGCCGTACTGATTAAATTTCATGTCGCTTTGCACCGTACATGTGTATGTCTAGGACGGAAATTAAGCATGGATGTTCAATTTAAATTGGTTACCACGGTAAATTGATTTCCAAATCAGTGAGCGTAAAACAACATTGCAAATATACGATTACCGTGAGAATTGCAATCTATAAACGCGAGTACCTTCTTTTTGTTGTTCTAATATTGAATTTGGTAAAGAAACGAATCCGCTCGTGGCAAAAAGTTTTTCAAATCATCCAATGACGACGACCGAAGAATGAGCGTGTTAGAAGCAAAAGGAGATTTTTTCAAGTGAGAGTTTCTTGCCTAGTACATTTTGATATATTAAAATAACACCATGGGCAAATTTTTCATAATGGAGATGGAAAGATTGCTATATGAAATCAGATTCAGACTGAGGTTGAAAGTTGACGAGGACTCGAATTAAAAAAAAAAGCATACGTCGGGGCAGGTCTCCATTCAATCGAACTTAATTGGCAACTCGATCAACAATTTAATAAGTTATTTCACGGTTGCCACGTATTGTAGAAAAGAGTAAGATTATGTGAAAAAGCAATGTGGAAATTCCTCATCGCGGGCTCCTTTATGAGATTACCGGGATGCACACAGTTAATAAAACTGTCTTTTCTTTTGCCTTCGGTCTACTAAATTGGCCCGTTTATAAACGTTTGCAAAATTTAATCTCGGTTGTGCTCGGGAGAGGTGAAACACGTTGAGATTGCGAACACGCGGTTGATTTATAGACCGTACCGGGGGTTGAAAAAATAAAAGCCGAGAGCCACCGTAGACACATATGCATCCAGTGCATGTGCATACAAACGTATGTAAATATTGCCATTGCGGAGGGATACAACTCTCCGCTTGCAATTCAGCAAGGATACAACTTCACTTCTGATCGCAATTCAGCAGTGCAATACTCAGTATAGCCGAGAAAGAGAGAGAGAGAGAGGGAGAGGGGGGAGAGAAACACCTACAGAAAGGAAGAGAGCAAGAGAGAGGACGAGAGTTTGGGTATGCGTGAAAAATTGGTACACATCATTGCTCCCTTCAATATCTGCTAGGACGAATCGCCGTTACCCCGAGTTTTCCAACGCACAAACACCTCTGAAGGGTTGTGCACGAGGATTCACGATCTAGACCATGACGTGACGTCTCTCCGAGAGCCTCGATCGTCGGTGTCTGACCCTGTGGTGCATGTGTCTGTATGTGTGTATACGATGCAATGCCGCGTGTTATGCACGATGTCAGCGAATGAAAATATGCGAGTCTTGACGTTCCAACGTTTTTATCGGTATACGAACGCTCGAGGCTGCAATTGCTTCCCGCGTATGCGCGTACTGCAAGTATGGCAAGCACCGGCAAATACCTACGAGAATTTCGCGTCGCATTACCGTATGCGCTGGTGCATACGGCCGGGTTTGCGTATGGCAAATTTTATTACACATAGGGAGGGGGGAAGGCATTAAAAGTATTAAGCTATGAGCTGCGTGCCCTTCCAAATATACGGCATATCCTGTTTTTACGTCACTTGCGAAAGTGTCGAGTCACAATCAAAAGATAAATAACGACTGATTTTTCCACAAACTATGATAGAGACGCAGTCCCGTACAGAAATCGTCGTAGGTATCCAATTGGATTTCCAATCCCTACTGTCTGATAGGGATCCAATGGGTCATGGCATTGGATCCTTATAATGAAACGTTACACTCGTAACTTGGATTCTAATAGGGATTTCCTATTGAAATCCAATCCAAGTACCAATGAAATGTACGAAAACAATTTACGTCCTAAAGGGTTCCCACATTATCAGACAGAATGCGATACTATCCTTGTTGGATCCCATTGGTCAATCGAGAAATAGCGCGGAGTCCCTATTAAATCCCTATGAGGATGTAGTAAAATCTGAGGACTGCACAACAAATTTCTGCTTGGGGCATAATAGGCAGCGTTTGATGGTTCTGGAATTTCAGGCAACGGGCCAATATTATGAAACGCGTTTGGACCTTTCAAACTTACCTGGACCTTTAAAAATCACCGAGAAAATAAATTTCTTTGGATATCGATAATTCCAGATAGAACTTAGCACGGTAATTGATTTTTTCGCTGATTGATAAGAATTCAATCATTCTTCAAAAGTGTATATTTTTTTTCAATGTGTTCACTCGTTTCTCGGCAACTGTTCTCTGTATGAAAAATTGCTACATCAAGTGTAGAAATAAGCAGATAGGACAATCTGAAATAGAAAATTAGAAATGTACCTTTGGTGTAATAAGAAAGCTTTCATATGACCGGATACTGTTTTTTAATTTCGAAAATGACGAAGATGGCACGGTGTCGAAAAAAATTCGGTTTTCGGCCGGAAAAAAAATAACGTTAATCAGTTGTTTTTAATAAATGGATGAAAATATGAAAATATTATCCGGTCTTATGATAGAAAATGTTATAAACCAGGCTCTGTCTCAATTTGAAGTAAATCGGACGAATAGATTTTGACATCCGACCTATACGGTTTTATAAAAAATTGATTCGAGAAAAACACAAAAAAAGTTTGTCGTAGCGCAGTGGGCGATCTGCCCTGGTACAAAAATGATTATAACTCGGTAAATTATTTGAATTTTTACAAAATCTTCGTTGCAAATTAGAGTCCAGACCTTAGGCTATACAAATATGCAATAAAAATTGTATTTTTAGAGTTTTAAGGTCATGCAGCCTTCTTAAAAAAAATAATTCAATCTGCCTTTTGATTCGTTCGATACGTGTTTTAGCGATTTTTGTTTCCCTTCTATGTTTTCAATTTATTTCAATATCTCCATTTAAACGGAACACCCCGCATGACTACCTCCGTAAACTCCGATTGATGGCAAATCATACGAACACTCTTTAATGTCTTATATGAAAACTTCCATAATTTTTACGAAAAACAATAACTCTATATAAATAGGTGGCTGCTATTTAAAAAATGTGTGTGTTTTTTAAATGTTTTGCGGATAATTCGACGTAATACAGTTAGGAGGATGTACACTACGACAATGCGTTGGATTCTTGCCCACTGTTGTCCGCTCTTCCTGTACGCGGGATCTACAGGGAGACTCTACTTGAGTTACTTCTTTCAAGAAATATACAAGCAAATAAATCATGCACTTATCTTATGTATTTGGAATCGAACAATCTAGTTTTTCAATCTTCTTTTCATTTATTTCTTGCACATATTGCCTTTGGTGTACTTGTTTTCAATCAGATAGTCGCTTTCGAGTATATTCAAAGATCTCTCTTTTGACGGCTTATCTAAATATGAACATATTTAATTTTCAATCCGATAGTTGTTTGTAATCTATCTGTTTGCAGTTATCATAATTAACAGTCGCGATTTACGTCAGTCAATTGAGTAAATGCTATATTCACTTATCTACTTATCCTTTCTTTTTTCTATATTTAATATATATCATATAAAGTGGTTCAATGACTTGATTATTATAGTAAAATTGACCAATGACCCAATATACAAATCCAAAAACGACTAATACTTTTCAAGTTTTATTTTGTTACTCATACATATATATTTCGATTAATTCATGATTTCTTTGTTTATAGTTTCAGGTAATGTTTACTGTTGACCTTTGTTTAATTGTGACATTTTGACCATTTGTTTGTTGTCTTTTTTATCATGATTGTAATTAACTATATAAAGCAAAGCTCAGTAGCCTGCTGTGTTTCCGCGGAAGGTTAATTGAAATTGATCCAGTGGTTCTCGAGTTTTCAGCTAGCAAACGGACAGACTGTTATTTTTTTCAGAATATGAAACTTTCGCTTGATTTCGTTAATCTGTGAAGACGATTTGTGAAAATTGATAAGTTGCAGACAAAGCAGCCTTCAAAGTTTTAACATAGATATAGATATAATACTGCAATTTGGAATGCCAGTGTAGTACATGGAGCAATGATTTTTCGTCATTCGTTTGTTCCTGAGGGCAGTGAGCGCGTGAAACCAGCACAAAATAGCTGCATTTCAAATAAAGCACGACGCACACGTTGGGATTACGTGAGTCGTGCTTTGAATAATGAGCTTCTCTCGCTATTTCGTACATTTCCCAGTGCATGCAACGGTTATTCGGCTTCTCTCTCTCTCTCTCTCTCTCTCTCTCTCTCTCTCTCTCTCTCTCTCTCTCTTTCTTTCTTTCTTTCTTTCTCGCTCTCTTCCTCTCCCACGCTTTTATTCTCACACTCAGTTTTTTCGTCTCGTCCAGACTTTTCGCGCAAAATCATAGCGGAGTTGGAAGCACGGCCACAAACGCGTCAGCGAACTGGCGCTCGCTTGCACCGAATCCCATCTAGCGATCCGCGATGTGCGGAAGGGTGTAGGGCGAAAAAGTAGAGGAAAGGAAATGAAAAAAAAGAGTGAGAAAGCAAGCAAGGCACTTTTCCTTTTGCCGGTGGTCGTCCATCAAATCAACGTGCCTAACCCCACCCACATATTCTCCCATACGAGCACGCTGAATTTCCGCCGTAATATTCAGCCCTCTTCTCTGAACCCCCTCTTCCTTCCTCATCCTCTGCACCCCCCTCCCCTCCTCCCTCTTATACCCGCTTCTGCTCTTTTTTATTCCAGGAATATTTTACACAGAAGTACACGATATTACGTATATGCGGGCCTTCCTTCGTATGCAGATGTATACAAGGATGGATACGCAATACGCATCTCCGCAATTTTATCCACCTTCAACCCCTTCCAACCTCATATAGCGAGATGTACGAGCGTTTACAACCCGTAAGGAGAGATCCACGAGGAAAGCACGCGAAGGTTTTCACCTGGTTGCGCTCTATCGAAAGCGTCCCGTAGATGAATGGACGATGGGAGATCGGCAGAAGGGCACGTGCAATGGATGTGAGGGTGTATTATAAGACATCGATTTCTTCGTGAGATATGAGAGTATCGAATGAGCAATCTGCTTCGGAAATCGTCGGAGCAATATCCTCTACATGGGTATTCGTTATAGAACTTTCTTAATACAAAGTTTCTTAAGCCCTTAGGCCACTCTAGAGGCCAAAAAGGGCATATTTTGTGATTTTTTTTTCAGCGAAACCATAAAATAAATCGGAATTACAAAATGAGGATTTTATTATACACGGAATTGACTATACAAAATTTTCCGATTATATAGAAGAATAGCTATAGAAGTACGCAGGATTTATTTTGATAAATTGTTTTTTGTCAAAATAACGCATTTCTAAAACAAAAAGTATAAAATGCCATCAGAAAATCGTCAGGAAATTGTTTATAAAAAAGGAACTATGCAATATAATTTAAAAAATCCCACGTATTGCCTCAGAAAATGTAATTCTAAATATACAATTAAAATTTCAAGTGAATCGGTTGAAATTTGTTTGAGTTTTGAGTCCGGCCGTCTTGGAAAATGTAGTTTTCAGATAAATGCATTTAAAGTTAGTAAAAACTCACGACATGAATCAAGAGGGGTTGCGCTAGAATTCGAAAATCGAGTACTTAGAGATGTTTCACACCCAATCGAGCACAGACCAGATTTTTTTAACAACGAACGCTTCTTTTCACGGACTCATGTTCTGGATCATTGGTTTTCTTTTAACAATGCGAATTTTATTTCAAAGATCAGGCTGAAGACTTTCAAAGATTCAGGCTAAAGTCAGTTTTATTTGTTTGTTTTATTACCTTCATTGGCTGGCCTAATCCATCAGTGGACCCACCTAATGCAAGAAAGGTCAGTGATCTACCCAACCAATGGTGGTGAGATCGGTAACTGTTTCAGTTAGAGAAGGCAATAAATAAACGAAAAATCTGATTTTGGCCTGATCAGGCTGAAAAGGACCGGCAAAAACAAAGATACCATGAAGAATGGACATTTTCATTGACAATTAACGTTGCATTCGGTTTGGGTCTTCGAAGATCGTTCATGCAAAGGCAAAGTGAAAAATGTACCACGTGGCATCCGCGTGCGAGAGAGCTAGCTGAAAATCCGTTGCTTCCTTTTCTGCGAGACGACTGACATTTCAAGAAAATGAACATTCTTGTGCTCTTTTAGGAGGAGAACACAGTGAGGCTCTTCTTTTTCCCGAAATGTAAACCTACTTGGACAAAAATACGTAAAGGGATTTTCACCACACTGAGTTGCTTTCACTGCTCCTTATTCAACTTTGGCCCGGGCCAATACTTAGGCGAGTGGCCATTCGATTGATTGTGAGTTTCTGTGCACGAAGGTTTTTCTGGATCCACTCTTTTTACTTTTGGGGGATGAATAAGTGACAAAAGTAGTGAAAAAATACTCTTTTGCTTCGAGCAACACGCTTCGATAACCATGCTGGCTGATCCAAGCTGCGTTATAAAGCTCGTAGATACCATATAGAGGTACTAATCATCTAAAGGCCAAAAGAATTGCGAGAACCCATTAGTCATGGAGGAACCAGCATGATTTATACAATTAGACGAGTTTTTCAAAATAAAATATATCTTAAACTGGATTCACTATCGGGTGTACAAACTGTTTGTACTCGCGAATGCTTAGATCTTCAATCATATTTCATTATTCCTCTTTCTTTGGCGTACAATTACAGACTTTTCATTTTTCGATCTCACTCTATTTTCTACCTCTTTCTTTTTTGCTTTTCATTTACACTACGCCAATTTTTGATTGACGGCAAGCTGCCGACTATATTCTACGCGTGTCCAATGCTAACAATGAAAAGGGAAGATTGCAAAAAAGGTAGTGATTTATGATCAAAGCTATCAGTTTTGTCTTTTTCCTCGATACGCTGCAGACTACACGCAGCCATCGTATGCAAAAGTATTCACTCGCTTTTTTTTATTGTTGCAGCAGGGAGTAATCCTTTACCGGACATGATTTATGCCCTTTCTTCGCTTTAAAATTCGTTTTTCTGCGAAAAAAAAACTAGAAAATCGCAATGCCAACAGCACCTAAAATTATGTGAGATTGGAGGGTTGAGCTTCATCTGAGTATTTGGCTCAGTTGCCAGTTTCTCAGATACCTCGTGTATTTCAGATAAAGAGTTTTCGTGTGTAGTTCTCTCTCTCTCTCTCTCTCTCTCTCTCTCTCTCTCTCTCTCTCTCTCTCTCTCTCCCTCTCGTTTTGGCCGCCTTCTTCTTTACTTTTTCACTTTCTCTCGTTTCTGTCTCATAGTCGGCTAGCGTGAGATCTTTCGAAGCAACAAGAGTTGTGAAACAAACCAGCAATGCGCTAATTTCATAAGTGGAATCATATACGTAACATAATGTTATATGCGTGTGTGCACGCATAACCAGTCTGTCAATTCGAGAAAACCGAGAAACTATGCATCCCGAAGAATGTTGGACAATTTTCCAACATGGAAGAAAATGCATCATCGGGCTTTTATCCTGTATCCAGAAATGCATAATTAGCATGGACCAGCGTTGGGAGGGTTCGTTTCTTTCGTTTTGATTATTCTATTCGTCAAAATGAGAACCGAATTGAATAAAAATATTTTCCGATAAGATACATGATGATTACATGGACAATCATTTCGGACATTTTTGTTGATGGAATTAAGGAACGATAAAAAATTGAAGATATCGGGTAAAATACGAAAAGTGTATGTCGTTTAATCTTTAACCGATTGTGAATAATTTTATGGTCGATAGTTATGTCCACAAAGGGTTCATATTAAATTTGTCGGTTTATTATATTCTTTCATATTGTTTATCTTTGTATGTATTATTTTCACGCAGTTAAATAATGGTGATCGTGATTTTTTTCATGCAAGGTTTTCTAAGGATGAACGAAAACAAAACGCGGTATTTTTCGGCGTTATAGATGTTATGAGTAAATCAATCGTTGGTCGCTTGAAAATTTAAAAAATTCTATTACAGCTCAATTGAATCTGCATGTGTACACCGGGTCTCTAAAGGAACAGTCGAAATTTCAAACTCGATTGCAATGAAAATGAATTCTTTTTAATTGTTCGCATTTTTTTTTGCTGATTAAGGCTCTGAAAATCACATAATGGTTTTTACGTATTCTTATTAGAGATTGATGACCTTAATTTGCAAAAAAAATGTTTCAATAATAATTGAAATAAAATAATGAAAAATGAACAAACCGAATCGTTGCATTTCAACAATGCGAACTTCAACGTCATGACCTTGGCAACTTTTGGGCTATGTAGTAGATACTTCAAGAAGCAAGCCTGAATTGTTTTTATATCTTTTAAGAGCCTAGAAAACTTTGAAAATCCGACTATTCCTTAAAAGACCCAGTTTACATACTGTGTCTCGAAAAATGAAATGTACACATGGAAGGTTATAAAGTACGTCAATCGCGATGGCAATAAATTCAATACAACACGAACTCAATCAATTTGCCGTTCGACGGTCCAATATATCGAGTTTCCGGACGAGTGCATTCTTGTTCAATGCTATAAACAAAGAAGATGAGGTCAAGCCTACTTCGTAAAGTATCTAGTGTACGAAAAGCAGCACGACTGTTCGAACATACATTTAAAGAAAACTGTGTTTTAAACGTTGACATTATGATGAGAAAGTGGTTGGACAATGCAGAGCGGCAGGTGAAAGAGACCCCGTGCAATCGATAGATGAAACAAATAAAGAGAAAGGAAGAGAAAAATGTTGAAGGAGTGAAGAGAACTGTGCAGGACGTCGTCCCGTCTACTAATAATCAGAAGGGCGTTATATAACGTTCCTTCGGGTGTTGAAGCTGCCGAATACAAATCCTTTTACCTTCTTTCTTTTGCATTCGATACTGTACAGCGATCGTTTTATGGTCGATCAGGCTGATGTATAACAATCCTATACTACGGCAATACTACTGTTGTGAAAGCTGCTGCCTTCATGCCACTGTTGCTTTACGATCCACCGCTTGGGCTTTGCCGAAGGAGCGACGTACGAGCTTCCGGCAGGAGGCCAGAGCATTATTTACGCCACCAAACAAGTCCAATAAACACGACAAGCAACGAAATAAGAAGGCTAGAGACAGAAAGTAAGAGAAAGAGGGAGAGGTGGGAGGGAACGGGAATAACGGAAAGAGAAGAAGACGAAGAGCAAAGTACTAGAATAAAAAGGGTTTCCGGGTTGACTAGGGCTCATGGACGACGATACTTTTTATTTACGAGCAAGTGGGCTGCATATAATGGCTACATGGTTCAAAGTTCTGACATCGCGGCACATCTGATCTCCCGGGCATTATGCCCGGAATTTTGCGTTTCCGAAGTACTAAATGTTTGCCTGGGTGGCAGAAGTCCAGGGTATTGAGAAAAAAAGGAGAAAAGGGAGAAAACAATTATCGGGAACGAGCCGCGATCGGCGTGAATTTTCGAAACAATCAACTTTTTACTATTTCGAAGTAAATCTATGTACGTTTAAATAAAATATTATTCAGGCTGATAAGAATCCAGCGAAAATCAGCTCCGGGCTATTACCGCGGCCGGGTTAAAATTCCGAACTTTGAATGATCAGAAAGCTCAAAATTCCCAATTTATTAGCTAGTAATGTCGTCTGTCTTACTAGGAATGGCGTTGCTTTGGCAGATAATGCAGCACGTACGCTCAGCATAAATGACGGAAATGCGATAGTGTTGGAAAAGCGACGTGTACAGCCGCGGGATACTGGATGAGGAAGACCGGCACGCGTCGGAGTAATCGCTCAAGACCGCGAGTTAATCCTCGTCGCTATTCTCTCACATTGGATTCTCTTGTCATCTCTCTCTCTCCCTCCCTCCCTCTCTCTCTCTCTCTCTCTCTTTCGCTTTCTCGCTCTCTTGATTCATCCCTCTCTCTTCTTCCGTAGAGATATGCTTCCGCCCTTCAACTCGTGGCTTCATTCGCACTTCACCGAATTTCATCTTCTTTCTCGGTTTGATATACGTGTAAACCGGTACAAGTTCATACACATCGCTGGCACTCACGTGACCTGGCATTCCACCATACAAACCGCAGAAAATACATTATCCGGGATTTCTCGTGTCGCTCGGCTCCTGCACATATTCATCTTCGCTATCCTTCATCTTCGCTATCCTTTCTGTCCTGCGACATCATATTTCTCACAGTTAGTCTACTCTTCATCCCCTCCCTCGTAGCCGAAACTACCCTCTTTGCCCGCACCAACCCCTTTGCGATGCTACCCTTCAAATCTCTCCCTTACTTCTACCGTGTGCTTCTTTACCCCCAGCTGCGCGTTCATCCTTTTGATTTTCTCGTCGCCGTATGTACTCGTATTCCTCACAAAAGACACACGAGGCATAGGTGTCAACGAAGACGGACGTGGGCTCGAGTACATCCAAAGTTTACTCGCACCTTTGCACGAAGGAACGCCCGGCGGAAACTGCAATCTTGACGATTGTGTCTTGTAGGCAATGGCAGCATGCGCCAGCTTTTCTTACCCTCGTATCAGAGCGACCTGTATATCGGAGTCGCGTCGTCAACTTGAATGGATACACGTTTAGTTGATTCTCGTGCCTCCTGAATCGATTTATCCTTCCTAAATCGAGTTATTTTATTGTTAATATTACGAGTAAACGCGTACATATATTTTCATCGGAAATTATCATACTGTAGAGAGCGTAAAGCAAAAAGATTTTCAATGGCTTCGTGGCAAAATAGTCGCAAGAAATATTATGGGGAGTTGATCCCAGAGAACATTTTTTTATGATGTTTTTATAAAGAAATATATAAAACAAATTCTATGAAGATGTAAGAAAATGGACATATCATCATAGATTCTATGTACTGCTTTAGAATCTCATGCCACTGCGTATAAGAACTGAACAATTATATAAAAATGCTCTAGATGAAATTTGTATAGACCTTGCAATGGAATTTGCTCAGAATGTGTATGGAAAATTTTACACTCTTAATAGACTCCTACATAAATTCCTGTAAAATGATTTAAAACCAATTGTTCTGTTGGCTCTAAATATAATTGATATTTTACGATATGTTTAAATGCAGACATAATATTTATATTCGCATACGAAATTCAAATCTGAAATACGATCCAAGCTTTACATCCGGTTAGGTTCATGTTATCACATATATATATGTGGTTTCTTCAAATAAAATATCACGTTTTTGGCCAGAATTCGTCTGACATAATAATAGATAATAAAATCATTCGAAGAGTGAAATTCATGCAAATTGTCAGAATACAATATTGGTTCATACATCAGTCTTTTAAATTTCTAATTCCTTTTAAGAAAAGTTGTTGCCTTTGTGCGCTTTTGCAATCCCATTCCTTTCACATTTACCCCGTCTTATCGCTTCACTGTTTTCAGTTTTTTAGACGCCCCTACTGGGTGTTGTCAACAAGTTTTCTCGAATTTCGATTGCGCCGTAATCAGTGATATTATATCTGAAAATTGACCTGACCTTTTTATATAAATGATACTCGTATAAGTAATTAGCTTGAAATTTCTTGATATTTAACATTGAGAAGCCAATATGACCATGAATAATGAAACATTTAAAGCACTGTGAATATATATGCTATATTGTATTAACCGAATACTTTACACTATGAGTGTATCTACATGGACAGTTATTTTGTGTGTAACAATCATCTGAGTATAGACTCAATCGATATTTTAATGCCTATAGCTATGAAATTTAAGACCGACACTTTTAGGATAGAATAATCGTGTGTACGATTGCCATGAGAAATCTTTTGTTATATATTAATCTCTTATATTAAACTTCGTGGAGATGAATGAGCAACAGGCAAATTCTTTAGAGAATATGCTCTCTCTAACTCTATCTCGATCCCTCTTTGTATCTGGATAAAAAATAAACGCTATAATCTATGCACCCTGACAAGTGTTTATCACCAGCATTTTTACGACACTCACATACACTTAATTTTTTCTCCATACTCACGCGCATACATGATACCTCTTCTTTTCAATCGTTCCAGCTCGTCGGAGCTTCGTGCTCTTACCGTAGTCAGTTGTTACTTGAAATACAGCTCTCGAAGTAGCGCAAGAACCTGCTTCGAAGGTGCCTGAGCTAATTTACTCGTACGCCCTTACCCGCTTGCCAAATAAGTGACCAAAAAGTCTCAGAGCGTACAGCAATTTCAGATGGGCTGCGACAGCTTTTCCCGTGAGAAAAACCATCAACTTCTCGCGTGTACAATACCTTTACGTATGTGTGAACGGGCGTGTAGCTGCAATATCACGGGCCGCCACTCTTTCACAAAATCCAGCAACGACAAAAAAGTGGACACTGGGGGAAAAAAGTATTTCCGTTCTTGCTCTTCTTACATCATCTATCCACCGAGAGGAGAGTGATATTGAAGAAGATCACCTACCGAGACTGTATAATGCCCTCGCATCTGTTATAGATACCCGACGGGCCCATATGGCTCCAAATGAAAAGTGCGACGCCACGTACTGGGCTCTCTCTCTCTCTCTCTCTCTCTCTCTCTCTCTCTCTCTCTCTTTGCCTTCCTGTCTCGCTCTCTACCTTTCTTTGCCTTTTCTACTCTTTTGCTCGAGGCTCCGAAAGTAACTCCGTCCAATTGAACTGCTTCCAATGGATACATATATTTATATATATGACGAAGGTTGTTTTTAAAGTCGTCGAACTTCGAAGACCGTCTTTATAGTAGCCTGTCGTCCGTATACTTGACATTATGTTAACTCCAAAGTCTTCAAAATCATCTTTAGACGAAGGTAAACATATTTATGTAGATGCAACTACAAATACCGTCCTGTCGTCAAACACAACGATTCGTTGAAAATAATACCAGGACAGTCCTTGGAACAGCCAGATGTGTTTTAGCCAAGCACATATATATGAGGCGCTCAAAATATCCTTTTTCATATATATATATATATATACATGAAAAAACCCTCACTGATCAATTTGTGCTCACACGTCTTGTTCTCTCCAGATACGGGAAACTTTGCAAAATACAATGTTCGAACGTTATGCATATTTGCTCTTCTTCGAAGACTATAGTCATATACATCAGGAAACGAAGCAGGGAGAGAGAGAGAGAGAGAGAGAGAGAGAGAGAGACAATAGGGTTGGAAAATAATGACATTATTGTCCTTTTTTCTCTTTACTTATAGGGACAGCAAACTTTCAACAATTGCTTTGTTTCTTCGAAACGTTTCTACATTTTCTGTATGTCTCTTTCTTCTGTCACGTCGTGAATCGCACGACGGGAAAACTTTCGTGCTCCAGATTTTCGTACTTCTCGAAATGATTTCTCAACGAGAAAACGACGAAATTTACTGTATACAGGGTTTTGCAAGAAAGTCCTCAAATATAGGGCTGAAATTCAAAGCAAAAATGGACCATAGCATCCTAGATCCACGAAAATGGCGATGCATTTTTTCATTCTTATATTCCATGGTTAATCAAGCCAAATGGTTTTGAGGGACTAAGTTGTTGAAACAATTACTCGATTGTCCGCTTCATTGATGCCATTGTGTCGGTTAGCAGCGTTCGTTTGGGTACTGTAATTGATTGCCAACGGGATATAATTACCGTACCTTGGTATGTCTTGCCATCTAATGTCCCGTGGATAGCGGAGAGGTAAATTGAACCGACCAATCTCATATCCCGGTTTTCAGCGAGTACAAGATAACCGAATAGAAGGATTGACTATCGTACGTTACCAGCGTTATACCGGACAATATGCGGTAGCCACCAAGTTCGGCTTGCTTGTTGGCCCTATAACTATCATGTTGGTCTCTTTGTCTTTATCTCTCTCACTCGTTCTCCCCTCCCCCGCTGCTCTCTCTTTCTCTCTATTGCCATACTGTCCTGTGGGATTTCGTCTGCGCGAGCACCACGAACAAATTGCCACAACGAACTTAGCTCGCAGACTAAATCCCGCCAACGTTCCGCGACAAATCCTCTCTCACCAGTCAGATTTCCTTCCTCGCCAGCAAGTCATGCTGGCATGTACATATACATATATGTATATATGACCTAACAATATTGCGCATATAAATATTGGAATCTCATGAAATATAAAACTTTTTACTTACATATAGGTTCGTATATTTTTACATGCACTCTTTTCGACGTATTGGCCAAATAACGAAGTCGGAGTAAGAGAAAGTGTTGGAGTGATTAAGGAGCAATGCGCTAATGGATACGTTCGGTGAATCCCTTCGACACAGAATGAATACGTTAGAGATGGACGGAGACCAGAGTTACTGGACATTCCACATACATTTTCTCTCCGCGCTCACCGCTAGAAACTTCACTTCGAATGGATACAACTTTACGTACATCCATTCGTGTTCACTGTACTGGGAAAATACTGGGTGTTCTAAAAGTAATGATTATCCAATAAACGGGGTTGCATTTTATTAGCCGAAGGTAAAACTGAACTTCTTGTCCTGCGGTTTTTGTTTTACTACTTTGAGCCGCAGAGTCCAGGCAGCTGAGATGTTCATTGCAAATGGCAAATCTATTTTCATTCTTTGTAATGGAATGATAAATTGCTGATTGTCTTTTCACTTAAAATTCTTTCGACAATATATTCTTTTTTTGTTAAATTTTTCTACAGTAGAACCTTGGTTATCTGGACCAATTGGGACTGAAGAGGTTTCGGATAATCGAAACGAATTTTTCTTTTTCTAAAGGGATGATATACAACAAAAATTGAAATAAATATACAATCTATATTTAAGATATATATATATGGGGCATTCCACGCCAAATTGACCACTTTCCGGCCGGAGACCTTTCGATTTGGCTGAAACTTTAATAGGTTATTGTTTTTATCTTAAAACGCTTGCGTGATTTTTTTCAATTTTTTTTACACAATCCCTAATACGTAGTGAATTTTTGCAAAAATCGCCCGTTTTTTTCCTAAATGCTCATAATTTTCTGAAAATTCTTCGTTTTGAAATGTTCTTTATGAAAAAATATTTGAAAAATATTCAGTCATCTTCGACATGATTTAAGAGATTTAAAAAAAACGCGATTTTTTCAAAGAACGCTGCTTTTGATTTTTAATTTTTGTAAAAAAAATATGATCAATTTAGCATTTTTTTCCGCCACACCCATCGTGGTAAGATTTTTCTTTCTATTTTTTTTTCTAAATTTCTAATCTAATTATTTTTTAAAGATTTACATTTTTGAAGGTATTAAGGTTTGTCTCTCTGCAAGAATATCAGTTTTTATCAACATCCTCATGCGAACGTTTTTTCAACTCATCATATACCATGGAATCAGAAAGCCATTTTGATCACTGCTGTAATTCGTTTAATTGAAAGTTTTATTTATAACGGAATGGCTTGCGACAAGCATCTTTCAATATTTAAAAACGTTCGAGTTGAATCGTTTTTGTTTGATGTGTACTGACTGTTTTCATCGTCAGATGACTACAATAATGCTGTGAACCGTCTCCGTGATCGATTTACGAAAACCAAAATCATTTCAGGAACCGAGCTGTTGCTCTGTCTGATACCTGACACAAATGGTGGTCTTATTGTGAAAAAATTCTCTAATTCAAGAGATCACAAATTATGTAAATTATGTAATTATTCACAGAAGTGAATAAATTTATCATTAATTATTATTAAACAATTGATTGAATAACTATTTACTTCATTCCCCATTAAATAATCCTTTAAAAAATAATTTAACATAATTGAAAAAGTTTTGAAGTGAGTTAATATTATATAAGAAGTATTGAGTATGATAGAATTAACCCTTTAAAACTAGATTTGGAATTATATTTGGAAAAAATTAAGAAAAAAAAATTCAATTTCGAAAATAAATAGGAAGAAAAATCTTACCTCGATGTGTCTGGCGGCAATAAATGCTCAATTTATCACATAAAAAAAAAAAATCAAAAACAAAAAATGACGTTCTTTGAAAAAATAGCGTTTTTCTTCAAAAAACTAAAAAATCATGTCGAAGATGACTCTGAATATTCTTTAAATATTTTTTTTCATAAAGAAAATTTCAAAACGAACAATAAAAAAAAACGATCTTAATCGGTCCATTTTTCAGAATGTTATGAACATTTGAAAAAAAAACGAGCGTTTTTTTTCAAAAATTCCCTACGTATCTGCGATTATGTAAAAAAATTTGAAAAAAATCACACAAGCGTTTTAAGATGAAAACAATAACATATTAAAGTTTTAGCCAAATCAAAAGGGGTCGGGCCGGAATGTGGTTGATTTGCCGTGGAATGCCCCATATATATAATTATCTATAATCTGTTTCAAACATTGAATGCCGATGATTGAGGTTCGGATAATCGACGTTCTACTGTACACTGAAGATGCTCGCTTATATTATCGGCCACAATATATTTTGTAGTATTGCTAGTATCTAAAATGAAAAATCGAACTATATTTTTCCGTTTAAAGAAACATAAAGGTGCTAGATGGTTTTTTTACAGACAACCATTTCTCATTCGAAACAATCTTTTTTTATACGTCCTGTAGGTCGCGGACTACCGTCTAACCAATCGTTTTCATTCACTTGGTACGGTCGGGTGAGCTTTTGGCGTGTCCGGGTGAGCGACGTGCGTACACGTCTCTTGGCACCACCAGGGAAATAGGCGAAACGGGAATACCCTCGTATTTCTGTATGTGAGTGTATGTGAGGAAAGGAGAAAGGGATAGTCCTCGCGGAGCGCGGTATCCAAATGGATCGATGGAACGTAAGGGAAAATCTTTCATGAGATCAACATTTTGTTGATACTGTTGGGAATCAGCGCAAGAGCAAGGAAAACAGAGAGAGGGAGGCATATATGTGGGGAAAGGTAATTATGAAAACATTTGGCTTTGAGGAAAATCCCCATGAAGCCCCCATTGTTCCCATACTCAACATTGTGTAAACTCCAATGTCTTCAAAATTACATTGGGATTAATGTAGGCATATTTATAGAAAAATCATTGCAAGGACTCTTCTGTTCCCAAAATCAACCATTCGCTAAAAAAATGTCCCTGTTCAGCTGTTTCACCGCCCTGAAAACAGCTGTATGTGCTGATAGTCAACATTACATCCATGTAATGGGTAAAAAAATCTTTCCTCCGTATATATATATATATATATATATATACGTGTGATAAAACCGTAGCGTATTTTTAATTGTTGATTTTCGAAAAGTTTATGGATCGTCGATGTGAACAAAACCGAGGAGAAATATTGTGTCTTAAAAAAACGGTCTGTCTGTACGTTTCCCGCTTATAACTGGAAAACTACTAAATCGATTTCAATGAATCGTTCGCAGAAACTCAGCTTAGAGTTCCGGATAGGACTTAGACTACTGAGTACTACGGCATAAAATTTATTACAATTACAATAAACAAGCGAATAATGATCTAAACAAAATGTTCCAATCAAACAACAGTTGGTAACATATATCCGTAACAACAATCGGTAAACATATTTTCAATCTAAGCCTAAACGCCGGTTTCATATATTTCGTAGCAATGAAACGCATTTACTAATCAATAGATCAGGAACCCCGCAAGGGGTAATTAGTTTTTTAAAGGTCTGTTTATTTCATTCTTTCATCGTTTCTTTAATCATGTATTTTACTAACGCTGATAGTTTTTATACAACAGATTAATAAACCCTTTTAGCATATATGCTCACGTTTTTTATTTAATAATCATATTAATTGCATAGGCCACTCTTTTGATGATACTATTAAAAAGAATCACAACTATACCTCATTGTTTCAAGTTTTTGTATTATATTTTTTTCGTTTATGTTACAGTTCAGGAGCCATACCGTGGGCCGTGTAGTTACCAAACACTGTAATATACAAAGTTGTAATTATATAGCAGTTATAAGATATGCATGGTGTAAAAATTCGTTGTATTTGAAGCATTTTTTTCATGACTACCATTCTACCATTCAACCGTCATGACTACATGACTACCATTTCATGACTTCCACCAACTTTTGGCTACCGACTTTATTGTTATGAATGCAGACAATTTTCAGGAAATTCTTCTGAGATTCGATCATTTTCTTTGAGAATTGAATTAAATTAAATCCTTTGAGAATTCGGAAAAATAATTTGAATTTCCACAAATTTCATTGCAATTCCGAACATTTTCGTGAAATTTCTTCGGAACACCGAATTTATTGGGAATATCCAAGATATTTCGAAGAGAAATGGCCATACTCACAAGCCGTGTCTGAGCAAACGCGAGCGACTCATTGATCGTTATTTCGCTTTACTTTTTTCGCTCTCTCTTGACTCTTGCCACGTTTCACAGGTAAAAATACCTGTTCAATCCCTTTCGTTTGCCTCGTTCGCCCTTTTATTCGATTTCCCCGTACTCGTGCACTTCCCCTTTTTTCGAGACTCCAGTAAAACAGTCCTATTATTTTCTCTCTCTTTTCGTCCTCCTAATATCGTGCCTCGTTATAGCAGTGCATCTAACGATGTACTGAAAGAACCATGAACTAACAAAAAGGCACAATTACCATTCTATGTGAAACACCACGTGAACCGTGGTTTATGAGATTTCAATTAGTTTATCAGTATTTCTATAAAAAAAACGCCATACGTGTCCGAGAATACCACCATGTAGTCCAAAAAACATGATATTCGCATAGAAGAACGTTCAGCAGTTACAGATATATTTCCGCCCACATACAATATACAATTGCCCGACTAGGCGAATATATGTATATATTAGGTGTAGTAAAAAGAAATCCATTATTTTTGCCTTCAATTTCATGCAAAAGAACTCACTTGATCGGATTGTTTTCCCGCTTTCGTAAATGCACCCCAAAAGATTGAGAGTAGCGGACAAAAGAGACGTAATGTATAGAGGGTGGAGAGAAATAACGTAGAAATCCCTAGGGTAGACTTAAGCCTAAATCCTAGCACCCAACAACATTACTATTTAATTGTAAGCAAAGACTATTAGCCTTGTGGGTCAACGTATGTTTTTTACATGCATAATAGGGATTCAGACCAGAGGGATTGGATCACTGCTGTTGCCGTTTGTCGTCGACTTCTTGCGTCATAATACACTGAAATTAAAGCGATGATTCGATCTCACGCCAAGCCCTATTCACCATTGGCATAGCCAGCATTTTTTCTGATCAGAGCCAGAAGGGGCCTGACAAAAACTGACTTTGATCACAATTATCTTTTTTTTTCAATAAAATTTACATAATAGTCGTTAATCACGTTAATCAAACATGAAATATAAAACTTGCTTTCATCACATGTTCATGTTAACATTAATATCAAACTCTGGCAAAACTTAACAAAATAATCAACTAATTTTTCATCATCCTTTAATCCAGTTACTAGTCTCCAAACTTCAGTTTCAGTAGGTACTGAATTAACTAAGTCCAATAGATTTAATTCTATTTATTCTATTCTATTCTTTAATTAAATTAAATTAAAGTCAATTAAATTAAAGAAGTTATGTTTTTTTTTCTGTAAATCGGCCCAACAATTTTTCAGCTGGATCTTTTTTTTAACAATATCATTGTCCATGTTCAGCAGTGGCATATAAGAGAATTGTTCCTGAAACATTGTGCTTCTAAGCCACATTTCTTTCCGCTTCATGACAGAAAAACTTCTCTCACAGTCGACGGAGGTCACTGGGAGTACTATTGCTGCTTGGCAAAGTTTATATAAATTAGTGCGGTACTCCTATTTGATATGCTTTCTTATATTTTTGGCATTTACTTTATTAATTTTAAATTGAAGTATCTTTTGCATGATCATTGCTTCAGCGTCTAAGCCTGACGTATCAATTACTGAGATTTAAAAAATAATTATTGATGTAGTCCTCTCCGTTCTTCATATCCAATTAAAAAAGAATGCATCAATTGCATCACCTAACGGTAGATTCTCAAATCGGCGTTTTAGATTTACAATGATATTATCTACTACTTGGTAGTAAACGTTGATCTTTCAGTTCTTTTTCGGGTTGTATCGGCCGGTAAATCTAATGTATTGCCCACAGTTGACTTAATTGCAAACATTGAATATCTATTTAATTTACGTAGTGAAATAGATACTTTTTATACAAATTACGAAATTACCACGAAGGTAATAAATCAAGTATTATTTAATCATTTCTCTATGCCTGCTTGGGTAAAACTTAAATAAAATTAATAGATTATTATACTTGAATTATTTTAGATCCTTTTTTTAGGGGGGGGGGGGGGGGGCATGCCCACGCCAGCCCCCTGGCTACGCCAATGCTATTTACATTCACGAATAAGTAACGGTACTTGTTCGAGCAGTGGCAAAAGCGTATTACCCAAATTTGCAAGATAAAAAACTGCTTTTCGGCCGTATAATAGTTATACCTATATACTTATGAGTTTAGTTGGTGGCACATACAGCCCAATGAATAATTGACGAGGACGTGATGAAGCGCAACGCTTACCATTATTCTTATATAGCCAAGAGGCTGTCGAGGCAAAGCTCGCGAGATGAAGGCGGGGAAAGGGGATTGCTTGGTGATAGCTTTTGTTGCTCGTGAGAGAGACAGAGAGGATCGACTTTGCGGTCGATATTCCTCTGTATCCGACCGCGCTCCCACCTTCGCCCTTCTCGTCTCTGTACCCTCTTTCCTCCATCTTCAACCTCCTTCCCTCTGTCTTGTCTTCCGCTGTGGCAGCAAATGACTCAATAATGCATCGTCTAGTCGTTATAAGAGTCCTCCGATGCCGAGGTCTATGTAGCATCCAACCAAGCAAGAGAGGTAGATAGCAAGAGACAGGAAAAGTAAAGAGAGAGAGAGAGAGAGAGAGAGAGAGAGAGAGAGAGAGAGAGAGAGAGAGAGAGAGAGAGAGAGAGAGAAGAGAGAGAGAGAGAGAGAGAGAGAGAGAGAGAGAGAGAGAGAGCGAGAGAGAGAGAGAGAGAGAGAGGAGAAAAGGAAGGGCGAGCTCACAGGTCGCAAGAGGGTCGCGAGGGAATCGCTTCATGAGTAGGCACTCTCGATGGTCTCTTCGCTCTCCTATCACAGATTTCCCCTGTCATAAATTTCGATCTTTCAATATTCTCATGAGATATACGTTGATAAAAGCGATCCTTCTAGAATTAAGGTAATGTCAGCTTGGCAATTTCCGGTAAAAAATAAAGCGAAAAATTCCGTCATCATTGAAGAAATGAACACATTTTATCTTTGTGTGATTTTTGTGCTCTGAACGTGTTATTTTCTGACGTTCGATCATTATTGGTGAAATTGACTTTGCAATTTATAGTCCCTAGCTTGTCACTCGAGAGAAGGACGAAAAAAACAAAGGTTCACGAATTTACGTGCAATTTTCGGTGAAACTACACTTTTCCAGAATACTTTAGCGAAACATGTATTCTTTTTTATTTTCTAAAATTCTCGTTGGAAAAAAACTTTCTAGCAGTTAAACTCTCAATGGTATACTTTTGTAGAGTGCAACTCTGTGTAACGCGAATGTGTAGAAAGGCTGAGTAATAAATGGTTGCCGGGGACGTATTTGTTCTGTCGTTATATTTTCTTTTAATATTTTTTTTTTACGTTTACTAAAAAATAATTCTAATTTATTAGAAAAGTAATAATAAACGATTTTAATGGCTGTGCATAAAATCACATGCGCTAGGGAGAGCATTCATTAATACCCAGCACCCTATCGATGGTTAATTAAAATTCCAGTAGAGTAGAAACATAAAAATGATGGTTGAACATTACTCAAGCTGTAGCAATATGAAACAGAATCATTTTATACACTTACAGCATATGGGTTCGAGTGTCGTATTAGTGTTGCTTTTTTATAAACAATTTTCTGACGATTTCCTCGTGGCATTGAATTTTTTTTTAGAGATGCGCCGTTTTGACAAAAAACAATATATCAAAAAAATCTTACGTACTTCTGTAGCTATTCTTATATATAATCGAAAAAACTTTAGTGTCTCATCATAATTGAAAAATTATAGGAGCTGTTGGTCCGGCCGTTGACCTTCCAGAAATAAAGGCGTTATCGGAATAATGCTGCACAGTCGCCATTTTGACATGTATCGCTGTGAAAAAATAATTTTGTATAGTCAATTACGTGTATAATAAAACTCCTATTTTGTAATTCCGATTTATTTTATGGTTTCGCTGAAAAAAAAATCACAAAATATGCCCTTTTTTGGCCTCTAGAGTGGCCTAAGTCCTTAAAAATTCACCTTTGTATTACACGAAAATACATTTATAGAAGCATTTTTTATTAAAAAAGTTATTTTAAGAACGTCCTGTTCTCTAAATGAGCGCTAGGCTTGAAAAAATGCGCGAAAAGTCCCGAAATACCGAGATATGTTGGGAGTCAACATTTTTATGACATAACGGGTTCAAAATATCCTTTCTGCATATATATATACACACACACATATATATACGTGTGAGTAACTGTGTGTATAGGTACTTGTATGTGCACTTTACGATGAGATTCGACCGATAACAACGGCGCGAGGAGGGAGGGGGGGGGGGGGGCAGGAGGGGGTCGACAGCACGGGTCAACGTTCCATTGTCGCAGCTTTAGGTTCTCATAAAACCCAGTCCGCTATTGTTTGTTCCCGAGCTTCGTGCATTCCTAAATCTCTATTGTCGTGGGACGAATACAATCGTGAATCGAGAGGCGCTAATTCAAACGTTGCCGCCCGAATATCGGTGTTTCCTCTTTCCTTTTCTCACTCTCTCTCTCGTCCGCTGCCTGCCGTTTTTTTAAGCTTCGAGCTTTATTTTTCTATCGCGGATGACCAAGGCTGTATCGCAGCAACACGATGAAAATAATCACGCAAATGCGAAGAGTCGTAAAGCGGGGGAAAAATATACAGTGGGTCAAAAACGTTTCCGTACAGTACTATTCAACGTTTTCAAATCTGTATGACTATATAAATATCAAATTAAAAGTGCAATAATGGGACAATTGGGAATACTCCGCAAAGCTATGAAAAAAACTATATGAAAGATAGTTTATAGTTTATAAAACTATATGATTTTTTAATAATAATAATAACAGGTTCATGGCAAAAGGTAAAACTTCGGTCATTTTTCGGAAACAATCTTCCCCAATTTCATTATTTGTGAAGATGTTCATGTAGAAACGCTTGCCTAAGAAGAAAAAAAATGCCTCTCCTTTATGATGCATATGGTTATAGCGCTTTTTTAATGTTGACCCAAAAAGCGAAGAATCGTTATTTCAGAAAAGGCTGTTTTTTTGTATACGTATCGCTTTATTGATTTTACCGTTAAATATTATTTCCATGCTGAATAAGTGGTGACAACATTTTTTTACGTAGATAAAAAAAAACATTCCGAGTTGTGTAAGATAGCGCCTACAAGTGCTGCGCAGACAGTAGACAAACTGCCTATAAAAACAGGATGCAGTTTTTACCAATAGTGAAGAAACACATTTGCATAGGCTGTATTTACTTCGTGAAAAACTCCAACATGCTTTTAGTAATGATTGAGGCGCAGGCTCGCACGTACTCCAGTTCAACTCTTGATCGAGACCAAGAAAAAATGAACATTTTTAGTAGTAGTTCTACTACAATCCCAGTAGTTTGATCTCCATCTGCAGAAATCTATACTTAAAAATCTCACCAAGCTTAACTTTGGTCGATGTTCAACTTGGGGATGTCTCCCACGGTGCTCTTATCGCATGGATGGTAACTACCTCGTAAGATACTAACTGATTGATTGCATTACAACTGAGGATGTGCCAGATATAAGCGCCTCTTGTGGTCGTACTAGACTTTACTTCCGTTACCACTAAAGGGCTCGAGTAGGCAGCTACTGTATCGGCGGAAGCCTACTGCGAATTTTCTCCGTCTTTTATTGATGTGATACAGTGGCATAAGGAAAAGGTACTATTATAGACGTGAGGTATTGTTAAAGCGCTGCAATGCTACAAGGAGCAACCGTGCGACGATGATCACGCCGACTGTTACCTCGCCATGCAGGCAAACGGAACAGGACCTTCTTTCAGCACCATCTAGCAAAACTCCTTTTGCCGTAGCAGTGTGTGTACCGTTGCTGATACGCTTCGGCAGACTTATGTCACTATCCTGAAGCAGTTGAGCTCGCGGGCTAAAATCGTCATGCCAAGGGGTGTCAAGGCAACATGTCGCAGATGTATCTGCTCTGGCCCGGCCTTCTTCCGGAGTAAGGCGGTATCGCCACAGAGTGGCTGCACTCACACCGTTCAAAGTAAATAGGTGGCCGAGTTCATGCTGTAAGGAGTTCAGCTCCATCTGCTTATCTCTGGTCGCTCACTCCACTTGCCCAGGGCATCGGAAAGGTCCGATTGCACATCATTGGAAACGCAGCTTCCTCTATGTGGTTCCGTCCTTTGAAATAGGTGATATATGTCTATGGTTGCTTGTGAATGGAGTCAGCACAGCTTCACGTACTCTATCTTTAGTGGTTTTCTGCGCGTTGATCATCGCCCACCTGCTCTAGGAACATGCACGCCTTTGGCAAACCTGAAGGTCACTATTCCACCAAGATGACTTTAACGTAAAGACACATGCACTCTAGTGTTGCCACTAACTATGAGTACACATGCGCGAAAACGCTGGAAATAGAATTTTCGGATGCTTATACATGCTGTTTGACAAAAGCGTGTACGGCAACATTTTTTTGCGGAAACCATTAGCGGGTAGGTTCGAATGCGAGCAGGTAACGGGACCCTTCCACCAAGATGCTTGGTATAAAAAGCCTTAGTTGTCTTCTGATCATGGAGTGAGTAGGAAGACTCTCATGGAGTAAAGAAAGTTTGGACCACGATTATGATAACGTATTTTTTTCGGACAAAGCATCTTTTTGGGCACGTTCTTTCATCAATCATACCTGGTCTACCCACACGAATAGACACCAAAGATCTGGAACATCAAGCAATTATTTCGACGGATTTGACTCGTATGGAGGTCTTTCTCTCCAGATTATGTCATGAAATGAGTGAAAAGTATGCCTCGAAGATGCCAGGCGATTATTAATAATGAAAGGGACTGGACTACTTATTAATAATGAAGCATCACGGTTCATATCATGTAGTGTGTGTGTATTTTTTTCAATGCGTTCTCCCAAATAGTTTTTGAGTTTAGCCGTACACATTCTTATCAAAAGACTGGCTCTCAGTAATAAAGCCACGCAGGTATGCTTTGCAGGAAGGTATACATTTGACAAACAAAAACTCGACAAATCCGGGGTTTAATTCCGTTGCACGTACATTTTTTCTTTAAAAGTTTTTTTCACTTATGATATAACGGGACTTCAAGTACTTGGTAATAGCTTCTTTGGTAGACTGTGATTGATTCAACAACTTTTTGCCCTACACAGGTCAGCCTACCTAAGTACGATTGTCTCCACTATTGTGCACGGAGTTCATCTGGTTTTATGGGGGTTCGTTATGCGAGAGTTCTTTCAATATAAAATTCGAAGCCAACAATTCACAGTTTAACATAGATAATAATTGATAACGGCATACATTATGAAATGCTTTTATTTAACAATCGATTTGTAATAGTCACTATCGATCGTCTTTCCCATCGCCAAATCAAGTTTAATAATAATATACACACGTTTATACATAAATATCCAGACGCATTAGAAATCGTAAAAAGGTGTGAATTCATGAAACCAATTTGTATTCCTGGCAAGTAAAATAGACAAATTTAATTCTATAAACAACACATGCGTATATACGTGTGTATACTTACATACGTATACATTTTCCTACGGATCATAAAATCGTTTCACATTTCGGGATCTATCTTTCCTCTTTTACGACCTTCCTCGTGGTGTGCTTGGTTATACTGGATAGGCTTGCATGTATACACTGTTAACCGGGCAAACGTTGTAGCATCGCGTGTTCTCAAACATACGGGAAGTATTCGAGGTACTCAGTCCTGGATATGGGTACAACAACGGTAAAATGTGAGAGGCAGTCCCAGGTGGTTTCGCCGCTGTCACGATACTGCGAGAGTGAGGGAGAACACAGTGTGTGTATGTAGAAAAAAAAAGTAAAAGATTGAACCCTGGGGGATGAAATAATCAGCAGGCAGAGAGCCTTACATCCCTGCTTGCCTTTTTCTTTCCTTTTACTTATCCTCTTTGTCTTTTTTTCCGTCTCGTTTGCTGGTAACATCGCGGGAGTTGCCCGATACCGTTTCCCCGGTCGTGTTTCTCTTCCACTCCTATGATGGTATATGGTCGATTTTAGCCCAGTCGTTCCATACAGGCTGACGGACCAACAAAAGGGCCTTACCCGCAACGTTCAACAAGAACGACCATAAGACAGTTGCGACATTTTGCTTCTTGGCCGTTAACACAACATATGTATGTGGTTTACAAGTGTCTTATACCAACTAAGAATCATCCATTACTCTGCGCACGCAATCGTCTTTTTTCATGGCGTTCAACACTTGGCTGGGCCGCAGTCTTCCTCGACTTTCTCTCGTCTTGTTCGTCATGTGCACTCCACGAAGCTCCAGAGATCGAGTACGATAAGTCCTCGCTTAAACTGCAATAAAAAGTTGTACGCTTCGAACATTTTGACCCTCTGGCTTTTAGCTTCGAATCGCTACGGCGTTCGAGCTTACTGAAACTCTTGGCTCGTCCTGTCTCCGTAGTATTTGTTTTTCTCACTGGTATGCTCCTCACTCCTTCAACATGAAGGGACGATTTGATACACTTTTTGTCCCTCACGTACTTCTCGCTCGGGCTTCGAAAAATCGGTTATCGCTCGGGCGTGACGCGTCTGATTCGAGCGTCTGATACCACCTGACAACAGAGTTTAACAGATGAGTAAGTTCACGAGCGCAATTCACAGCGGTACTTTATCATCGTTTTTTTGGCTTGTCTACCTGGATCGTTTCATTAATGAAATTTGCATTTGTCAAAGTATGTCGGACAGTTTTCGTGGGTAACAGATTACACGAGGCATCGTTAGCCTATCCAATTTTCGTTAAGGGCAGGTTACCGTTCATGGCTATGAAAGGCTAGATTCTTTTTTTACATAATTTGCATTACCCATGTGTTTAGAACACGTGGGTAAAATGATATTTTCATATCTAAAGTATTTTTGCATTTATAGCCTAAATGTTAAACTTTGAATGCGTTTTTCTGAAAACAGCATTTTTCAGTGCGCGGGACGCTCTACAGCTTCAACGAGCCAATTCACATGAATATCTGCGGAATTGAAAGAAAATTCAATTTGCGGGCCCATCGGGAAGCGATTTTTCTCACAAAATTCATTTCGAAATATCTTTTTCGTCCGTTGAAGCAAAACAAACGGGCAAAACAATTGAGTTTTTTTTTCAAACGGCTGCCATTTTGTTATCCAGGGGTTTTTCGACTCATATAGAGGTCCTCGTTAGCAGATTATGCCACGAAATTAGTGGAAAGTATGCCTCGTATATGCCAGGCCATTATTAATAGTGGAGCCGACTGGACCAGTTATCAATAATAAAGCATCATGGTTTGTATCATGCAGTGTGTGTGTCTATTTTCTTCAATGCCTCCTCTCAAATAGTTTGTGAGTTTCGCCGTACACGGTCTTATCAGACTGTATTTAGACTATATTATAAATGGGGTTATTTTTTCACTTAGCCATGACTTACGTGCAATAAATACAGTTTTCTCGAACTGTGTGTGCATATATGTATACAAATATATGTGTGTGCATGTATGTATGTATAGTGATTTAGTACGCATGTATGCCACGGAAATCTTTATATTCTAGCACACCCTCGTGGCCAGGATGTATGACGGTAGTGGGTAAAGATAAGTTTAAATTTTATGAAGACGAATGTTTTCTCCGTTGGCTTTTGCCTCCGAATTTTCTTGCTTTTCTCTATCTTTTTTTTTCTATCTTTAGCTTCCTCATTTTCTCCCTCATTCTACCTTCACCAACGCCCATTCTCCTAAACCCGTATATATGCAGCACGTCGAAGAATAAAAGCCTTAAGGGGAAATGAGCGCGGCACAAGTCAACCCCTGCCTACTATACAGTATGTATAACTTCCTTCTGATATCTTCATCGAATAGAATTGCTTTTTTCTCGTATATAGGTATAGATGGTTTGCTACAAGCTCTGCTTCTGGGAGCATCTGCACTTCTTGATTTTGATAAGGTCCGAAATATGACGTCAAACTTAGTCCGTTACTGCATTTCTTTACCGGCTCCCCAACGACCGTTAGTTCGACCTCAAAACTCTCATTAAGAAATTTGCTCCGCTCTACAATTGGCCCTTCGGTGGAAGATCAAATTGACTTGGCGATTGACTTTGTTCTCAAGCTTTCCTCGCAGACTCTTTACCATTCTATTGCTCTCGCTCTCTATTTCTCTCTGCCTCCTCGTTTCTTTCTATCTCTGTCGTTTTCGTTTCGTTTCACTTCCAAACTTCTGTCTGCAAGCCTTCGCAGCAGTTCCATCTTTCTCCTCTTTTGCTACATACGTAGCAGATGTTCATATATACATATGAAGTGAATAAGGCGAGATTATATGGAAGCTTTGCACGAACCGAATGTTTTTTTTTGTCAAATTGCAAAAAACGAGGAGAATCTTACAGTTTTTACATACTGCCCGTAATAATAAAAACTACGTTATATATCGGTAGTATACATAGTGACAATTGCGGATTACCTTATAAATTACAGGATCGTTGGAACACTGGATTTTGTGCGAAGTAGTTATAAACACTATTTACGATACTGATGAAATACCATACCTATGTGAAGCTGGCAACCGACTATTTCAGATGTCATTTTTTTTGCAATCGTTTGTACCCGTTTGTACCGCCCTTAATTTCGTTTGTACCTTAAGGGGAGGGGGGTATAGGAGTATCGAAAAATAGCTTGCAACCGACTCGTAGTTAGGTCATTTTTATTATTGCTATTGCGAAGAGAATCGTTTGTACCCGCTTGTACCGCTGAATTTTTTAGTTCAGATTTTTTTTTCGTTCGGAATTCGCACCTTCGGGGGACAAAGTACGAACAATTACACGCTGGTACGAGCGGGTATAAACGAACACGTGCTGCTACGAACGGGTACAAATGATATATTCGTCGGTATGAACGGGTACAAACGATTGATTGGTGGTACAAACGATAACAAAAATCTAATAAAAAATCTTTAAAAAAAACTTCTGCGGTACAAACGGATAGAAACGATTTTCTTCGCAATAGCATTAATAAAAATGACCTAGCTACACGTCGGTTGCGGGCCATGTTTCGATATCCCCATATCCCCCCCCCCTTAAGGTACAAATGAAATTGAGGGCGGTGCAAACGGGTACAAACCGGGTACATACGATTGCAAAAATATGACATCTGATAAATCCGGTTGCCAGCTTCACATAGGTAAATACCATTGCAATTTTGATACGGCATAACCGTATACATGTTAATTAATTACCGAAAAACTAAACAGTTATTATTGGGATAGGAGGATGATCAGCCCTGTCCTCATTATTGAAGTAAATGCATTGCCTAACTAAATTACCGACCCCAATATTCCAAAGGCATTCTTCACACTTGTCTTTTGGCTTAGTGTAAAGAAGAGATTTGGGACTTTGCTGAATTGGCTAGCTGCCAATCGCCCGAAAAGTCCCTCCACGCTCCCGCTAGCCCAACATCTCATCCTGTTTGGCTTTCCATTCCTGGCTGCTTTTACCGTCTATTTCCGGATTGTCGGCCACCCTCTCTCTCTCACTCTCTCTTCCTCGACCCTCCTACCTCTTTCTCTCTCTCTCCTTCTTCAATGTCCCTTTATTCAATTCCTCCCTGCCCACTCAACACTGGTTTCGCAAGACTTTGATGACGCTGACGAGAAGTTGGTCAGGCTGCAGAGGCTGGGGGAAAAACTACAGATGTAATATATATATATATATATATATATATATATATATCAATATACGATTACGACGACTAGTCTAACTGCTTGAAGCTCACTCGACGCTTCTCAAAAACTTTTGAGTTTTTGTCGACAGGCTCCCACATCAGACGCTAACTAGTCGAACATCCAAGTCTCTGCCTTCTAGCGCTTTTGCAACGTAACCGAGTTCGCGTTCCCGAAGTGTTCCGCCATCTTGATCTATAAACACCAGAACTACCTATGCCAGTGACTTATACATCGACTTCTATGCGAACAAAAGGATGTTACGATCACGCGGAGTTCTCTCATTTATAACTTTTCGTTATGGATAGCACCTGACGGTAAGATCTAGAAATTCTGGAGTCTATGAGGAGAATATGTTCCACTTGCAATCAAAAGATCCTCTTTGGTATGTGAAAAGTCGATTTTGCATTTTCATCTGTAAACAGTCCACCGATTTCAGTGAAAGAGAAACGACAATTCTTCAAATGCAAAACGATCAGAAATCCACTATGAGTCCATTGAAAGAGATAACAATTAACGGATGATCTACCCCTTTATTTTTCTTTCTTTCACCCCATATTTTAGAGGGGTGCATTCAATTGAATAGAGCGGGTAACACTTTGAACGGAGGCAAAATTAAGTTTTACGTGATTTTGCATTTTTGCCGGATGGCAAGCTTGAGGGTGTAAACCATATATCACACGTTTTGACCATTTTTAATAAAAATTGCGGATCTTAGGGAAAATGAATGGTGAATTTGTAATCAGGGGTAAAAACTGCACCGATAAAGAGTAATAAAAAAGAAAAAAATTCGCATCTTGACAAAAAATAAGTGCCTTCACTAAATCGCTGCTCATTTCTTTTCCGTTTCGAGTTTCGCAAATTTTTCCATACCCTAAACGTCGATTTGAAGTTTCCAGAAATATTTTGAATCAGCAGACCCATTTTGAATACATTTGAGCTTGCTTGCTGGCAAAAATGCAAAAATACGTGACCCTTAATTCTATACCCCCCTTCTAAGTGTTACCCATTTCATTCAATTGAATGCACCTATTTTAAATGTGAGGTGGCAGAAAAAGAATAAAAAGGTGGTTTATCCCTTAATTTTAGTTTTATTTTCAATATACCCATGATGGATTTTTAATAGTTTTGCATCAAAAGTATTTTCGTTTTTGTTTCACTGAAATCGCCGATTGCTTGCGAGTGACACTGCAAAATAATCCCGTGACATACTCAACTCTAAGGGGTGGTTTCATCCTTCAAAACCGTTTTTTAGCCAATAAAGAATACGTATCTAATAGTTTTTAATGCACTACTATATACATGAGTTTCATTAATATCGAAGGTGGACACCAAATCAAAATTCCTTGTCAGACCAACAATCTGGGTCTTTAAACTGAGGTATTACTTCGCGGGTATAAGTGGTAGGCTTATGATTTTTCCAGACAGTTGAATATCTATGAAGCTTGTCGGCTGAATGCGTCTCAAAATGATGAAAATTACGGAGATATTCACTTTTTTCTTTCGTTCAAAGTTTTACTTTCTGTGTTTTGACTAAAAGATGGAACTTCAATCGGATCATTAGATGCTGGCAATAATTTTAAATAGTATGACAATGAAAAAAAAACTGTTTTGTCGTTTATTGTAGGGAAGACTTCCGGGGCATAGCGGGCGTCATGCCTGAATACATTCTTCAACTCGCAGTACATTTATCTAAATTTACCCGTCCACATTACTTCACGAAAACGTTCAACTAGCTGAGCTTCGTGGATAGAAAATCACAGCTCGACGTATTACCTGCGTTCCTAGCACATTTTAGGTGGCTGCAAAAGCGAAACGAGCATAAAATAGAGTAGGATTATCACGTCGGCGAGGCTCGCGACGGGGTATTACAACGTTGTCCCAAGACGCGGCTACCCCTGGAGTTATAAATCTCCGTTCAAGAAAGCACTCTAGCGAGCTTGGTATGTCCATATATATATATAACAGATATCTACGTGTACGTATATAGTGGGTGAGTCTTTTACACGCAGCATATTGCCTTCATCGTCCGGACTGCAGGATGGTTAGATAGAGATAATTGTTGACATTCTTATTTGCAATACTTGCAAAATTATCGGTAATTTACCTGACGATCGATTGTCTCTCATCATCGACCATCCTTCTACCATTCTTCGTCTGTTGGAATTCATTAGTCTACATCTTTTTGTTTCGATACATATGCACAGGCTCGAGACCCCTACGTTCGCGGGCGTTAATTCTAGGGGTAGAAGAGAATTTGGAATTTGAAGCGTGAAAATGTTATTCGATCATACTGCTCGCTAGAACTTGTAATTAGTAACCCTGCTGCTCCGAATAAACAGCAAGGCGAGGTATAACATAAGCACATACAAACTCGGTATACAAATAGATATATGATTTAAATACAAATCCCTAAATTAACCGACGCTGGTAGATGTGCGGTCGGAGTTCAGCGCTGGCGGTACTTCGAGTTAAGCAGCATGGCCAATGCTCGGGGCGGTGACCGCTTAGCCGTGCACCGGCTGGCCCATCTATCAGTGCTCAGAAGGCCAATACATCTGATACCTTGGTGTAAATACTTGAGCAAAAAGTCTGTGCACCAGAGAATCAGAAGAATATCAGTCTATCTGGGGCCGTCTACACCGGTACGGGTTTCCCACAGTTTTCCCGTACCCTCGGCAAATATAGTATAGTGTAGCTTAAGACGGCCGAGGATGCTATGGAAGTTAGATTAGATCAGCGAAGTGCGGACTAGGGAGGGGTAGAAAAGGGTTCAATTGTAATATGTAAAAAGTCTCAAGGGTATACGTTGGAACTCAGAAAAAAATAAGAAAATATACACCATACAAATTCTTACATTCATAATTAAGTTTGCTATTTTATTCTATTAATGTATTTTATAGATGGCGGTTTTCGTAATAGTATTAAAACAACATAAAACAACGAAGGCCATAATGAGCTACGCTTCGAGTAAACCGGCATAGACGTCAGCGAAGAAATCCGCCAGGTTTTTATCCTCAAGGATCCTTTTCTTTTACCAAATGATCTTGTATTCTTCCATTACCACGCACGAGTGGTACTACATACGAACGAGAGACTGAAAACCATGGTCTCTCCATGGCATTCTGCATCGTTCTTATTCGTACACAAGTATACATGAAACGAAAAAAGTGCATTAGGAGCACTGCACCTCAGGCACTGAAAAATGCTTGTCGTCGAAAGTTAAATGGACCTCGGGCACGATGTGCACAAAAACTGTATTCGCGGATGTCTTATTACATTGTCAAGGCATTTTTTGACTTACGATCTAGAAAACTGAGGATCCGATGTCGTTCTTGAAAAGGACTACATACCTTTTACGTGTTGGATTATCGCGATTCGCAACATTTCATGCTGTTTCATGGCGCTAAGATAAAACATATCCTGCCATGGATATTGTTCGGAAAGCTCTTTCGTTGGTGCTTCCTGTGTGTGCAGACGAAAGGACAACATCAGGATTTGGTGTCAAATGAAATTTTACGCGAAGGGAACTCTCATCCCTTTTTAGTCTGTCCGTCTCTTTTCGTCTCTCGGTCCTTCTAATTAATTAAAGACTCTGTCCGGACGGCGAGTGATAAATAGCCCACGTAACAGGATCATTAGGACGTGTGGGAGTGTTCTCTCCAGTGCGCCACTGACTAGACTCGGGGAGGAAGAGCGAGAGAGAGAGGGAGAAAGATGGACGGATAGAAAGAGAAGGAGGGACAGAGGATAAGGCGTGGAATGCGTTTTCAGTGGTGCTTTCACCTACGGCAGCCCGAATATCCAAGCGGGAGGAACGAGCAAGCCGCACACTCGTTATGCGATTCGTGAATGCCTTATCCGTTATCAAGCTAATTACCTACGTGATACGAGGATATGGTATGGAATCTCCTCGCCACGCCGATGCTAGTAGCGCCTTCTATGGCCCTACTGTTACGACTACTTCCATTGACTCAAATGCAATAAGAGACTTTTCTAACTACCTATATCTTCCTTATTTTTTCGACCAAAAGCTCAATTTCTATTCTACAAGCATTCGAAAAAGTCGAATGCTTGCTTGGGCAGAATCATAAATGATGGAAATAGGAACTTGCGCAATGCCAATATGGCCTCGACGCGTCGCATGTATTTACGGTGAGATTTAAGGTATTTCTTTGGACGAAGCCGAATAATCAACAATTAACCGATTTTCGTGGACAATTGAATAAAACACGTACCAGTATACTGGGAAATTTTCAAGTCAAGTTACCGAACTGTTAACAAAAAAGTACGACGTCAGAAATCGTCTGATGTATGCAGCACTTTATGGAGTTGACATGTTGGCCACATTTCTATTTAATAATTTATTTACTACATAACTCTAGATGTCTGATATAAATTGCTCTAAGTATGTAACAAATTCCGAAGATTCCGTAACAACAATAAAAAAGGAGGTCACCAAATGTTTAAATAAAATATTAATGATCAAACTTAGAAAAATGTGACTCGCAGAAGAATTTTCCTAACCACCATATTTCAATGACAATGTCAAAATGTCTAAATCTACCAAATTTATGCTAAATTTTTCATTCTAGTTCATCGTTTGGTATAATAATTGATTGTAACTTATTTTTATTAAACGCCACTGTACTCAACTAATGATTCAAACGGCCCCTGCTCAAGCGTCTGCAATATATGGCTCTCCGCGAAAGGAATACCTTAACCTATCGTCGGGAAACTACAAGTGCTCGTTACGTTCTTCATGCGGCACGTGGAAGAAATGCTTTACGTGCTCCGGGCGAAATGGAGAATCGACATTGTTCTTTCGACCGGGTGAAGTTAAGAAGCGTTCTTTCTTTCAATCATGGCTAAACTGAAGATCTTTCTTACAACAGGGCCGAATGAAATATCGTTTTTTCTTTCAACCATCCAGTTATTGGTAGGAGTCTCTCCCAGGCGTTTTTGTATGGATATTTTTATTTTCATTTTTGCGAACTCATTCAGGACACTGTTAAATGATTACCTGCGAAATTGCAAAAGGATTCACCGTTCCATTTTCGAGATATTGACAATCAAAGATTTCATGTTTTTACACCCGTTCTTATGGGGAGCAGTGGGAAATTTCACATTTCACGCAATAACTTTGAAACTTTTCTACCGATTAAAAAAAATTCTCAATTACAGAGGAACATATGACGAAGTAGGTAAAAGAAATCATGAATTTTGACCGTCTAGTTACAGAGATATAGCAATTTAAATTAAACAATGTCTAACGACGCTAGCGCCACGAAGCGACTGGACTAGACTAGAACTAGATTACAGTAGTGTGTCCATATCCGTATACGCAGAGTATCTACGTATAAGTAGCCGGAATGAGTAGTCTGATATAAAAGTGAGGGTTAGGTAAACATTATATTAGGCGTTTTCATCATTACTTGATAAGTTTTTATATCCCGATAAGATGTACAATCTACATTATAAGGATATTTCGCAATATTTCGAAGCTTTCGTCGATCGAGCGGGGAATAAACTTTTCAACGTGAATGTGGCGAGACTACTACCTTAACCTATGCCATGCTTTTGATGGAATAATATCGGTTGAGATGCCAATTACCGAAGTTCGCGAATATTCTTCCAAAGTACCTTGGCAGCATAGTACATCTCACCCGTTTACGATCTCACGGTTCAATCCAGCTCAGATATCTGTAACCAGAGCTGTCAGGAACTTTGATAGCAACGCCATGAAACTAATCGAGATAACTCATGATAGAGGTAATTAAACGATCTACGACTGTGGTAACTTGACGAGTTTCATTGATGTGTCACCTTCTTCGTGCGTTCATTGGGCGTTACTGCTTCGCTACCATTTTGCAATGGACAAAGTGCTTGAGAAAGCCTCTAGGGAATGTACGAAGCTGTAACAAAGTAGCTGCAATTCGACTAGCGTGAGATCGATACTCCCGAATCTCGGTTCAACTTCCACCCTGAGCCAACATCCGGTATAATCTGCTCCAATACCATGTGCCACGTATCGCAGTACAATCCCGTGATTTCTACTGGTCCGTTGCTAACTGCTACCTCGTACGTATCGTACGTACGATTCACCATTGAGACTGCTGCCAGACGCTCGATTAAGGCTTATTACAGGAACGTATACGGAATGCCGAAAGTAATTATATTAGCACTTCGGGTTTTGGTGTAGGTTCAAATGATCGCGAATAGCACTAACAGAAGCAGGCTCGAAAACCCCTGGGTATTACTTGCCCTCTGCAATAACTCGCTAACTCCGCAGAATAGATGAACTCTGATTCGACCCTCGCCAACCCTATCGCCTTTTCTTCGACTACATTCCATTCCACGGATTTCTGGGGTAAGGCTTGTTATGTCGAGCTCGCCGAAAATCTGGATTCTCCGTAATGCAACATCGCGATACATTGCTGCTGCATCCCCTGTGCCATTTTATCCTGCTCTTTCCATACGGATGCAGAGTACTATATGTAACTCAAACGACTCATGTAATTTCATGATTGAACGTGACACGTCATTAAGCGGGCTGAAAGCACAGAATCTCTCAAAGATTGATACAGAAGATGCGTTGTCTATTGAGTGTAAATAATATTAAGGTGCAACGACACGGCGATCGAAAGGATACAATCGCGTGAGAGATACCTGTATTTCGTACCAATTTTGCTCGTTAACTCTTTTCTTTAACTTTTACTCTGTAGGAAAACAACGTCCTAGTTTTTCCTAATTTCGCTAAAACGTGAACTGTTTTTGAAAAAAGCTATGTGCAGAATTTTTATAGAGCAGACGGGTGACATTTTGCCTTAAGGCACTTCAAACTTTCCGAATGATTACTTTCGAGAGTATGATATATTAAAAAGATCTTTCGTGTACAGTCTATTTGGCAAAAGTGTATACGGCTACATTTTCCCTTGGAAACCGTTAGAAGGTTGATTCGAACGCGACCAGGTAGCGGAACACTTCCATCAAGATGCTTTCTATCGAAAGCGTCAGTTATCGTCTGACCCCGATCGAAGACGAACCACTATTATCCGAAAAACACGTCGAAAAGTCTCGCTTGGGCGAAAAAAAGTTTGGACCGCGATTGGGACAATGTAATTTCTTCAGACGAAACTTCTTTTTGGGCACGTCCTCCCATCAATCATACCTGGTCTACCCACACAAATGGACATCAAAGATATGGAACGTCAAGCAATTATTCCGATAGATTCGACTCATATGGAGGTCTATGTCATCAGATTATACCATGAAATTAATGGACAGTATGTCTCGGTTTTGCCAGGCGATTATAAATAGTGGAGGCGACTGGACTACTTATTAATAATAAAGCATCATGTTTTATTGAATATAGTGTGTGTGTTTTTTTCAGCGTCTTCCCCTAAATAGTTCTTCTATCTTTTTAGATACTCAATGTAAGGTTAATTTATAATTAGATCTTTCAAGCTTCATAAAGGCCAAGGCAAAGTATGCGATTTTGCTCATGACCTTGTTAGCATAAAAATCGAGCTCTCTCAAGGAATTCCGATAAATATAATAATCGTAATGCTAGATTTTTCTGAAAACGGTACTGATCTTTTTGTTACAGCTGCTCAAGAGGCGATTACTTGAAGATATTTCTCCACCTTGAGAGCCGTGGTGTATCCGAATATACGCCATGGTCGGGATTTCTCTGCGGTAATCTTAGCGACATTCCGCAAGTGCTGTACAGCTCAAGATCTACCCTCGTTCTCGAGTTTCACACCGGCAGACCGACCAGCGCCGCGACTGGCTTCACTGGCACTTTTCGATATATCGACAAACGTGAGTAAACCATGGAACTCCTTTATACGTATACGTTAAGGCTTCTCTTTCTAGATCGCTTCCTTTCATTCACGCAGGCTCGCGATTGCGGGACTTTCTTCACAGACCACGTATGCTTTAGACAGTACAAGTACATTTATCGTAACGTTTCGTCTATCCGAACCGTCGACTTCTATCCTGGAGAGGCGAATTTGCGGTGTTATAGAACTGAACGCGTCGCCCATGAAGAGTACCATTTCCACTTTTTCCGCTTTCCCGAAAGCCCCCCACCCCCCTCTCTCTCTCTCTCTCGCTCAAGCGAAGTAATGCAGGTTTCCTTTGATCCGCGTTCATGAGCACTCAGCGAATATTGCCAGCACGTTTTTCCTTCTGCCTATATATTCTTCCTGAAAAGAGCCAGGAACAACATCGGATGAGAAATGAGACGAGATTTTTTTTTCGCGACACAGAAACGGTCATGAACGTAGGATCCGTTGTGAAATATGAAAGCCTCTACTTTCCTCTTCAGCACAATTAAGAGTAATTTCCAGTTATTTATTCTAGTATAATTATGTTGATTGTCAGTGTCGTCTTTTATATAGACCGTATGATTATACTCTGCCGCCGGTGCAAATGAATCGCTCCGCTGATGAATGAGAAATACGTTTGCCAACGGAACAATATTAGAGCTTCGCGCCTGTAGAGTATTAAGGGATTGGCTGAGAAATGGCAGAAAATTCTTCCTTTTCTTCTTTTTTTCCATTGTACGTCTATCGTAACTTATATATATATATATATATATATATATATATATAATGTCGGTTGGGGCGGAAGCTTTATCTCGTCGAAATTGCTGTCCTTAACGGTTGCCACTGGACTTGGAGGCTGTGGACGGTTTGGTATAAGGACCAAACTCGCGCGTAGTTCCGTAGATAGCGTCGCAAGCTGAGGTGTCCTACAGGGATGAGGTTATAAAGTATGCTCCGACCATACCGTATTTCCAGGGTCTGTACAATCCTCAAGCACCCATATGCACACACAATACGTAGACTTCTAATAGACGGTAGGACGAGAGTCACATAATTTCACGTGTCGAATCGTTTGAGTTACGCCTTTGTTTTCCTTACCCGCGATCGACGTGCTCGTGTACGCTTATGGATATATACGTACATATACCAATGTCGCATAGAAACTCCATTTGCCGTTCGAAACTGACCCCCTGTGAGTGTCCCTAGTGGATATATTCGAAATGCGCGAATGGAACCACTCAAGCGTCAAAGCTGGGAATCCTCTCGAAGTGGGTATTAGTTCAACACTTACGACGACGTCTTCTATTCGTGTACTCTGAGGCATTTCTATGCTCACGTATACATTTACAGCAAAACCCAATGGCGACATCGTGTCTGCGACGGTCAAGGATCTTAGATTGGTAGGTACAATCTAGTTGTAGCCTTGCTATTCCACTCAATATTCTGATGGGTTTATATATAAGCGGATGATAATTTTGGCGACGCTCAACTCCGAAGACCGTCCTCATAGTAGCTGATTTTCCCTATAATCATGTAAACTCCGATCAATGAATAATGTTTCATAACGTAGGTTTACTCAGTATAAAAAGTTTCGATTAATTTGTGCAAACCGTTTCTGAAGCATTGTCATTGGAATAGAGGAGTCATTTCGATCGTTCCGTGCTCACTTTTCCTCGGCAGGTACTTCTTCTCTGATACGATAGGCAATCGGACTTGTTCATAAATATGCATCTTCACAACGGTTGAGGAAAAGTCGATGTATTGCTGATTGAAATCGTCGGAAGATAGCGTCGGAAGAAGCGTAAAAAAATTACACTCGTTTCAAACTTTTAAAACTCTTGCAGAACAACTTTATAGGGCAGCTCGTTACTTCGAGACGTTTGAACTTTTTATTTATCGTGGTTATATTTTCCATCAGAGTAAGTTATCCAAGATAGAACTTACGTGCTTCTCATGCGTTGGTCTAGTCTCAGTTTTCACAAAGTGCATAGAAGAAATAATGAAATCACGATAGAAAGGATTTTTGCGATTCATATCTCCGAATTGATAACTATGGAAAAAACGCCATATTTGACTAATATTATGATATTGTAGTGGCTAACTGTACGTTAGTACAGTCGACCTCTATAATTTTTTTAAATTTTGTTTTTTTGTACTTGCGCGACTTTGTCTTTTTTGTACTTGGAACAGCTAAATCTTTTTCCCTGAACATTTGGTGGGTGAGACGAAACGCTGCCAGAATTTTTGTGCACTTTGTTTCGTCTGGTTCTGATAAAACAGAACCTGAAGAAATGTAATTGTAGTTGCTGCTAATGTGATTGGAAGTATTGAATTATATAGACAAAGATTTTCTTTATTACGTAGGAAACTTATTTATCTATACATATAAAATAGTTCCGTGACCGACTGACTTACTGAGTAGCATATAGACAACGCACAGCTTAAACCGCTGAAGAAAGAATCATGATATTTGGAAGATATCTTGCTTAGCAGGTGTAGAGGAGCACTAAAAAAGGATTTTTCGAAAATCAACTCCTAAGGGCGTTGAATAGGTTATCAAAGTTTGTACGGAAAATTGTATTCCTTGCGTTTATCAACTTGAAACTTAGTATAAATATTAACATCCCCTAATTGAGAATGCAACGTGTTTTGAGCACTTCAACACCCCGTTGCACCCTCAATTAGAGTAATAAACCCAAACACTTAATAGCTTGAAGCCAAATTCCACGCGAGCGATACCGCGGGCGGGAGCTAGTTCAAATATATATAACATTAGTTTTTCATAACAGCTTTAGTTAGAGTCCTGAATACGATATGACATAGAATTCATTTCCAAAATACGCATGGACTAAATTTCCGATATACAAGTGAGTGAAGCCGCGGCTAGAATCTAGTTCCAAATATATGCGGATCGTCCCAAACGATCGCCAAGCCCGGATTAACGGCCAAGAATGTTTTGCTGTGTGTTTGGTGGGATTAGAAGGGAATCATCCACTATGAACTGCTCCCATCGGGCCAAACACTCAATTCGGACCTCTACTGTCAACAACTGACCAGACTGAAGCAGGCGATCGACCAGAAGCGGCCAGAATTGGCCAATAGGAAGGGTGTTGTGTTCCATCAAGACAACGCCAGGCCGCACACATCTTGAACGACGCGCCAGAAGCTCTGAGAGCTTGGATGGGAGGTTCTATCGCACCCGCCGTATAGTCCAGACCTGGCACCAAGCGATTATCATCTTTTCAAGCATTTGCAAAATTTTCTTGATGGTACAAAACTGGCCTCAAGAGAGGCTTGTGAAAATGAGCTGGTAAAGTTTTTTACCAATAGGGACAAGGACTTCTTCAATCGCGGAATTATGAAATTGCCTTCAAAATGGCCAAAAGTTATCGAACAAAACGGCGCATATTTTATCTAAATCGGATAATCCTAACTATGTTAATTTCATCGTCGAAATAAAGCGAAAAAACGCTCAGAACTTATTACTTCATCTAATATTTGTTCGGGTGAAAAGAAAAAATGATTCTGCGCTGCGAAAAAAAGAACGATATTCTCACAGTAAAAATGTTTTACCCAGCATTTTATTACTTACCCTGCGCTTTATGAGTTTTTGAAAACCACCATCCCGCTGTCGGCTATTCTCCAACTATTGATCCTCGCTTTTGTAGTAAAAGTAACGCTCATTGACTCGGAAATGCCTCATCTACGCTTGACATCAGACAGATTTTACTACTGAACGGGAGCAGGTCGATTCTCGATAGAGTTTGATAACTATGCCGGTTGCGTTCATCCAAAATTTTATAAATTTCCCGCACACCTCCTATGTGCACTTGAACACATACATCCTACTATAACCCGATGGCCGACTATTGAAAAAATCATTCTTTATAAACTTTCTCCGTTGGTGTGCAATGGACTAGTTTGAAGAGCCGCACGAGAGAACGCTAACCACACAAAATGCACTCGATAAAATCATTCAATTGACCAGAACCGGGGTTAGAGGTTAAGTAATGTGTCATCGTTATACGAGATGAGGCTGGCACGAGTTCCACATCGAGTGGTCAAAACTTCTATTTGAGTATAAATTCAAAGGCGCCCGATGCTGAATATCGTCGACATATGTATATATCAGAACCGTAGTTGCGTGGTTGTCGGGTGTGTGCAGTCACGGACCGTGAAAGCTTTATATATATGGCAACTGCTGATACGTCAATTTTATTCTCGCTGATCGACGTGGCATATTTGTGCCAGTACGAAATCTCTTTCGACCCCTCTGTATATTGTTTAAAACGAACAAACCCTGCTAACAAACAAATACGAACCTATGTCCTCACTATATACATTGATACATACATATATATATATATATATATACAGGGTGGATCAATAACTATTAGCATCTTGGATATCTTCGAAACTATAAGGTTCACAGAAATATTTGCTGAAATGAAATTGCACAGTACGAAAGGGGCCATCCGATAGCGATAATAGTTTTTTTGCAGGTGGAGGTACTTCGGACATTTGAAGGTCAACTCTATTTTTTTTAACTGGATCGGTATGTTTTTTTTTCTGTATCATGATAGATGAGCTTAAAACGAGTTCAACGACCTATAACATAAGGTCATTGAAGGTCATAGAAAGTACAGATAGGCGATAATACTTACAGTTTCGGTAGTAAATAAAATTACTACGTTTATAGTAAGTGTTCGAAATGACGACCATCAATATCAATGCGTACGTTATTATGTACGTTTACACATTTCTTAAACAGGTACAGGTACGTAGTAATTTTATTTACTACCGAAACTGTAAGTATTATCGCCTTTCTGTACTTTCTATGACCTTCAATGACCTTATGTTATAGGTCGTTGAACGCGTTTTAAGCTCCTCTTTCATGATAGAGAAAAAAAACATACCGATCCATTTAAAAAAATGGAGTTGACCTTCAAATGTCCGAAGTACCTCCACCTGCAAAAAAAATATTATCGCTATCGGATGGCCCCTTTCGTACTGTGTAATTTCATATCAGCAAATATTTCTGTGAACCTTATAGTTTCGAAGATATCCAAGGTGCTAATAGTTATTGATCCACCCTGTATATATTGACACACACGCGTAGCCACTATGTATACATACATTTAACGAGACAGCAATACATTTCTCTCTCGGCATCTACTACTTCGGTAGAATAGTCCAGTGGGTCGCCAAACGTTTTTGTGGACCCTCTCATTCGGTAAAGCCCATACATACAGGTCGTTCTATGTACACCCGATGGTTTCTTGGCTCGAGGAAGTTTTTTCGAGAGCGTTCGATTCGCGCTACGATACGAAAGACAAAAATAAAATGAGAGTACCTCAAGAACGAAATGTCGATGGTAAACCTTGGTCTTCTTCCTAAGTCCTATCATCCTGTCACCACGATGCATACATTTCCGCGCAGAAACGTGTTGGAGATCCACATCTCTATAGGGATTTGTTACGAACACTGCACATAGGGAATTCTCATTAGGATCCAAATGGGTTCTGCACTGTTCCCCGATCAGCGTCGTTTGAGAATTTTGATCACGTTCGAATCGAAAATATGTGAAAAGTCACGAGGAAAAACTCGTGTTGAACCATAACCTGTACGCTTCGTGGGCGTGCATGTGTGTGGTTAGATCTTGTCAAAGTGCAATAAAATAAATTACAAATGACAATTACAGTGGATTTTCATTTATGTGATACAAATCGATTTTTAAGATATACGTTTTGAAGCGCTTTATCCTTGTTTAAGAAAAGATTTATACTTTTTACAGATCCACTCAATTAGTATATCTACCAGCTTTTGCCCGCTGCTTCGCCCCCGTGGAATCGCCATAGAAACTTCATTACCAATTGCACCCCTTATTAGTGGCTGCTTTAAATGTTTTTAAATATTCCCGTCTATTATCTGTTTTGAAGAATATTTATACAGACTTTCAATTTGATACACACAAGGAATACAATTTTCCATTCAAACTTTTACATCTCATTTCATCCTTTTAGAGGTCGATTTTCGGAAAATCCTTTCTTAGTGCAACTTTATACCTTCTAAGGAAAATATGTTCCAAGTTTCGAGTTCATATTCGCATGCAATATAATTTTCCATACAAACTTTTACACCCCATTTCACCCTCTCAAGAGTTAATTTTCGAAAAACCCTTTTTTATTGCACCTTTCTAAGGAAAATATCGTCCAAATTTCGGATTTCTATTTTCAGCTGTTTAGGCTGTGTATTGTCTATATGTCAATCGGTCAGTCATGAAACTCTTTTATATATATAGATATATTTCGTTTAGAAAATTCAACGTACAGAATATGATGGGATCGATGAAGAATCGTAACGGATTCTATTTGATAATGTGGGAATCCCTTAGGATTTAAATTGGACTCGTACATTGGATTGCAATGGGGAATACCGATTAGAATCAAATGTACAAGCATGACGTTTTAGTATAGGGACCCAATGACCCATTGGGTACCATATCAGAAAGTAGGGACAATATGGGAATTCAATTAGATTCCTACGACGATTTTTGCACGGGTTGTACCTCCGGGAGAAAAATGTCCTCGGAACAAAAAGTCGTTTTACCCGGATTGAAATATCCCATATGGTAGGGTTATAACGTCACGAATTCCCTCTGACTATGAACCCCCAACGGACCGCAGAACACTAGAGCGACAACAACGTCACGCTGTGTACACCAAGCTACGTACGATTATCCGTGTATTCTTTACATGTGCAAGTGTCCATTTATACACACGTAGCACAAGTGTCGAGCCCATGGAGAGCACTCGATTAAAGCATGCATCCGTTACCTTTTATTTCGCTCGGGAGAGTGCGTCGTCGGTGCGTCCGCATACTTGTGTGTGCTCTGTTCGCATGTGCGCTGTGTGTTGCGTCTACTGTGTGAGTTAAATCACGTTTTAGCCATCACGAGAGAGAAAGAGAGAGAGAGAGAGAGAGAGAGAGAGAGAGAGAGAGAGAGGGAGGGAGCAGGAACGTAAAGAGAGAAAAATAAAAGGAAAAATGGCAAATATCAATGGGCAGAGAGGAGTGGAAACAGATGAAAAAGGAAACCAGTAGTGCTTGTGACAGGGAGAATGAGCTCGTCGGATGTGTCGATTTGCCAATTCAAAAAATGCCTGTCTGTGCTCTTTTTCCGCAACTCTTTCTCTTTTCAAATTGTATACATGCACATACGTGTATACGTACATATATACAGGTGCAATAGAAGTTCATCGGAGGAGAACTCGAGCAAAAAGAACAGAACCCACCCCACGTTTTTAAAGGAAGCAACTGCAAAGTATCATCATTATTGTAAAAAAAAAAAACTTGAACGAACTCTTCCTAAATATGTGTTAAAGTTGGACTATGTCTGAGCAAAAGTTGATTGCGCTACTCGGTTGTACAGGTCTAGGGTAGTGTCGCTTCTCTCTCTCTCTCTCTCTCTCTCTCTCTCTCTCTCTCTCTTGTATATACGCGATGTATACTTTATCAGTTTTCTATCTCAACAATCCTCGTCGTTCCAACTTCTTTATCCGGGCTAGGAGCAGCAGAGGGTAAAAAAACTGGCACAAAATTCGCGACGGTAGGACAAATGAAATAGTTTGTCAAACATTTTTACCGGTAAAGTTTTGCTGATGGGGTGCAACCTAAAGAGCACATAACACCCAAGATCGGTGCAGACAATAACGGGATGGAAAGCTCTCACGCGGACCCCTGTACACACACACACACACACACACACACACACACACACACACGCGCGCGCACACACATACACACACACACACGCAGCATGGCCTGTATATTTGAGTACGTGCAAGCCTGGGTGAACCTTCAACGCCCCTGTGCTCTCTTGCCTCAGGATGTACCATTATAATCTAATTTCCGAAGTAATTTGTCAGTTCACGGCCTGTGCACGTTGTAATTTGGTCGATGAAGACACTCCCGTCCTTGCCGACGCCGTGAGAAGTACCCTCTGTGTACGCGTCAGAGCTCCCACTACCCGTGCTCCGAAGCCGCGCGCCTTCCCGTTGCCGTGTGGCAAGCGGTAAAACGTGACATAAACAATTACGCGAGATGACGAGTTGGTGGGTACGTGTTAAATTGTATAAGAACGTCGGTATAATATAGAACTTTCGGGAGGTACTCCTTTGGAGTGGATTTATAGATGAAACTTTCATTTCATCCTTCAATAACATCATAGAAGAGAAAATGACATTTGTGAAAAAGTGGCAAAACGTCAATTCGAAGGAATGTTATTTTTTAAAGTGAAAAGGCGAATTGACGATTTCAATTGAAATATTTTTTAAACTAATTTAAAAAACACAGGATGAAAGTTACCATGCTTCTTTTGGTTGATTTTGAGACATTCATAAAATCACGATAAGAGGTAGGGGAGAGTGGGGTACAATGTATCACGAGGCACTGTGAGCTAGATGCGATTTCTCGGAGATTTGTAGCTCGTAAATTCCAAATTTTTTTTGTGTTGGACCGCGCTTTATACTTGGTTTCGTCAGGCCTAAAACAAAGTCGCAAAGAATTATTGAAAATTAAAACTTGATTTGAGGCTTGGAAAAAAAATATTTCGCTCGCCGGAAAAAACGTAAAATATAACGTAACTTTCTGTGGCGGCTCGGGTTTAGGGTCCTAATCGATAGTTTTATTATTAATGATGACCTCAGTGACTTGTGTTTTTCCATTCGTAGTTCAATTAATAGTTATTTTCATTAATAATCAAATATTTAACTAGTGGGGTACAATGTATCACCGAGATGTGTGCACAATGTCCTGACTCCCAATGAGGAAACAAATAAGTGACGACGCTCCGAAAAAGCGCAATGTGTCACGGGCCGCTGTCAACGACGTGCGATTTCTCGGAGGTTTGTAGCTCGCAAATACAGAAATTTTTTGTGCTGGACCGTGATTTATCTGTTATCTATGTTATCTACTACGTACCCCACCCATGAGGTACAATGAGCCAAGCCGCAAATTTTTTTCGATCCCATTATTCTGGTATTTTTAATCTTTGTGCAAAAAATTTGGGAGCTTCATTATACGCCCAAAGGTCTATAAAATCGGTTATGAACTTTTTTTTAATCAGACTACCTTGATTGGAGTAAAAATTCGTTAGAAAAAAAGTGGCACACTGTACCCCACCTTCCCCTATAGTTGAAAATTAAATAAATGTAAAAAATATTGTTTGCGAAAGAAAGTTTTTTTTTCCTCAATTGTAAGGCAACATGCTACGTAACGTGGAATATGAGAATTTCGGAGCGAAGATTAAATTGGTCGATTTACAGGAAATACGTACTCGATTCAAACCTCAAAGTAAGCCTTGAAAAGTCGACACTGGAATCAGCAATGAACCTTTTAAAATGTAAGAATGGAAGAGAACTTTTTGTTTCACGTCGAAATAAAATATTTTTTTATTCCTTCTATTAGCTTTTTTATTGCGAAAGTCTAAAAAGCGGTTGGATTATTACGTGCATAATGGAATCTTGCTAGAATCCTTCCCAAGTTTCCTTTCAAGATATTTTCGTCGTGATAGACCAAAAACGTGGAGGATGGTCGAGCAATAAATGTCGCTGCAACAAAGCGCGCAGTCACGGGTAAAACGGACAAAACACGGTCGGGGACTCGGGTCCTTTCATCCCTTGTTGTGTATGGAGTCTACAATATATACCCCTTCTATTTAGAGTTGCTTCGTATACGTATAAGTATACATACATACGTACATATATGTATTACGCGCACATATGTACACTCGTACGAGCGACCACGCGCCCACACATATAGATTTTCGAAGCTCTTGTACCACTCGAACACGCATTGAGGCCCATTGGACCAATCTGTAGTGAGTCATTTAGTGCACTTTTTCACTCTAGTATTTCTCCGTAGAGATCATACGTCTCTCATTCTTCTAGTTTATATATATATTCATATGTATAGATAAAAATGAATAAATACAGGGTGACAATTATAAAGTAACCATGTGTGTTGTGTGCCATGTGTGCGCGGAGATTTTGCAATCGAGCAAAATATGAATTTTAATAGTTCTTCATGTCCCCTTCGAAAAAAATAAAGCGTATTTTTGTGATAAGTAGTATTTGCCAAAAAAATGGAGTGTTCTGGAAAAAAATCAACATTTTATTTTGGATACAGCATAATGAAATTCTAAATATGAAACACTCCTGACAAACTTGTTTTTTGTGTATCCCGTTATCGAGAAGAAAATTATGAAATATGCGCTTAAAGGGAATACAAGAAATTCATTAAATTATATTTTCATCCGTTAGAAAAAAAATTTGAGATCTGTTTCGTATTTGGCATTTAATTATAATATCTTCATTCTGCTGAACTTAAAATGGGATTGTAATTTTTATCCAGAATATTTAATTTTTTCTGGCAAATATTACTCATCACAAAAATGGGCTATATTTTTTGTTGAGAGGACATAAAAGACTATTAAATATTATTATTCTCAATTATAATTTTTCTCGGTCGCAAGATCACTGCGCCAGACCCTTAAAGAACATATGGTCACCTTATAATTGTCACCTTGTATGTGCGTATTCATATGTGTACATGAAAAAATATATATGTATGCCTATTCACGATACCTTTTTAAAAGATAGTAATTAATTAGGAAACTGCTAAACTTAAGGCCTTACACCACTCTAGGATTTTCCGAAAATCGATTTTTTTTGTTGAAAATGTACCTTATTACCTATAAAATTATATTCCAAAAGATCTCTAAGTACTTGATTTTTTAATTCTAGCGCAACCCCTCTTGATTCATAACGTGACTTTCTACTAACTTTAAGCGCGTTTATCTCAAAACTACATTTTTCAAGTCAGCCGGACTCATAACTCAAACAAATTTCAACCGATTCACTTGAAATTATAACTGTATATTTAGAATTACATTTTCTGAGGCACTACGTAGGATTTTTTAAAATTATATTGCAGTTCCTTTTTTATAAATAATTTTCTGACGATTTTCTCATGGCATTTTATACTTTTTGTTTTAGAAATGCGCCATTTTGACTAAAAACAATATATCAAAAAAATCCTACGTACTTCTATAGCTATTCTTATATATAATCGAAAAAATTTTAGTGTCTCAACATAACTCAAAAATTATAGGAGCTATTGGTCCGGCCGTTGACCTTCCAGAAATAAAGGCGTCATCGGAAAAATACTGCACAGTCGCCATTTTGACATGTATCGCTGTGAAAAAAAAATTGTATAGTCAATTACGTGGATGATAAAACCCCTATTTTGCAAATCCGATTTATTTTATGGTTTCGCTGAAAAAAAAATAAAAAAATATGCCCTTTTTGGCCTCTAGAGTGTCCTAAGGCCTTAACCCTTCTCCAAATCGTTTTGTCGTAGAGTCGTTCATTTCGTCGCTGACGACTGTCAAACATTGGTGATCACCGTTGAGACGTATGTTTAATGTTGAAATGTACAAGTCTTTGGGCGTATGGTTGTAGTTAAAAGATTAAGATATGACGACTTCGTTTCGACTTTTACCCCAACGTAAACACCTACACGAATACTTTTATATATGTACTTATAAATGGACACGAATAAGCTGCATATTCGCTTCAATATACTTTAGAAAAATAGTATCGACCACAGTAACGAGGAGAAACTAAGTCCTGCGTTATATTTGCCAAACTCTCAGTAAGTTTCGCTCTGCCTTGCTTTAAGAGAACCGGTTATGTGTGTAGGTGTGTGTGTATCTGTGTTTGTGTGTCTGTGTATGTGTGCGTGTGTAAGTGAATATGGGATACCTTCTCCGGAGGAGTATATATATAAAGCCGCGTGAACTATTGCTTCAGGTGCGGCGGTTCCATTATTAATTTCCTCTCGGTGCTGGTTACCATCGAAGCAGGAAAGGAGAGAAGTAGCTCGTAAGGCGGAAGGGATAGAAAGGCTCAACTAACCATTCAACTAGTACCCGGTCGAGATGATATCTTCCCTTAAGGGGAATGAAAATAAATTTTCAATTAAGCTCATTCGACGTGACCGTCATTCTGACCTCACGCATACACACACACACACACACACACACACACACACACACACACACACACACACACACACACGCGCGCGCGCGCGCGCGCGCACGCGCACACACACACACACACACACACACACACACACACACACACACACACACACACACACACACACACACACACATATATGTATATATATATCTGCATACGTATAGGGACAAGTCTCCAAGGGATGTCACATATTACTAGAACATTATATAGCTGTTCATTCGCATATTGTCCCCAGTAGCTTTACATGTGGAGTTTTTGCGACGAGGATTCTGCTTTCTTTTTGTATCTGAATCCAAAACACCGATTTCTGCATGCTCGCGAGACATAGAAGTTCAAATGGACATGTATTTTCTGATGTTTTTTCTTGAACAATTTAGATAGATGACTAGGGGGTAGACTCGGGCATGCTTAAATCAAAAAATATCATAGGGCTTCTTTTACGTTAAACTATAAAGTCGAGTCTGCAACACGATCAGCCTGTCGTACATAGATCGAGCAGATCGATTTTATATGGCAGTCCTCTTTGTTTCCCTTTGCTTCACAACGCCATCGCCAAATCCACTATACATGATAAGAGGAGTCGGGTGGAAAGAGATTCGGGTCCGAAGTTGAGCGATTTTGCAATTTCATATGCATATAACATTTCTTTGGGACATTATATCCGAAAAGTGTTTAACCTCGGAGACCATTGGATTGAGCGTTTCTCGAACTCTTACGGAACCATGTAGCCATAAAATATGTGTGCATTCGGGGTATGTTGGTAGGACAGTAAAAAGCATACTAATATTCGGGCTCGTGGCTCATACAAAGGGATTTCCTACGAAATTCTGATCAATTTCAGGGCTAAAAGTGACTTTCAGAGAACAAAACATATTCACGAAACATTTATGTTGAAATTTGGTAGACCATAGTACAAAACTAGTCTCGGTACAGTAGTTTTTCATGGGGTGATAATAGAGCAATGAAAAAACTTGGACGCTAAGAAATTGCAAAAAATACGTAATCGCGGAAGTCCTGAGAAATTTGAGTCCTGTCATGTAAATAATAATTACCCGTACGGCGATATCCATCGGGAAAAGTTCTTTACCCCCTCCCTCAACTGCCTCTCCTAAATAATGTCAGGAAATTATCAGGCTCTCCGGCCTGGATCCGATTCGCTATTGACGGGTTTTAGAACAGGGTCTGATCTGCCTCTTCCTTGCCGGAAACTGAACGAGAACAAATCAGAAAATAACGGGGAAATGAGGAGGAAAGTGATCAGGAATAGACCGGTTAGGGGCTCGGAAACTAACCGGAAATTCACGAGGAAAGTGCTTGTTTAGTGACGGGTGTATGGTTCAAGTGAAACTGCGAGCTAAAGCCTCGAAAAGACGATAATAAGTGTTAATCTGTGCTGATACTTATAATTTCGGAACTGTCAAGCAATCATAAGCACAAGAAGGTGCATGGTGTGAGCGTGGCACTTCAGTACAAAGTATAATCGTGGATCACACTTTTTGTTGTACAAGTGATAAATGTATTAAATGTATCCTAAGCAATTATAAATAGTATTGATGGGGTGAAAAGCAAAGCAGCTATTCACAGTTCTTAAAGTCCGGATCCACTTTCCGAGAATGTCAATTGCCTGACGTGGAATTCATTGACATTACCAAATATAGAGTAAGCTGCAAAAAAAAAATGGTGATATTTCCGCTCTATTCCATAAAAGGTGTCTATCAAGTGCGACGCATCTTCGACTTCTGCTTTTTGAAACTGTTTTTTTTTTTCATGGAGGATCAAACGCTCCGCAAATAATTATGAAGGAGTCTTGGGAATTTTCTGGGATGTAGATATGTCCAATAAAATTCTAATTTTAAAGTTTCCATGAATTCTTGTAGGTGTTATTCGATAAAGAAATATGCGGTAGCCATTTTATCACTTATGAATTGAACTCTACACGTGTCTATGGCTAAAAAGTAAAATCAGAATTCTTTAACATTCCACATGCAATACAATGCCCGAGCCTCTATGAGACTGGTGAACCCTAGCGAATGATGAAAAGGACCAGTATTTCTTCAAAACTTGTGTCCCGAACTCAATAAAAAGTTGTTAGTGATTTTTTTGTGACGGAGAATATTGGGATCGTTCCTTGCGGCGTTAAAAAGCCTGCAGGTATATCGGCTTTGTAAATACCAGACTCGCAAATACCGGTTGATAGACCCCGGGCACATAGAGCGGCGGAAAATAGAACCAACCGGGAAGGGGGAGAGCCTTTTTCAAAAGCCATGACGTGTTGATTTGGTGCTCCGAACGCTGTCGCTGCAGGAGACTAGATAGCGCTTGAACAAGTTCACAAAATGGTAGACGAGAGAGATCACCGAAAACGATCAAGCCTTTCGCTATTCGGAATTAGTCACCTCGATAGTTCCCTCTATCAGCGACTTTTTGTCTTTCCGTCTCATTTCTCCTGTGCAACCATAGGGCCCGTTTAATTTTCATGATAAAAGCCGGTCTTCAGATGCGCATGATCAGGCCGAATTGGTGACGAAAAAATTAAAATAATTCTCATATACGAGAATAGCAAAAAAATATATACATGTCTAAATCTGCGACTGAAATTAGGGGGCTTGAAATATGATGAACCACCCGTTTATTTTTTCTCTCACCCTATATTTAAAAGAAGTGCATTAAATTGAACGTAATGAATAACACTTTGAAGGAAGGGGTTTGGGGGGGGGGGGCAAAAGTACAGTTTACGTATTTCCGCATTTTTTCTGGATAGCAACATTAAGGGGGTAAACCATATTCCATACATTACCGACGATTTTTAATGTAAATTGAGGGTTTGGAAGGAATAGTGAATTCGTATTCACGGAGTAAAAATACATCGATAAGGAATTCTAAAAAAAATATAAAAAATCCCAATTTTCTGGTATTCCCGCCAAAAGTAAGCATCTTTACTCAATTGTCGCTCATTTATTTTTTCGTTCCAATTTGAAACTCCACACTGCGCGCATTTACTCCGCAATCGTTTTCTCTGAAAAATGCCGTTCCATTCATCAAACTTCGATAATTGTTCGATTTTTGCAAGAATTTCAAAAACGGGCCATCAATTTTTGCATTTTGCCTCTTCTTCGGCCATTTTTCAAGTAAACTTTTTCCGGAAAAACTAATTCAGATATCGGGGTGAATTAAGCGGCATTCTCCAAGGCTACCGAAACCTCCAAATAAGTTTATTTCACTCAAATAGGACCGACGCTACGACTGTTTGAAGTTTTTGGGATTTTGACAACTTTGTAAAAGTGGACAAATAGGTGAAACATTTTTTTTCGACTTCTAAATTATATCAAGTGTCTATTCAATGGGAAATTTTTCACCAATTATGAAAGTCACTGGGTTTTCATCGAAAGCTCAAAATTAAGCAGGATAAATGTGAAAAACGTCTCTTTCCACATTTATAATAATTTTTAAATAAAAATTGAGGGTTTCGGAGAGATGAATGGTAAATTTGTATTCAGGGGATGAAAATACATCGATAGGGACTTATAGAAAAAGTATTAAAAATCGAAATTTCCATTCCACATCTCAGCCAAAAATAAGGATGTTCAATCAACGCCACTTATTTCTTCTGTAAACATCAATTTAGAATTTGGAGAATTATTTTTAATCCGCATACACATTTTAAATAGAGACAAACATATTCACTAATATCGGTAGACTGTTTGCGGGTGAGACTATAAAATCAGCCCTTGACATGCTTGACTCTATAGGGTAGTTGAACCCCTTAATACCGTTTTCCCACCGGTAGAAAAAGTATCTAATAGTTTTTAATGTTTTACTCTATACGTGAGTTCCAACAAAATCGAAGGTGGACACCAATGTTCCTTCTGAGTCATGGAAGGTGATAACTTGTTATTGGAAATGCCTCTCTCGTTTCTCCATCAGTAAAAACTTCACATTTCAGCAAGATTATTTGATAAAGGCATTTCAAGAATTTCGCAATATCGCGATTTTTTCTAAATTTTTCGACTGTACGTGCTGTTTAAACAAATAGCTCCAGTCGCTGACAGTGCAACATTCCGAACAATCCAAAGCATGGGAGAACCCAACTTGTAAATAGAAAAGGGTAAAAAAAAACCATGGACGGTAAAAAGCCCGCACGTTCACAGAGTTAGTGACGCGGTATGAGAGAAAGAGCTAGAAAGAATAGATAATGTTCGCTCTTGCAAAAAAGCGAGAGAGGGAGCGATAGTGGCAGAGAAAAAGCGAGGGACATACAGATAGAGAAAGAGAGAGAGAGAGAGCGAGAGAGAGAGAGAGAGAGAGAGAGAGAGAGAGAGAGAGAGAAGAGAAAGATAGAAAATGTGAAAGAGAAAAAGAGAGAGAGCGAGTGAGAGCGGGGGGGGGGGGGGGGGGTAAAGAGAGCAGATAGAAAGAGAGGAAGGAACGGACCACACGCCTCAGCGTGCCTGAGTTTATAGCCACGTCTTGTATAGCTCTAGACAAGACTGTGCCTGCGAGTGAGTAGTAACATCCGGTGCAGGTCAGACATGTTTCGAATTTTTTTTTCCGCGTTTACGGACTCGATATGTATATCGCAATATTAGCTGCTGCTGAACGAAAAGGGCGTAACCCATCTTGGTCTATGTATCGAATCGATCAAGTTACGCCATTTTTGTTTTCCACATTTGTATACACGCCCACTTTTATATATATGGAGTATGATGGTTTCTTACCTTTTTCGTGTTGATTCTCGAATCTTACCCATTCTCCACATTGTTCGCATAAGAATGATCGTCCATGACCTTCTCAAGACGGTTAGATTTAATCCAGTGCGAGAGGATCTTGAGCACGTAAGTACACGCACACATTATCACGTGTATTTATCTCATATATATATATACAGGGTGGTCCAATAACTATTAGCACCTTGGATATCTTCGAAACTATAAGGTTCACAGAAATATTTGCTGAAATGAAATTGCACAGTACAAAAGAGGCCATCCGATAGCGATAATAGTTCTTTTGCAGGTGGAGGTACTTCGGACATTTGAAGGTCAACTCCATTTTTTTAAATGGATCGGTATGTTTTTTTTCTGTATCATGAAAGAGGAGCTTAAAACGAATTCAACGACCTATAACATAAGGTCATTGAAGGTCATAGAAAGTACAGAAACGTGTTTATCTTACTATAAACGTAGTAATTTTATTTACTACCGAAACTGTAAGTATTATCACCTTTCCGTACTTTCTATGACCTTCAATGACCTTATGTTATAGGTCGTTGAACTCGTTTTAAGCTCCTCTTTCATGATACAGAAAAAAACATACCGATCCATTTAAAAAAATGGCGTTGACCTTCAAATGTCCGAAGTACCTCCACCTGCAAAAAAACTATTATCGCTATCGGATGGCCCCTTTCGTACTGTGCAATTTCATTTCAGCAAATATTTCTGTGAACCTTATAGTTTCGAAGATATCCAAGGTGCTAATAGTTATTGAACCACCCTGTATATATATATATATATGTCTCAACATGACCTGACATTTTTAATTACGCGCCATTTTTTTGTGGTGAACATTGAGGATTAGTCATGGAGAATTACACGATCGAGCAACGCATAAAAATTGTGAAAATTCAATGCAAAACAATGCAGTTATTAGAGACGAAGTTTCATGGTCGTGTTATCTCGCGCCGCAGCGATGTGAATTGGCCACCAAGATCGTGCGATTTTACGCCATTGGTCTTTTTTCTTTTGGGGTTTTCTGAAAGGAAAAGTGCATGCCAATGATCCACAGACCATTCCGGAGCTCAAGGAAGCAATTGGACGCACCATTAATGAAATTAGTCCACAATTATGCCAAAATGTTATTGAAAATTTTGTCAAAAGAGTGATCGTTTGCAAAAATATTCGTACTTTTGAAATTAATAATACGTTTTATTAATAAATAAAAATTTTAGGTCATTTTGAGACACCTTATATATATATATATATTTGAGCGAGAAGAAAATTTTTAACGGGTTATATTTACTTAATGTTGACTATCAGCACACCTGACTATTTCGAGGATGGACCTCACAATTTTTTAAACGAATAATACATTTAAAATTCCCTTTATCTATGTGTGCTTGTATTTATGCGAGGCTCATTTTGAAGACATTTGGATGTACATAATGTTGAGCATGGCGACAGCAGGCTATTAACAGGGCGGTCCCCGCATGCGAGTACTTCGAAATCTCAGCCCCCCGCCCCTCCGCATAAACTCACACACACACACACACACACACACACACACACACACACACACACACACACACACACACACATATTTATAAATGCAGGTCGTTGGCTTAAACTACAATAAAAAAAAATATTTCGTTTATTGCCCCTACAGTGGCGAGCACTTATGTCATTGGTACTCTGCGCCCTTAAATTTTGACCTCTTTTGCTTTCGAGAAGACACGACGAAAAAAGCAAATCCCAGGAGCTGATGCATAAAACTGAATTTACGACTCTAACGTGATGTGCATATATTTTCAAATAAGCGTTGAATCTGCAGCGCAGCGTAAACGAGACTCACCAGACGCCTCGCTCATTTCAATATTTTCACTGCGATAAAATGTCGTTACTATTTGGGCTGATGTATCGTTTCACTGCAGCATGCTGATGGACGAAAAAAAGGAAGTAACGAACAATACATAACGTATCGGATAACAGTGCTTTAGTGTGATGATCGCTGATGACAGGCGTTGTTGATGCGACTTAAGGCCATGTGTCACTCGATTCGGCCGGTACAACAGAACACGATTACAGGTACCCGGTGTTCTCGAAAACGGCTCTACAGAATATCACGAAATTTGCACAGTCGATGACAAATTAATAGACGAACAACGGCTATCTCCGCGATTTTCCCGATTTTGAAAAAATAAAACAGTTTCTCTTACCACGCGAGGCCCCTAGCTAAAGTAAAGAAAAAAAAAATGGCACACGCGATCGACTAACGAAGAGATAGCGGTTGTTCCCGAAGTGAAAACGAACATTTTGACACCTCAACCGTTTCATTCCAGCAAGTAATTACGGAAATCATTGGGTAGCTACACATTATAGGTAATCGTCAAGAATTTTACGCAAAATTCGCGTGACGATTGTCTAGTTCGGTTCTCGCGAATTCCGGCGAGGGCTCAGAGCTATCGTTCTGTCGCGTCGATATCAAATACCGACGGCTGCTGCTTGAGCTCGATAAAGCAGGGATCACACAGACCTTCTTTAGTGTATCCTCGACGTAACCACGCATTCGTTGACGATGGAAATTTGGCGACTTGTTTGTGTGAACCCGGTTTCGCGCTCAAGATGTGACAGCCAATATCGCGCTGTCGAAGTATAATTTTAAAAAGTTATAAATAAATTTTTAATGATGGTGTGTAGTGTTGGGATAGTGTGTGGGTTACCAAAGTTCGGCGAAATGCATGTGTTTACGTGTATTCATGGGCCGGGACCACCGATTCTCCGGAGGAATTTAAGGTTAGGTTAGGTAAGGTTAAGGTCTAGCAATCTCCATTGCTAGAGAATTCGGCCCTCGTAGCACTTTCCGAGGATAAAAACCGACGGAGAAAAAAATGCCGAATATATTTGCTTAAACAAATAATATTAATTGTACTCTTTCACCACTCTCTTAACGAGTGAGTGTCCAGCGATCCCTGTCGCGCGAGAATTTGGCCGAAGTCGAATTCATCGACAATCAACGGCATCGAGAGCACAAGTACTGCTCGACGTTTTTCGTTTAAACAATTTCATGTTGCGAAATTCCACCGCTCATATGTAGAGCGAGTCTCTAGCAATCTCCATTGCTAGAGAATTCGGCCCTCGTAGCACTTTCCGAGGATAAAAACCGAGGGAGAAAAAAATGCCGAATATATTTGTTTAAACAAATAACATTAGTTGTACTGTTTCACCACTCTCTTAACGAGTGAGTCTCCAGCGATCCCTGTCGCGCGAGAATTTGGCCGAAGTCGAATTCATCGACAATCAATCACTTTGAGAGCATAAGTACTGGTCGAAATTATTTGTTTAAACAATTTGAAATAGCAACATTTTACCGCTCTTAGGTAGAGCGAGTCTCTAGCAATCTCCATTGCTAGAGAATTCGATCCTCACAGCACCTCCCGAAGATAAAAAATGCCGAATATATTTGTTTAAACAAATAACATTAGTTGTAATCTTTCACCACTCTCTTAGCGGGTGAGTCTCTAGTGATCTCGTTCGCGCGAGAATTTGGCCGAAGTCGAATTCATCGACAATCAATGGCTTCGAGAGCATAAGTACTGTTCGAGATTATTTTTTTAAACAATTTGAAATGACAACATTTCACCGCTCTTATGTAGAGCGAGTCTCTAGCAGTCTTAGGGAATTCGATCCCTCGTAGAACCTCCCGATGGTAAAAATGTCGGGGAAAAGAATGCCAAATTCTTTATTGTTTAAACAATAAACAGTAATTGTACATTTTCACCACGTTCTTGAAGAGTGAGCGGATCTTACGATTAGCGATAACGCTTTCTAGAAAATTCGACCGAAATCGAATTTTCGATGTTGATGAGGAATACGGTGGAATTGTATTGTTTAAAGAATTTATTGTATCCCCGTTTTTCCATAAAGCGGGCCTCTAGCAGCGCCGATTGCTGAACATTTTTATAATCTCTTGAATCTGGACGGAATTGCCAGATGTATTTTCATATATATTGTTTGACATCAACAATTAATTATTTATTAATTGTATCGCATTTTTGCGTTAGCTATGATCGGGCAACCCTTATTGCCGGAATCGGAACGCTAGCAGATTCACGCCTCATGCGTTGAAGCGAAACACGGTCGCCTAAGACTAGGTGTGTATCCATCGATGTATACACACACATACATCATTCAAAGTATTTTCGTTACGACCGAACGCGTGCAAAAAGGTCACCTCTCTCTCTCTCTGCACGTGGCCGGCGTAGCGAACACACACACGCACAGCAATCGTCGCCTATAGGGTCTCGAGTCTTCGGCGTAACGCCAGGCATGGAGCCCCTATCGAATACGTGCGCGGCGTTCTCTGGCGGGAGCAGGCGGTGACTCGTAGCCAAAGCTGCGAGGTTCTGCCGTACCGCCATGATGGGAGGCCGCGTCGAAATTTTCTAGCGTGTGACACATGGCCTTAAGATGCCGATAACATTTTTTTACAATTATTTGACAACAGTTAGGAGCCAGAACTCTTTTCGAATACATCAAACAATACAAATACTATAGTATCCTACCCAGAAAGTACCTAGAACTAACGCCTATCCATCAGCAGATCACACTTGCATAGTTAAGATGCCGATAAAATTTTTTTACAATTATTTGACAACAGTTAGGAGCCAGAACTCTTTTCGAATACTTTAAACAATACTAATACTATAGTATCCTAACCAGAAAGTACCTAGAACTAACGCCTATCCATCAGCAGATCACACTTGCATAGTTAAGATGCCGATAAAATTTTTTTACAATTATTTGACAACAGTTGGGAGCCAGAACTCTTTTCGAATACATCAAACAATACAAATACTATAGTATCCTACCCTGAAAGTACGTAGAACTAACGCCTATTCATCAGCAGATCACACTTGCATAGTTAAGATGCCGATAAAATTTTTTTACAATTATTTGACAACAGTTAGGAGCCAGAACTCTTTTCGAATACATCAAACAATACTAATACTATAGTATCCTAACCAGAAAGTACCTAGAACTAACGCCTATCCATCAGCAGATCACACTTGCATAGTTAAGATGCCGATAAAATTTTTTTACAATTATTTGACAACAGTTAGGAGCCAGAACTCTTTTCGAATACATCAAACAATACAAATACTATAGTATCCTACCCAGAAAGGACCTAGAACTAACGCCTATCCATCAGCAGATCACACTTGCATAGTTAAGATGCCGATAAAGTTTTTTTACAATTATTTGACAACAGTTAGGAGCCAGAACTCTTTTCGAATACATCAAACAATACAAATACTATAGTATCCTACCCAGAAAGTACCTAGAACTAACGCCTATCCATCAGCAGATCACACTTGCATAGTTAAGATGCCGATAAAATTTTTTTACAATTATTTGACAACAGTTAGGAGCCAGAACTCTTTTCGACTACATCAAACAATACAAATACTATAGTATCCTACCCAGAAAGTACCTAGAACTAACGCCTATCCATCAGCAGATCACACTTGCATAGTTAAGATGCCGATAACATTTTTTTATAATTATTTGACAACAGTTAGGAGCCACAACTCTTTTCGAATACATCAAACAATACAAATACTATAGTATCCTACCCAGAAAGTACCTAGAACTAACGCCTATCCATCAGCAGATCACACTTGCATAGTTAAGATGCCGATAAAATTTTTTTACAATTATTTGACAACAGTTAGGAGCCAGAACTCTTTTCGAATACATCAAACAATACAAATACTATAGTATCCTACCCCGAAAGTACCTAGAACTAACGCCTATCCATCAGCAGATCACACTTGCATAGTTAAGATGCCGATAAAATTTATTTACAATTATTTGACAACAGTTAGGAGCCAGAACTCTTTTCGAATACATCAAACAATACAAATACTATAGTATCCCACCCAGAAAGTACCTAGAACTAACGCCTATCGATCAGCAGATCACACTTGCATAGTTAAGATGCCGATATAATTTTTTTACAATTATTTGACAACAGTTAGGAGCCAGAACTCTTTTCGAATACATCAAACAATACAAATACTATAGTATCCTACCCACAAAGTACCTAGAACTAACGCCTATCCATCAGCAGATCACACTTGCATAGTTAAGATGTCGATAAATTTTTTTACAATTATTTGACAACAGTTAGGAGCCAGAACTCTTTTCGAATACATCAAACAATACTAATACTATAGTATCCTACCCAGAAAGTGCCTAGAACTAACGCCTATCCATCAGCAGATCACACTTGCATAGTTAAGATGCCGATAAAATTTTTTTACAATTATTTGACAACAGTTAGGAGCCAGAACTCTATTCGAATACATCAAACAATACAAATACTATAGTATCCTACCCAGAAAGTACCTAGAACTAACGCCTATCCATCAGCAGATCACACTTGCATAGTTAAGATGCCGATAAAATTTTTTTACAATTATTTGACAACAGTTAGGAGCCAGAACTCTTTTCGAATACATCAAACAATACAAATACTATAGTATCCTACCCAGAAAGTACCCAGAACTAACGCCTATCCAGCAGCAGAGCACACTTGCATAGTTAAGATGCCGATAAAATTTTTTTACAATTATTTGACAACAGTTAGGAGCCAGAACTCTTTTCGAATACATCAAACAATACAAATACTATAGTATCCTACCCCGAAAGTACCTAGAACTAACGCCTATCCATCAGCAGATCACACTTGCATAGTTAAGATGCCGATAAAATTTATTTACAATTATTTGACAACAGTTAGGAGCCAGAACTCTTTTCGAATACATCAAGCAATACTAATACTATAGTATCCTACCCAGAAAGTACCTAGAACTAACGCCTATCCATCAGCAGATCACACTTGCATAGTTAAGATGCCGATAAATTTTTTTTACAATTATTTGACAACAGTTGGGAGCCAGAACTCTTTTCGAATACATCAAACAATACAAATACTATAGTATCCTACCCAGAAAGTACGTAGAACTAACGCCTATTCATCAGCAGATCACACTTGCATAGTTAAGATGCCGATAAAATTTTTTTACAATTATTTGACAACAGTTAGGAGCCAGAACTCTTTTCGAATACATCAAACAATACTAATACTATAGTATCCTAACCAGAAAGTACCTAGAACTAACGCCTATCCATCAGCAGATCACACTTGCATAGTTAAGATGCCGATAAAATTTTTTTACAATTATTTGACAACAGTTAGGAGCCAGAACTCTTTTCGAATACATCAAACAATACAAATACTATAGTATCCTACCCAGAAAGGACCTAGAACTAACGCCTATCCATCAGCAGATCACACTTGCATAGTTAAGATGCCGATAAAGTTTTTTTACAATTATTTGACAACAGTTAGGAGCCAGAACTCTTTTCGAATACATCAAACAATACAAATACTATAGTATCCTACCCAGAAAGTACCTAGAACTAACGCCTATCCATCAGCAGATCACACTTGCATAGTTAAGATGCCGATAAAATTTTTTTACAATTATTTGACAACAGTTAGGAGCCAGAACTCTTTTCGACTACATCAAACAATACAAATACTATAGTATCCTACCCAGAAAGTACCTAGAACTAACGCCTATCCATCAGCAGATCACACTTGCATAGTTAAGATGCCGATAACATTTTTTTATAATTATTTGACAACAGTTAGGAGCCACAACTCTTTTCGAATACATCAAACAATACAAATACTATAGTATCCTACCCAGAAAGTACCTAGAACTAACGCCTATCCATCAGCAGATCACACTTGCATAGTTAAGATGCCGATAAAATTTTTTTACAATTATTTGACAACAGTTAGGAGCCACAACTCTTTTCGAATACATCAAACAATACAAATACTATAGTATCCTACCCAGAAAGTACCTAGAACTAACGCCTATCCATCAGCAGATCACACTTGCATAGTTAAGATGCCGATAAAATTTTTTTACAATTATTTGACAACAGTTAGGAGCCAGAACTCATTTCGAATACATCAAACAATACAAATACTATAGTATCCTACCCCGAAAGTACCTAGAACTAACGCCTATCCATCAGCAGATCACACTTGCATAGTTAAGATGCCGATAAAATTTTTTTACAATTATTTGACAACAGTTGGGAGCCAGAACTCTTTTCGAATACATCAAACAATACAAATACTATAGTATCCTACCCAGAAAGTACGTAGAACTAACGCCTATTCATCAGCAGATCACACTTGCATAGTTAAGATGCCGATAAAATTTTTTTACAATTATTTGACAACAGTTAGGAGCCAGAACTCTTTTCGAATACATCAAACAATACTAATACTATAGTATCCTAACCAGAAAGTACCTAGAACTAACGCCTATCCATCAGCAGATCACACTTGCATAGTTAAGATGCCGATAAAATTTTTTTACAATTATTTGACAACAGTTAGGAGCCAGAACTCTTTTCGAATACATCAAACAATACAAATACTATAGTATCCTACCCAGAAAGGACCTAGAACTAACGCCTATCCATCAGCAGATCACACTTGCATAGTTAAGATGCCGATAAAGTTTTTTTACAATTATTTGACAACAGTTAGGAGCCAGAACTCTTTTCGAATACATCAAACAATACAAATACTATAGTATCCTACCCAGAAAGTACCTAGAACTAACGCCTATCCATCAGCAGATCACACTTGCATAGTTAAGATGCCGATAAAATTTTTTTACAATTATTTGACAACAGTTAGGAGCCAGAACTCTTTTCGACTACATCAAACAATACAAATACTATAGTATCCTACCCAGAAAGTACCTAGAACTAACGCCTATCCATCAGCAGATCACACTTGCATAGTTAAGATGCCGATAACATTTTTTTATAATTATTTGACAACAGTTAGGAGCCACAACTCTTTTCGAATACATCAAACAATACAAATACTATAGTATCCTACCCAGAAAGTACCTAGAACTAACGCCTATCCATCAGCAGATCACACTTGCATAGTTAAGATGCCGATAAAATTTTTTTACAATTATTTGACAACAGTTAGGAGCCAGAACTCATTTCGAATACATCAAACAATACAAATACTATAGTATCCTACCCCGAAAGTACCTAGAACTAACGCCTATCCATCAGCAGATCACACTTGCATAGTTAAGATGCCGATAAAATTTATTTACAATTATTTGACAACAGTTAGGAGCCAGAACTCTTTTCGAATACATCAAACAATACAAATACTATAGTATCCCACCCAGAAAGTACCTAGAACTAACGCCTATCGATCAGCAGATCACACTTGCATAGTTAAGATGCCGATATAATTTTTTTACAATTATTTGACAACAGTTAGGAGCCAGAACTCTTTTCGAATACATCAAACAATACAAATACTATAGTATCCTACCCACAAAGTACCTAGAACTAACGCCTATCCATCAGCAGATCACACTTGCATAGTTAAGATGTCGATAAATTTTTTTACAATTATTTGACAACAGTTAGGAGCCAGAACTCTTTTCGAATACATCAAACAATACTAATACTATAGTATCCTACCCAGAAAGTGCCTAGAACTAACGCCTATCCATCAGCAGATCACACTTGCATAGTTAAGATGCCGATAAAATTTTTTTACAATTATTTGACAACAGTTAGGAGCCAGAACTCTATTCGAATACATCAAACAATACAAATACTATAGTATCCTACCCAGAAAGTACCTAGAACTAACGCCTATCCATCAGCAGATCACACTTGCATAGTTAAGATGCCGATAAAATTTTTTTACAATTATTTGACAACAGTTAGGAGCCAGAACTCTTTTCGAATACATCAAACAATACAAATACTATAGTATCCTACCCAGAAAGTACCCAGAACTAACGCCTATCCAGCAGCAGAGCACACTTGCATAGTTAAGATGCCGATAAAATTTTTTTACAATTATTTGACAACAGTTAGGAGCCAGAACTCTTTTCGAATACATCAAACAATACAAATACTATAGTATCCTACCCCGAAAGTACCTAGAACTAACGCCTATCCATCAGCAGATCACACTTGCATAGTTAAGATGCCGATAAAATTTATTTACAATTATTTGACAACAGTTAGGAGCCAGAACTCTTTTCGAATACATCAAGCAATACTAATACTATAGTATCCTACCCAGAAAGTACCTAGAACTAACGCCTATCCATCAGCAGATCACACTTGCATAGTTAAGATGCCGATAAAATTTTTTTACAATTATTTGACAACAGTTAGGAGCCAGAACTCTTTTCGAATACATCAAACAATACTAATACTATAGTATCCTAACCAGAAAGTACCTAGAACTAACGCCTATCCATCAGCAGATCACACTTGCATAGTTAAGATGCCGATAAAATTTTTTTACAATTATTTGACAACAGTTAGGAGCCAGAACTCTTTTCGAATACATCAAACAATATAAATACTATAGTATCCTACCCAGAAAGGACCTAGAACTAACGCCTATCCATCAGCAGATCACACTTGCATAGTTAAGATGCCGATAAAGTTTTTTTACAATTATTTGACAACAGTTAGGAGCCAGAACTCTTTTCGAATACATCAAACAATACAAATACTATAGTATCCTACCCAGAAAGTACCTAGAACTAACGCCTATCCATCAGCAGATCACACTTGCATAGTTAAGATGCCGATAAAATTTTTTTACAATTATTTGACAACAGTTAGGAGCCAGAACTCTTTTCGACTACATCAAACAATACAAATACTATACTATCCTACCCAGAAAGTACCTAGAACTAACGCCTATCCATCAGCAGATCACACTTGCATAGTTAAGATGCCGATAACATTTTTTTATAATTATTTGACAACAGTTAGGAGCCAGAACTCTTTTCGAATACATCAAACAATACAAATACTATAGTATCCTACCCAGAAAGTACCTAGAACTAACGCCTATCCATCAGCAGATCACACTTGCATAGTTAAGATGCCGATAAAATTTTTTTACAATTATTTGACAACAGTTAGGAGCCAGAACTCTTTTCGAATACATCAAACAATACAAATACTTTAGTATCCTACCCCGAAAGTACCTAGAACTAACGCCTATCCATCAGCAGATCACACTTGCATAGTTAAGATGCCGATAAAATTTATTTACAATTATTTGACAACAGTTAGGAGCCAGAACTCTTTTCGAATACATCAAACAATACAAATACTATAGTATCCTACCCCGAAAGTACCTAGAACTAACGCCTATCCATCAGCAGATCACACTTGCATAGTTAAGATGCCGATAAAATTTTTTTATAATTATTTGACAACAGTTAGGAGCCAGAACTCTTTTCGAATACATCAAACAATACAAATACTATAGTATCCTACCCAGAAAGTACCTAGAACTAACGCCTATCCATCAGCAGATCACACTTGCATAGTTAAGATGGCGATAAAGTTTTTTTACAATTATTTGACAACAGTTAGGAGCCAGAACTCTTTTCGAATACATAAAAAAATACAAATACTATAGTATCCTACCCACAAAGTACCTAGAACTAACGCCTATCCATCAGCAGATCACACTTGCATAGTTAAGATGCCGATAAAATTTATTTACAATTATTTGACAACAGTTAGGAGCCAGAACTCTTTTCGAATACATCAAACAATACAAATACTATAGTATCCTACCCCGAAAGTACCTAGAACTAACGCCTATCCATCAGCAGATCACACTTGCATAGTTAAGATGCCGATAAAATTTTTTTATAATTATTTGACAACAGTTAGGAGCCAGAACTCTTTTCGAATACATCAAACAATACAAATACTATAGTATCCTACCCAGAAAGTACCTAGAACTAACGCCTATCCATCAGCAGATCACACTTGCATAGTTAAGATGCCGATAACATTTTTTTATAATTATTTGACAACAGTTAGGAGCCAGAACTCTTTTCGAATACATCAAACAATACAAATACTATAGTATCCTACCCAGAAAGTACCTAGAACTAACGCCTATCCATCAGCAGATCACACTTGCATAGTTAAGATGCCGATAAAATTTTTTTACAATTATTTGACAACAGTTAGGAGCCGGAACTCTTTTCGAATACATCAAACAATACAAATACTTTAGTATCCTACCCCGAAAGTACCTAGAACTAACGCCTATCCATCAGCAGATCACACTTGCATAGTTAAGATGCCGATAAAATTTATTTACAATTATTTGACAACAGTTAGGAGCCAGAACTCTTTTCGAATACATCAAACAATACAAATACTATAGTATCCTACCCCGAAAGTACCTAGAACTAACGCCTATCCATCAGCAGATCACACTTGCATAGTTAAGATGCCGATAAAATTTTTTTATAATTATTTGACAACAGTTAGGAGCCAGAACTCTTTTCGAATACATCAAACAATACAAATACTATAGTATCCTACCCAGAAAGTACCTAGAACTAACGCCTATCGATCAGCAGATCACACTTGCATAGTTAAGATGCCGATATAATTTTTTTACAATTATTTGACAACAGTTAGGAGCCAGAACTCTTTTCGAATACATCAAACAATACAAATACTATCGTATCCTACCCACAAAGTACCTAGAACTAACGCCTATCCATCAGCAGATCACACTTGCATAGTTAAGATGCCGATAAATTTTTTTACAATTATTTGACAACAGTTAGGAGCCAGAACTCTTTTCGAATACATCAAACAATACAAATACTATAGTATCCTACCCCGAAAGTACCTAGAACTAACGCCTATCCATCAGCAGATCACACTTGCATAGTTAAGATGCCGATAAAATTTTTTTACAATTATTTGACAACAGTTAGGAGCCAGAACTCTTTTCGAATACATCAAACAATACAAATACTATAGTATCCTACCCAGAAAGTACCTAGAACTAACGCCTATCCATCAGCAGATCACACTTGCATAGTTAAGATGCCGATAAATTTTTTTTACAATTATTTGACAACAGTTAGGAGCAAGAACTCTTTTCGAATACATCAAACAATACAAATACTATAGTATCCTACCCCGAAAGTACCTAGAACTAACGCCTATCCATCAGCAGATCACACTTGCATAGTTAAGATGCCGATAACATTTTTTTATAATTATTTGACAACAGTTAGGAGCCAGAACTCTTTTCGAATACATCAAACAATACAAATACTATAGTATCCTACCCAGAAAGTACCTAGAACTAACGCCTATCCATCAGCAGATCACACTTGCATAGTTAAGATGCCGATAAAATTTTTTTACAATTATTTGACAACAGTTAGGAGCCAGAACTCTTTTCGAATACATCAAACAATACAAATACTTTAGTATCCTACCCCGAAAGTACCTAGAACTAACGCCTATCCATCAGCAGATCACACTTGCATAGTTAAGATGCCGATAAAATTTATTTACAATTATTTGACAACAGTTAGGAGCCAGAACTCTTTTCGAATACATCAAACAATACAAATACTATAGTATCCTACCCCGAAAGTACCTAGAACTAACGCCTATCCATCAGCAGATCACACTTGCATAGTTAAGATGCCGATAAAATTTTTTTATAATTATTTGACAACAGTTAGGAGCCAGAACTCTTTTCGAATACATCAAACAATACAAATACTATAGTATCCTACCCAGAAAGTACCTAGAACTAACGCCTATCGATCAGCAGATCACACTTGCATAGTTAAGATGCCGATATAATTTTTTTACAATTATTTGACAACAGTTAGGAGCCAGAACTCTTTTCGAATACATCAAACAATACAAATACTATAGTATCCTACCCACAAAGTACCTAGAACTAACGCCTATCCATCAGCAGATCACACTTGCATAGTTAAGATGCCGATAAATTTTTTTACAATTATTTGACAACAGTTAGGAGCCAGAACTCTTTTCGAATACATCAAACAATACTAATCCTATAGTATCCTACCCAGAAAGTGCCTAGAACTAACGCCTATCCATCAGCAGATCACACTTGCATAGTTAAGATGCCGATAAAATTTTTTTACAATTATTTGACAACAGTTAGGAGCCAGAACTCTATTCGAATACATCAAACAATACAAATACTATAGTATCCTACCCAGAAAGTACCTAGAACTAACGCCTATCCATCAGCAGATCACACTTGCATAGTTAAGATGCCGATAAAATTTTTTTACAATTATTTGACAACAGTTAGGCGCCAGAACTCTTTTCGAATACATCAAACAATACAAATACTATAGTATCCTACCCAGAAAGTACCCAGAACTAACGCCTATCCATCAGCAGATCACACTTGCATAGTTAAGATGCCGATAAAATTTTTTTACAATTATTTGACAACAGTTAGGAGCCAGAACTCTTTTCGAATACATCAAACAATACCAATACTATAGTATCCTACCCCGAAAGTACCTAGAACTAACGCCTATCCATCAGCAGATCACACTTGCATAGTTAAGATGCCGATAAAATTTATTTACAATTATTTGACAACAGTTAGGAGCCAGAACTCTTTTCGAATACATCAAGCAATACTAATACTATAGTATCCTACCCAGAAAGTACCTAGAACTAACGCCTATCCATCAGCAGATCACACTTGCATAGTTAAGATGCCGATAAAATTTTTTTACAATTATTTGACAACACTTAGGAGCCAGAACTCTTTTCGAATACATCAAACAATACAAATACTATAGTATCCTACCCCGAAAGTACATAGAACTAACGCCTATCCATCAGCAGATCACACTTGCATAGTTAAGATGCCGACAAAATTTTTTTACAATTATTTGACAACAGTTAGGAGCCAGAACTCTTTTCGAATACATCAAACAATACAAATACTATAGTATCCTACCCAGAAAGTACCTAGAACTAACGCCTATCCATCAGCAGATCACACTTGCAGAGTTAAGATGCCGATAAAATTTTTTTACAATTATTTGACAACAGTTAGGAGCCAGAACTCTTTTCGAATACATCAAACAATACAAATACTATAGTATCCTACCCAGAAAGTACCTAGAACTAACGCCTATCCATCAGCAGATCACACTTGCATAGTTAAGATGCCGATAAAATTTTTTTACAATTATTTGACAACAGTTAGGAGCCAGAACTCTTTTCGAATACATCAAACAATACGAATACTATAGTATCCTACCCAGAAAGTACCTAGAACTAACGCCTATTCATCAGCAGATCACACTTGCATAGTTAAGATGCCGATAAAATTTTTTTACAATTATTTGACAACAGTTAGGAGCCAGAACTCTTTTCGAATACATCAAACAATACTAATACTATAGTATCCTAACCAGAAAGTACCTAGAACTAACGCCTATCCATCAGCAGATCACACTTGCATAGTTAAGATGCCGATAAAAATTTTTAACAATTATTTGACAACAGTTAGGAGCCAGAACTCTTTTCGAATACATCAAACAATACAAATACTATAGTATCCTACCCAGAAAGGACCTAGAACTAACGCCTATCCATCAGCAGATCACACTTGCATAGTTAAGATGCCGATAAAGTTTTTTTACAATTATTTGACAACAGTTAGGAGCCAGAACTCTTTTCGAATACATCAAACAATACAAATACTATAGTATCCTACCCCGAAAGTACCTAGAACTAACGCCTATCCATCAGCAGATCACACTTGCATAGTTAAGATGCCGATAAAATTTTTTTATAATTATTTGACAACAGTTAGGAGCCAGAACTCTTTTCGAATACATCAAACAATACAAATACTATAGTATCCTACCCAGAAAGTACCTAGAACTAACGCCTATCGATCAGCAGATCACACTTGCATAGTTAAGATGCCGATATAATTTTTTTACAATTATTTGACAACAGTTAGGAGCCAGAACTCTTTTCGAATACATCAAACAATACAAATACTATAGTATCCTACCCACAAAGTACCTAGAACTAACGCCTATCCATCAGCAGATCACACTTGCATAGTTAAGATGCCGATAAATTTTTTTACAATTATTTGACAACAGTTAGGAGCCAGAACTCTTTTCGAATACATCAAACAATACTAATACTATAGTATCCTACCCAGAAAGTGCCTAGAACTAACGCCTATCCATCAGCAGATCACACTTGCATAGTTAAGATGCCGATAAAATTTTTTTACAATTATTTGACAACAGTTAGGAGCCAGAACTCTTTTCGAATACATCAAACAATACAAATACTATAGTATCCTACCCAGAAAGTACCTAGAACTAACGCCTATCCATCAGCAGATCACACTTGCATAGTTAAGATGCCGATAAAATTTTTTTACAATTATTTTACAACAGTTAGGAGCCAGAACTCTTTTCGAATACATCAAACAATACAAATACTATAGTATCCTACCCCGAAAGTACCTAGAACTAACGCCTATCCATCAGCAGATCACACTTGCATAGTTAAGATGCCGATAAAATTTATTTACAATTATTGGACAACAGTTAGGAGCCAGAACTCTTTTCGAATACATCGAACAATACCAATACTATAGTATCCTACCCAGAAAGTACCTAGAATTAACGCCTATCCATCAGCAGATCACACTTGCATAGTTGAGATGCCGATAAAATTTTTTTACAATTATTTGACAACAGTTAGGAGCCAGAACTCTTTTCGAATACATCAAACAATACAAATACTATAGTATCCTACCCCGAAAGTACCTAGAACTAACGCCTATCCATCAGCAGATCACACTTGCATAGTTAAGATGCCGACAAAATTTTTTTACAATTATTTGACAACAGTTAGGAGCCAGAACTCTTTTCGAATACATCAAACAATACAAATACTATAGTATCCTACCCAGAAAGTACCTAGACCTAACGCCTATCCATCAGCAGATCACACTTGCATAGTTAAGATGCCGATAAAATTTTTTTACAATTATTTGACAACAGTTAGGAGCCAGAACTCTTTTCGAATACATCAAACAATACAAATACTATAGTATCCTACCCCGAAAGTACCTAGAACTAACGCCTATCCATCAGCAGGTCACACTTGCATAGTTAAGATGCCGATAAAATGTTTTTATAATTATTTGACAACAGTTAGGAGCCAGAACTCTTTTCGAATACATCAAACAATACAAATACTATAGTATCCTACCCAGAAAGTACCTAGAACTAACGCCTATCGATCAGCAGATCACACCTGCATAGTTAAGATGCCGATATAATTTTTTTACAATTATTTGACAACAGTTAGGAGCCAGAACTCTTTTCGAATACATCAAACAATACAAATACTATATGTGGGTATCCTACCCACAAAGTACCTAGAACTAACGCCTATCCATCAGCAGATCACACTTGCATAGTTAAGATGCCGATAAATTTTTTTACAATTATTTGACAACAGTTAGGAGCCAGAACTCTTTTCGAATACATCAAACAATACTAATCCTATACTATCCTACCCAGAAAGTGCCTAGAACTAACGCCTATCCATCAGCAGATCACACTTGCATGGTTAAGATGCCGATAAAATTTTTTTACAATTATTTGACAACAGTTAGGAGCCAGAACTCTATTCGAATACATCAAACAATACAAATACTATAGTATCCTACCCAGAAAGTACCTAGAACTAACGCCTATCCATCAGCAGATCACACTTGCATAGTTAAGATGCCGATAAAATTTTTTTACAATTATTTGACAACAGTTAGGAGCCAGAACTCTTTTCGAATACATCAAACAATACAAATACTATAGTATCCTACCCAGAAAGTACCCAGAACGAACGCCTATCCATCAGCAGATCACACTTGCATAGTTAAGATGCCGATAAAATTTTTTTACAATTATTTGACAACAGTTAGGAGCCAGAACTCTTTTCGAATACATCAAACAATACAAATACTATAGTATCCTACCCCGAAAGTACCTAGAACTAACGCCTATCCATCAGCAGATCACACTTGCATAGTTAAGATGCCGATAAAATTTATTTACAATTATTTGACAACAGTTAGGAGCCAGAACTCTTTTCGAATACATCAAGCAATACTAATACTATAGTATCCTACCCAGAAAGTACCTAGAACTAACGCCTATCCATCAGCAGATCACACTTGCATAGTTAAGATGCCGATAAAATTTTTTTACAATTATATGACAACAGTTAGGAGCCAGAACTCTTTTCGAATACATCAAACAATACAAATACTATAGTATCCTACCCCGAAAGTACCTAGAACTAACGCCTATCCATCAGCAGATCACACTTGCATAGTTAAGATGCCGATAAAATTATTGTACAATTATTTGACAACAGTTAGGAGCCAGAACTCTTTTCGAATACATCAAACAATACAAATACTATAGTATCCTACCCCGAAAGTACCTAGAACTAACGCCTATCCATCAGCAGATCACACTTGCATAGTTAAGATGCCGATAAAATTTATTTACAATTATTTGACAACAGTTAGGAGCCAGAACTCTTTTCGAATACATCAAACAATACTATTACTATAGTATCCTACCCAGAAAGTACCTAGAACTAACGCCTATCCATCAGCAGATCACACTTGCATAGTTAAGATGCCGATAAAATTTTTTTACAATTATTTGACAACACTTAGGAGCCAGAACTCTTTTCGAATACATCAAACAATACAAATACTATAGTATCCTACCCCGAAAGTACATAGAACTAACGCCTATCCATCAGCAGATCACACTTGCATAGTTAAGATGCCGACAAAATTTTTTTACAATTATTTGACAACAGTTAGGAGCCAGAACTCTTTTCGAATACATCAAACAATACAAATACTATAGTATCCTACCCAGAAAGTACCTAGAACTAACGCCTATCCATCAGCAGATCACACTTGCAGAGTTAAGATGCCGATAAAAATTTTTTACAATTATTTGACAACAGTTAGGAGCCAGAACTCTTCTCGAATACATCAAACAATACAAATACTATAGTATCCTACCCAGAAAGTACCTAGAACTAACGCCTATCCATCAGCAGATCACACTTGCATAGTTAAGATGCCGATAAAATTTTTTAACAATTATTTGACAACAGTTAGGAGCCAGAACTCTTTTCGAATACATCAAACAATACAAATACTATAGTATCCTACCCAGAAAGGACCTAGAACTAACGCCTATCCATCAGCAGATCACACTTGCATAGTTAAGATGCCGATAAAGTTTTTTTACAATTATTTGACAACAGTTAGGAGCCAGAACTCTTTTCGAATACATCAAACAATACAAATACTATAGTATCCTACCCCGAAAGTACCTAGAACTAACGCCTATCCATCAGCAGATCACACTTGCATAGTTAAGATGCCGATAAAATTTTTTTATAATTATTTGACAACAGTTAGGAGCCAGAACTCTTTTCGAATACATCAAACAATACAAATACTATAGTATCCTACCCAGAAAGTACCTAGAACTAACGCCTATCGATCAGCAGATCACACTTGCATAGTTAAGATGCCGATATAATTTTTTTACAATTATTTGACAACAGTTAGGAGCCAGAACTCTTTTCGAATACATCAAACAATACAAATACTATAGTATCCTACCCAGAAAGTACCTAGAACTAACGCCTATCCATCAGCAGATCACACTTGCATAGTTAAGATGCCGATAAATTTTTTTACAATTATTTGACAACAGTTAGGAGCCAGAACTCTTTTCGAATACATCAAACAATACTAATACTATAGTATCCTACCCAGAAAGTGCCTAGAACTAACGCCTATCCATCAGCAGATCACACTTGCATAGTTAAGATGCCGATAAAAATTTTTTACAATTATTTGACAACAGTTAGGAGCCAGAACTCTATTCGAATACATCAAACAATACAAATACTATAGTATCCTACCCAGAAAGTACCTAGAACTAACGCCTATCCATCAGCAGATCACACTTGCATAGTTAAGATGCCGATAAAATTTTTTTACAATTATTTGACAACAGTTAGGAGCCAGAACTCTTTTCGAATACATCAAACAATACAAATACTATAGCATCCTACCCCGAAAGTACCTAGAACTAACGCCTATCCATCAGCAGATCACACTTGCATAGTTAAGATGCCGATAAAATTTTTGTACAATTATTTGACAACAGTTAGGAGCCAGAACTCTTTTCGAATACATCAAACAATACAAATACTATAGTATCCTACCCCGAAAGTACATAGAACTAACGCCTATCCATCAGCAGATCACACTTGCATAGTTAAGATGCCGACAAAATTTTTTTACAATTATTTGACAACAGTTAGGAGCCAGAACTCTTTTCGAATACATCAAACAATACAAATACTATAGTATCCTACCCAGAAAGTACCTAGAACTAACGCCTATCCATCAGCAGATCACACTTGCAGAGTTAAGATGCCGATAAAATTTTTTTACAATTATTTGACAACAGTTAGGAGCCAGAACTCTTTTCGAATACATCAAACAATACAAATACTATAGTATCCTACCCAGAAAGTACCTAGAACTAACGCCTATCCATCAGCAGATCACACTTGCATAGTTAAGATGCCGATAAAATTTTTTTACAATTATTTGACAACAGTTAGGAGCCAGAACTCTTTTCGAATACATCAAACAATACGAATACTATAGTATCCTACCCAGAAAGTACCTAGAACTAACGCCTATTCATCAGCAGATCACACTTGCATAGTTAAGATGCCGATAAAATTTTTTTACAATTATTTGACAACAGTTAGGAGCCAGAACTCTTTTCGAATACATCAAACAATACTAATACTATAGTATCCTAACCAGAAAGTACCTAGAACTAACGCCTATCCATCCGCAGATCACACTTGCATAGTTAAGATGCCGATAAAAATTTTTAACATTTATTTGACAACAGTTAGGAGCCAGAACTCTTTTCGAATACATCAAACAATACAAATACTATAGTATCCTACCCAGAAAGGACCTAGAACTAACGCCTATCCATCAGCAGATCACACTTGCATAGTTAAGATGCCGATAAAGTTTTTTTACAATTATTTGACAACAGTTAGGAGCCAGAACTCTTTTCGAATACATCAAACAATACAAATACTATAGTATCCTACCCAGAAAGTACCTAGAACTAACGCCTATCCATCAGCAGATCACACTTGCAGAGTTAAGATGCCGATAAAATTTTTTTACAATTATTTGACAACAGTTAGGAGCCAGAACTCTTTTCGAATACATCAAACAATACAAATACTATAGTATCCTACCCAGAAAGTACCTAGAACTAACGCCTATCCATCAGCAGATCACACTTGCATAGTTAAGATGCCGATAAAATTTTTTTACAATTATTTGACAACAGTTAGGAGCCAGAACTCTTTTCGAATACATCAAACAATACGAATACTATAGTATCCTACCCAGAAAGTACCTAGAACTAACGCCTATTCATCAGCAGATCACACTTGCATAGTTAAGATGCCGATAAAATTTTTTTACAATTATTTGACAACAGTTAGGAGCCAGAACTCTTTTCGAATACATCAAACAATACTAATACTATAGTATCCTAACCAGAAAGTACCTAGAACTAACGCCTATCCATCCGCAGATCACACTTGCATAGTTAAGATGCCGATAAAATTTTTTAACAATTATTTGACAACAGTTAGGAGCCAGAACTCTTTTCGAATACATCAAACAATACAAATACTATAGTATCCTACCTAGAAAGGACCTAGAACTAACGCCTATCCATCAGCAGATCACACTTGCATAGTTAAGATGCCGATAAAGTTTTTTTACAATTATTTGACAACAGTTAGGAGCCAGAACTCTTTTCGAATACATCAAACAAAACAAATACTATAGTATCCTACCCAGAAAGTACCTAGAACTAACGCCTATTCATCAGCAGATCACACTTGCATAGTTAAGATGCCGATAAAATTTTTTTACAATTATTTGACAACAGTTAGGAGCCAGAACTCTTTTCGAATACATCAAACAATACTAATACTATAGTATCCTAACCAGAAAGTACCTAGAACTAACGCCTATCCATCCGCAGATCACACTTGCATAGTTAAGATGCCGATAAAAATTTTTAACAATTATTTGACAACAGTTAGGAGCCAGAACTCTTTTCGAATACATCAAACAATACAAATACTATAGTATCCTACCCAGAAAGGACCTAGAACTAACGCCTATCCATCAGCAGATCACACTTGCATAGTTAAGATGCCGATAAAGTTTTTTTACAATTATTTGACAACAGTTAGGAGCCAGAACTCTTTTCGAATACATCAAACAATACAAATACTATAGTATCCTACCCAGAAAGTACCTAGAACTAACGCCTATCCATCAGCAGATCACACTTGCAGAGTTAAGATGCCGATAAAATTTTTTTACAATTATTTGACAACAGTTAGGAGCCAGAACTCTTTTCGAATACATCAAACAATACAAATACTATAGTATCCTACCCAGAAAGTACCTAGAACTAACGCCTATCCATCAGCAGATCACACTTGCATAGTTAAGATGCCGATAAAATTTTTTTACAATTATTTGACAACAGTTAGGAGCCAGAACTCTTTTCGAATACATCAAACAATACGAATACTATAGTATCCTACCCAGAAAGTACCTAGAACTAACGCCTATTCATCAGCAGATCACACTTGCATAGTTAAGATGCCGATAAAATTTTTTTACAATTATTTGACAACAGTTAGGAGCCAGAACTCTTTTCGAATACATCAAACAATACTAATACTATAGTATCCTAACCAGAAAGTACCTAGAACTAACGCCTATCCATCCGCAGATCACACTTGCATAGTTAAGATGCCGATAAAAATTTTTAACAATTATTTGACAACAGTTAGGAGCCAGAACTCTTTTCGAATACATCAAACAATACAAATACTATAGTATCCTACCCAGAAAGGACCTAGAACTAACGCCTATCCATCAGCAGATCACACTTGCATAGTTAAGATGCCGATAAAGTTTTTTTACAATTATTTGACAACAGTTAGGAGCCAGAACTCTTTTCGAATACATCAAACAATACAAATACTATAGTATCCTACCCCGAAAGTACCTAGAACTAACGCCTATCCATCAGCAGATCACACTTGCATAGTTAAGATGCCGATAAATTTTTCTTATAATTATTTGACAACAGTTAGGAGCCAGAACTCTTTTCGAATACATCAAACAATACAAATACTATAGTATCCTACCCAGAAAGTACCTAGAACTAACGCCTATCGATCAGCAGATCACACTTGCATAGTTAAGATGCCGATATAATTTTTTTACAATTATTTGACAACAGTTAGGAGCCAGAACTCTTTTCGAATACATCAAACAATACAAATACTATAGTATCCTACCCACAAAGTACCTAGAACTAACGCCTATCCATCAGCAGATCACACTTGCATAGTTAAGATGCCGATAAATTTTTTTACAATTATTTGACAACAGTTAGGAGCCAGAACTCTTTTCGAATACATCAAACAATACTAATACTATAGTATCCTACCCAGAAAGTGCCTAGAACTAACGCCTATCCATCAGCAGATCACACTTGCATAGTTAAGATGCCGATAAAATTTTTTTACAATTATTTGACCACAGTTAGGAGCCAGAACTCTATTCGAATACATCAAACAATACAAATACTATAGTATCCTACCCCGATAGTACCTAGAACTAACGCCTATCCATCAGCAGATCACACTTGCATAGTTAAGATGCCGATAAAATTTATTTACAATTATTTGACAACAGTTAGGAGCCAGAACTCTTTTCGAATACATCAAACAATACTATAACTATAGTATCCTACCCAGAAAGTACCTAGAACTAACGCCTATCCATCAGCAGATCACACTTGCATAGTTAAGATGCCGATAAAATTTTTTTACAATTATTTGACAACAGTTAGGAGCCAGAACTCTTTTCGAATACATCAAACAATACAAATACTATAGTATCCTACCCCGAAAGTACCTAGAACTAACGCCTATCCATCAGCAGATCACACTTGCATAGTTAAGATGCCGACAAAATTTTTTTACAATTATTTGACAACAGTTAGGAGCCAGAACTCTTTTCGAATACATCAAACAATACAAATACTATAGTATCCTACCCAGAAAGTACCTAGACCTAACGCCTATCCATCAGCAGATCACACTTGCATAGTTAAGATGCCGATAAAATTTTTTTACAATTATTTGACAACAGTTAGGAGCCAGAACTCTTTTCGAATACATCAAACAATACAAATACTATAGTATCCTACCCAGAAAGTACCTAGAACTAACGCCTATCCATCAGCAGATCACACTTGCATAGTTAAGATGCCGATAAATTTTTTTTCAATTATTTGACAACAGTTAGGAGCCAGAACTCTTTTCGAATACATCAAACAATACAAATACTATAGTATCCTACCCAGAAAGTACCTAGAACTAACGCCTATCCATCAGCAGATCACACTTGCATAGTTAAGATGCCGATAAATTTTTTTACAATTATTTGACAACAGTTAGGAGCCAGAACTCTTTTCGAATACATCAAACAATACTAATACTATAGTATCCTACCCAGAAAGTGCCTAGAACTAACGCCTATCCATCAGCAGATCACACTTGCATAGTTAAGATGCCGATAAAATTTTTTTACAATTATTTGACAACAGTTAGGAGCCAGAACTCTTTTCGAATACATCAAACAATACAAATACTATAGTATCCTACCCCGAAAGTACCTAGAACTAACGCCTATCCATCAGCAGATCACACTTGCATAGTTAAGATGCCGATAAAATTTATTTACAATTATTTGACAACAGTTAAGAGCCAGAACTCTTTTCGAATACATCAAGCAATACTAATACTATAGTATCCTACCCAGAAAGTACCTAGAACTAACGCCTATCCATCAGCAGATCACACTTGCATAGTTAAGATGCCGATAAAATTTTTTTACAATTATATGACAACAGTTAGGAGCCAGAACTCTTTTCGAATACATCAAACAATACAAATACTATAGTATTCTACCCCGAAAGTACCTAGAACTAACGCCTATCCATCAGCAGATCACACTTGCATAGTTAAGATGCCGATAAAATTTTTGTACAATTATTTGACAACAGTTAGGAGCCAGAACTCTTTTCGAATACATCAAACAATACAAATACTATAGTATCCTACCCCGAAAGTACCTAGAACTAACGCCTATCCATCAGCAGATCACACTTGCATAGTTAAGATGCCGATAAAATTTATTTACAATTATTTGACAACAGTTAGGAGCCAGAACTCTTTTCGAATACATCAAACAATACTATTACTATAGTATCCTACCCAGAAAGTACCTAGAACTAACGCCTATCCATCAGCAGATCACACTTGCATAGTTAAGATGCCGATAACATTTTTTTACAATTATTTGACAACACTTAGGAGCCAGAACTCTTTTCGAATACATCAAACAATACAAATACTATAGTATCCTACCCCGAAAGTACATAGAACTAACGCCTATCCATCAGCAGATCACACTTGCATAGTTAAGATGCCGACAAAATTTTTTTACAATTATTTGACAACAGTTAGGAGCCAGAACTCTTTTCGAATACATCAAACAATACAAATACTATAGTATCCTACCCAGAAAGTACCTAGAACTAACGCCTATCCATCAGCAGATCACACTTGCAGAGTTAAGATGCCGATAAAATTTTTTTACAATTATTTGACAACAGTTAGGAGCCAGAACTCTTTTCGAATACATCAAACAATACAAATACTATAGTATCCTACCCAGAAAGTACCTAGAACTAACGCCTATCCATCAGCAGATCACACTTGCATAGTTAAGATGCCGATAAAATTTTTTTACAATTATTTGACAACAGTTAGGAGCCAGAACTCTTTTCGAATACATCAAACAATACGAATACTATAGTATCCTACCCAGAAAGTACCTAGAACTAACGCCTATTCATCAGCAGATCACACTTGCATAGTTAAGATGCCGATAAAATTTTTTTACAATTATTTGACAACAGTTAGGAGCCAGAACTCTTTTCGAATACATCAAACAATACTAATACTATAGTATCCTAACCAGAAAGTACCTAGAACTAACGCCTATCCATCAGCAGATCACACTTGCATAGTTAAGATGCCGATAAAATTTTTTAACAATTATTTGACAACAGTTAGGAGCCAGAACTCTTTTCGAATACATCAAACAATACAAATACTATAGTATCCTACCCAGAAAGGACCTAGAACTAACGCCTATCCATCAGCAGATCACACTTGCATAGTTAAGATGCCGATAAAGTTTTTTTACAATTATTTGACAACAGTTAGGAGCCAGAACTCTTTTCGAATACATCAAACAATACAAATACTATAGTATCCTACCCCGAAAGTACCTAGAACTAACGCCTATGCATCAGCAGATCACACTTGCATAGTTAAGATGCCGATAAATTTTTTTTATAATTATTTGACAACAGTTAGGAGCCAGAACTCTTTTCGAATACATCAAACAATACAAATACTATAGTATCCTACCCAGAAAGTACCTAGAACTAACGCCTATCGATCAGCAGATCACACTTGCATAGTTAAGATGCCGATATAATTTTTTTACAATTATTTGACAACAGTTAGGAGCCAGAACTCTTTTCGAATACATCAAACAATACAAATACTATAGTATCCTACCCACAAAGTACCTAGAACTAACGCCTATCCATCAGCAGATCACACTTGCATAGTTAAGATGCCGATACATTTTTTTACAATTATTTGACAACAGTTAGGAGCCAGAACTCTTTTCGAATACATCAAACAATACTAATACTATAGTATCCTACCCAGAAAGTGCCTAGAACTAACGCCTATCCATCAGCAGATCACACTTGCATAGTTAAGATGCCGATAAAATTTATTTACAATTATTTGACAACAGTTAGGAGCCAGAACTCTTTTCGAATACATCAAACAATACAAATACTATAGTATCCTAGCCAGAAAGTACCTAGAACTAACGCATATCCATCAGCAGATCACACTTGCATAGTTAAGATGCCGATAACATTTTTTTACAATTATTTGACAACAGTTAGGAGCCAGAACTCTTTTCAAATACATCAAAAAATACAAATACTATAGTATCCTACCCACAAAGTACCTAGAACTAACGCCTATCCATCGGCAGATCACACTTGCATAGTTAAGATGCCGATAAAATTTTTTTACAATTATTTGCCAACAGTTAGGAGCCAGAACTCTTTTCGAATACATCAAACAATACAAATACTATAGTATCCTACCCAGAAAGTACCTAGAACTAACGCCTATCCATCAGCAGATCACACTTGCATAGTTAAGATGCCGATAAAATTTTTTTACAATTATTTGACAACAGTTAGGAGCCAGAACTCTTTTCGAATACATCAAACAATACAAATACTATAGTATCCTACCCCGAAAGTACCTAGAACTAACGCCTATCCATCAGCAGATCACACTTGCATAGTTAAGATGCCGATAAAATTTATTTACAATTATTTGACAACAGTTAGGAGCCAGAACTCTTTTCGAATACATCAAACAATACAAATACTATAGTATCCTACCCAGAAAGTACCTAGAACTAACGCCTATCCATCAGCAGATCACACTTGCATAGTTAAGATGCCGATAAAATTTTTTTACAATTATTTGACAACAGTTAGGAGCCAGAACTCTTTTCGAATACATAAAAAAATACAAATACTATAGTATCCTACCCACAAAGTACCTAGAACTAACGCCTATCCATCAGCAGATCACACTTGCATAGTTAAGATGCCGATAAAATTTATTTACAATTATTTGACAACAGTTAGGAGCCAGAACTCTTTTCGAATACATCAAACAATACAAATACTATAGTATCCTACCCAGAAAGTACCTAGAACTAACGCCTATCCATCAGCAGATCACACTTGCATAGTTAAGATGCCGATAAAATTTTTTTACAATTATTTGACAACAGTTAGGAGCCAGAACTCTTTTCGAATACATAAAAAAATACAAATACTATAGTATCCTACCCACAAAGTACCTAGAACTAACGCGTATCCATCAGCAGATCACACTTGCATAGTTAAGATGCCGATAAAATTTATTTACAATTATTTGACAACAGTTAGGAGCCAGAACTCTTTTCGAATACATCAAACAATACAAATACTATAGTATCCTACCCAGAAAGTACCTAGAACTAACGCCTATCCATCAGCAGATCACACTTGCATAGTTAAGATGCCGATAAAATTTTTTTACAATTATTTGACAACAGTTAGGAGCCAGAACTCTTTTCGAATACATAAAAAAATACAAATACTATAGTATCCTACCCACAAAGTACCTAGAACTAACGCCTATCCATCAGCAGATCACACTTGCATAGTTAAGATGCCGATAAAATTTTTTTACAATTATTTGACAACAGTTAGGAGCCAGAACTCTTTTCGAATACATCAAACAATACAAATACTATAGTATCCTACCCAGAAAGTACCTAGAACTAACGCCTATCCATCAGCAGATCACACTTGCATAGTTAAGATGCCGATAAATTTTTTTTACAATTATTTGACAACAGTTAGGAGCCAGAACTCTTTTCGAATACATCAAACAATACAAATACTATAGTATCCTACCCCGAAAGTACCTAGAACTGATGCCTATCCATCAGCAGATCACACTTGCATAGTTAAGATGCCGATAAAAATTTTTTACAATTATTTGACAACAGTTAGGAGCCAGAGCTCTTTTCGAATACATCAAACAATACAAATACTATAGTATCCTACCCATAAAGTACCTAGAACTAACGCCTATCCATCAGCAGATCACACTTGCATAGTTAAGATGCCGATAAAATTTATTTACAATTATTTGACAACAGTTAGGAGCCAGAACTCTTTTCGAATACATCAAACAATACAAATACTATAGTATCCTACCCCTAAAGTACCTAGAACTAACGCCTATCCATCAGCAGATCACACTTGCATAGTTAAGATGCCGATAAAATTTTTTTACAATTATTTGACAACAGTTAGGAGCCAGAGCTCTTTTCGAATACATCAAACAATACAAATACTATAGTATCCTACCCATAAAGTACCTAGAACTAACGCCTATCCATCAGCAGATCACACTTGCATAGTTAAGATGCCGATAAAATTTATTTACAATTATTTGACAACAGTTAGGAGCCAGAACTCTTTTCGAATACATCAAACAATACAAATACTATAGTATCCTACCCCTAAAGTACCTAGAACTAACGCCTATCCATCAGCAGATCACACTTGCATAGTTAAGATGCCGATAAAATTTTTTTACAATTATTTGACAACAGTTAGGAGCCAGAACTCTTTTCGAATACATCAAACAATACAAATACTATAGTATCCTACCCCGAAAGTACCTAGAACTAACGCCTATCCATCAGCAGATCAAACTTGCATAGTTAAGATGCCGATAAAATTTATTTACAATTATTGGACAACAGTTAGGAGCCAGAACTCTTTTCGAATACATCGAACAATACCAATACTATAGTATCCTACCCAGAAAGTACCTAGAATTAACGCCTATCCATCAGCAGATCACACTTGCATAGTTGAGATGCCGATAAAATTTTTTTACAATTATTTGACAACAGTTAGGAGCCAGAACTCTTTTCGAATACATCAAACAATACAAATACTATAGTATCCTACCCCGAAAGTACCTAGAACTAACGCCTATCCATCAGCAGATCACACTTGCATAGTTAAGATGCCGATAAAATTTTTCTACAATTATTTGACAACAGTTAGGAGCCAGAACTCTTTTCGAATACATCAAACAATACAAATACTATAGTATCCTACCCAGAAAGTACCTAGAACTAACGCCTATCCATCAGCAGATCACACTTGCATAGTTAAGATGCCGATAAAATTTTTTTACAATTATTTGACAACAGTTAGGAGCCAGAACTCTTTTCGAATACATCAAACAATACAAATACTATAGTATCCTACCCAGAAAGTACCTAGAACTAACGCCTATCCATCAGCAGATCACACTTGCATAGTTAAGATGCCGATAAAATTTTTTACAATTATTTGACAACAGTTAGGAGCCAGAACTCTTTTCGAATACATAAAAAAATACAAATACTATAGTATCCTACCCACAAAGTACCTAGAACTAACGCCTATCCATCAGCAGATCACACTTGCATAGTTAAGATGCCGATCAAATTTTTTTACAATTATTTGACAACAGTTAGGAGCCAGAACTCTTTTCGAATACATCAAACAATACAAATACTATAGTATCCTACCCAGAAAGTACCTAGAACTAACGCCTATCCATCAGCAGATCACACTTGCATAGTTAAGATGCCGATAAAATTTTTTTACAATTATTTGACAACAGTTAGGAGCCAGAACTCTTTTCGAATACATCAAACAATACAAATACTATAGTATCCTACCCCGAAAGTACCTAGAACTAACGCCTATCCATCAGCAGATCACACTTGCATAGTTAAGATGCCGATAAAATTTATTTACAATTATTTGACAACAGTTAGGAGCCAGAACTCTTTTCGAATACATCAAACAATACAAATACTATAGTATCCTACCCCGAAAGTACATAGAACTAACGCCTATCCATCAGCAGATCACACTTGCATAGTTAAGATGCCGATAAAATTTTTTTATAATTATTTGACAACAGTTAGGAGCCAGAACTCTTTTCGAATACATCAAACAATACAAATACTATAGTATCCTACCCAGAAAGTACCTAGAACTAACGCCTATCGATCAGCAGATCACACTTGCATAGTTAAGATGCCGATATAATTTTTTTACAATTATTTGACAACAGTTAGGAGCCAGAACTCTTTTCGAATACATCAAACAATACAAATACTATAGTATCCTACCCACAAAGTACCTAGAACTAACGCCTATCCATCAGCAGATCACACTTGCATAGTTAAGATGCCGATAAATTTTTTTACAATTATTTGACAACAGTTAGGAGCCAGAACTCTTTTCGAATACATCAAACAATACTAATACTATAGTATCCTACCCAGAAAGTGCCTAGAACTAACGCCTATCCATCAGCAGATCACACTTGCATAGTTAAGATGCCGATAAATTTTTTTTACAATTATTTGACAACAGTTAGGAGCCAGAACTCTATTCGAATACATCAAACAATACAAATACTATAGTATCCTACCCAGAAAGTACCTAGAACTAACGCCTATCCATCAGCAGATCACACTTGCATAGTTAAGATGCCGATAAAATTTTTTTACAATTATTTGACAACAGTTAGGAGCCAGAACTCTTTTCGAATACATCAAACAATACAAATACTATAGTATCCTACCCAGAAAGTACCCAGAACTAACGCCTATCCATCAGCAGATCACACTTGCATAGTTAAGATGCCGATAAAATTTTTTTACAATTATTTGACAACAGTTAGGAGCCAGAACTCTTTTCGAATACATCAAACAATACAAATACTATAGTATCCTACCCCGAAAGTACCTAGAACTAACGCCTATCCATCAGCAGATCACACTTGCATAGTTAAGATGCCGATAAAATTTATTTACAATTATTTGACAACAGTTAGGAGCCAGAACTCTTTTCGAATACATCAAGCAATACTAATACTATAGTATCCTACCCAGAAAGTACCTAGAACTAACGCCTATCCATCAGCAGATCACACTTGCATAGTTAAGATGCCGATAAAATTTTTTTACAATTATTTGACAACAGTTAGGAGCCAGAACTCTTTTCGAATACATAAAAAAATACAAATACTATAGTATCCTACCCACAAAGTACCTAGAACTAACGCCTATCCATCAGCAGATCACACTTGCATAGTTAAGATGCCGATAAAATTTTTTTACAATTATTTGACAACAGTTAGGAGCCAGAACTCTTTTCGAATACATCAAACAATACAAATACTATAGTATCCTACCCAGAAAGTACCTAGAACTAACGCCTATCCATCAGCAGATCACACTTGCATAGTTAAGATGCCGATAAATTTTTTTTACAATTATTTGACAACAGTTAGGAGCCAGAACTCTTTTCGAATACATCAAACAATACAAATACTATAGTATCCTACCCCGAAAGTACCTAGAACTGACGCCTATCCATCAGCAGATCACACTTGCATAGTTAAGATGCCGATAAAAATTTTTTACAATTATTTGACAACAGTTAGGAGCCAGAGCTCTTTTCGAATACATCAAACAATACAAATACTATAGTATCCTACCCATAAAGTACCTAGAACTAACGCCTATCCATCAGCAGATCACACTTGCATAGTTAAGATGCCGATAAAATTTATTTACAATTATTTGACAACAGTTAGGAGCCAGAACTCTTTTCGAATACATCAAACAATACAAATACTATAGTATCCTACCCCTAAAGTACCTAGAACTAACGCCTATCCATCAGCAGATCACACTTGCATAGTTAAGATGCCGATAAAATTTTTTTACAATTATTTTACAACAGTTAGGAGCCAGAACTCTTTTCGAATACATCAAACAATACAAATACTATAGTATCCTACCCCGAAAGTACCTAGAACTAACGCCTATCCATCAGCAGATCACACTTGCATAGTTAAGATGCCGATAAAATTTATTTACAATTATTGGACAACAGTTAGGAGCCAGAACTCTTTTCGAATACATCGAACAATACCAATACTATAGTATCCTACCCAGAAAGTACCTAGAATTAACGCCTATCCATCAGCAGATCACACTTGCATAGTTGAGATGCCGATAAAATTTTTTTACAATTATTTGACAACAGTTAGGAGCCAGAACTCTTTTCGAATACATCAAACAATACAAATACTATAGTATCCTACCCCGAAAGTACCTAGAACTAACGCCTATCCATCAGCAGATCACACTTGCATAGTTAAGATGCCGACAAAATTTTTTTACAATTATTTGACAACAGTTAGGAGCCAGAACTCTTTTCGAATACATCAAACAATACAAATACTATAGTATCCTACCCAGAAAGTACCTAGACCTAACGCCTATCCATCAGCAGATCACACTTGCATAGTTAAGATGCCGATAAAATTTTTTTACAATTATTTGACAACAGTTAGGAGCCAGAACTCTTTTCGAATACATCAAACAATACAAATACTATAGTATCCTACCCCGAAAGTACCTAGAACTAACGCCTATCCATCAGCAGGTCACACTTGCATAGTTAAGATGCCGATAAAATGTTTTTATAATTATTTGACAACAGTTAGGAGCCAGAACTCTTTTCGAATACATCAAACAATACAAATACTATAGTATCCTACCCAGAAAGTACCTAGAACTAACGCCTATAGATCAGCAGATCACACCTGCATAGTTAAGATGCCGATATAATTTTTTTACAATTATTTGACAACAGTTAGGAGCCAGAACTCTTTTCGAATACATCAAACAATGCAAATACTATAGTATCCTACCCACAAAGTACCTAGAACTAACGCCTATCCATCAGCAGATCACACTTGCATAGTTAAGATGCCGATAAATTTTTTTACAATTATTTGACAACAGTTAGGAGCCAGAACTCTTTTCGAATACATCAAACAATACTAATCCTATACTATCCTACCCAGAAAGTGCCTAGAACTAACGCCTATCCATCAGCAGATCACACTTGCATGGTTAAGATGCCGATAAAATTTTTTTACAATTATTTGACAACAGTTAGGAGCCAGAACTCTATTCGAATACATCAAACAATACAAATACTATAGTATCCTACCCAGAAAGTACCTAGAACTAACGCCTATCCATCAGCAGATCACACTTGCATAGTTAAGATGCCGATAAAATTTTTTTACAATTATTTGACAACAGTTAGGAGCCAGAACTCTTTTCGAATACATCAAACAATACAAATACTATAGTATCCTACCCAGAAAGTACCCAGAACTAACGCCTATCCATCAGCAGATCACACTTGCATAGTTAAGATGCCGATAAAATTTTTTTACAATTATTTGACAACAGTTAGGAGCCAGAACTCTTTTCGAATACATCAAACAATACAAATACTATAGTATCCTACCCCGAAAGTACCTAGAACTAACGCCTATCCATCAGCAGATCACACTTGCATAGTTAAGATGCCGATAAAATTTATTTACAATTATTTGACAACAGTTAGGAGCCAGAACTCTTTTCGAATACATCAAGCAATACTAATACTATAGTATCCTACCCAGAAAGTACCTAGAACTAACGCCTATCCATCAGCAGATCACACTTGCATAGTTAAGATGCCGATAAAATTTTTTTACAATTATATGACAACAGTTAGGAGCCAGAACTCTTTTCGAATACATCAAACAATACAAATACTATAGTATCCTACCCCGAAAGTACCTAGAACTAACGCCTATCCATCAGCAGATCACACTTGCATAGTTAAGATGCCGATAAAATTATTGTACAATTATTTGACAACAGTTAGGAGCCAGAACTCTTTTCGAATACATCAAACAATACAAATACTATAGTATCCTACCCCGAAAGTACCTAGAACTAACGCCTATCCATCAGCAGATCACACTTGCATAGTTAAGATGCCGATAAAATTTATTTACAATTATTTGACAACAGTTAGGAGCCAGAACTCTTTTCGAATACATCAAACAATACTATTACTATAGTATCCTACCCAGAAAGTACCTAGAACTAACGCCTATCCATCAGCAGATCACACTTGCATAGTTAAGATGCCGATAAAATTTTTTTACAATTATTTGACAACACTTAGGAGCCAGAACTCTTTTCGAATACATCAAACAATACAAATACTATAGTATCCTACCCCGAAAGTACATAGAACTAACGCCTATCCATCAGCAGATCACACTTGCATAGTTAAGATGCCGACAAAATTTTTTTATAATTATTTGACAACAGTTAGGAGCCAGAACTCTTTTCGAATACATCAAACAATACAAATACTATAGTATCCTACCCAGAAAGTACCTAGAACTAACGCCTATCCATCAGCAGATCACACTTGCAGAGTTAAGATGCCGATAAAAATTTTTTACAATTATTTGACAACAGTTAGGAGCCAGAACTCTTCTCGAATACATCAAACAATACAAATACTATAGTATCCTACCCAGAAAGTACCTAGAACTAACGCCTATCCATCAGCAGATCACACTTGCATAGTTAAGATGCCGATAAAATTTTTTAACAATTATTTAACAACAGTTAGGAGCCAGAACTCTTTTCGAATACATCAAACAATACAAATACTATAGTATCCTACCCAGAAAGGACCTAGAACTAACGCCTATCCATCAGCAGATCACACTTGCATAGTTAAGATGCCGATAAAGTTTTTTTACAATTATTTGACAACAGTTAGGAGCCAGAACTCTTTTCGAATACATCAAACAATACAAATACTATAGTATCCTACCCCGAAAGTACCTAGAACTAACGCCTATCCATCAGCAGATCACACTTGCATAGTTAAGATGCCGATAAAATTTTTTTATAATTATTTGACAACAGTTAGGAGCCAGAACTCTTTTCGAATACATCAAACAATACAAATACTATAGTATCCTACCCAGAAAGTACCTAGAACTAACGCCTATCCATCAGCAGATCACACTTGCATAGTTAAGATGCCGATAAAATTTTTTTACAATTATTTGACAACAGTTAGGAGCCAGAACTCTTTTCGAATACATCAAACAATACAAATACTATAGCATCCTACCCCGAAAGTATCTAGAACTAACGCCTATCCATCAGCAGATCACACTTGCATAGTTAAGATGCCGATAAAATTTTTGTACAATTATTTGACAACAGTTAGGAGCCAGAACTCTTTTCGAATACATCAAACAATACAAATACTATAGTATCCTACCCCGAAAGTACATAGAACTAACGCCTATCCATCAGCAGATCACACTTGCATAGTTAAGATGCCGACAAAATTTTTTTACAATTATTTGACAACAGTTAGGAGCCAGAACTCTTTTCGAATACATCAAACAATACAAATACTATAGTATCCTACCCAGAAAGTACCTAGAACTAACGCCTATCCATCAGCAGATCACACTTGCATAGTTAAGATGCCGATAAAATTTTTTTACAATTATTTGACAACAGTTAGGAGCCAGAACTCTTTTCGAATACATCAAACAATACGAATACTATAGTATCCTACCCAGAAAGTACCTAGAACTAACGCCTATTCATCAGCAGATCACACTTGCATAGTTAAGATGCCGATAAAATTTTTTTACAATTATTTGACAACAGTTAGGAGCCAGAACTCTTTTCGAATACATCAAACAATACTAATACTATAGTATCCTAACCAGAAAGTACCTAGAACTAACGCCTATCCATCCGCAGATCACACTTGCATAGTTAAGATGCCGATAAAAATTTTTAACAATTATTTGACAACAGTTAGGAGCCAGAACTCTTTTCGAATACATCAAACAATACAAATACTATAGTATCCTACCCAGAAAGGACCTAGAACTAACGCCTATCCATCAGCAGATCACACTTGCATAGTTAAGATGCCGATAAAGTTTTTTTACAATTATTTGACAACAGTTAGGAGCCAGAACTCTTTTCGAATACATCAAACAATACAAATACTATAGTATCCTACCCAGAAAGTACCTAGAACTAACGCCTATCCATCAGCAGATCACACTTGCAGAGTTAAGATGCCGATAAAATTTTTTTACAATTATTTGACAACAGTTAGGAGCCAGAACTCTTTTCGAATACATCAAACAATACAAATACTATAGTATCCTACCCAGAAAGTACCTAGAACTAACGCCTATCCATCAGCAGATCACACTTGCATAGTTAAGATGCCGATAAAATTTTTTTACAATTATTTGACAACAGTTAGGAGCCAGAACTCTTTTCGAATACATCAAACAATACGAATACTATAGTATCCTACCCAGAAAGTACCTAGAACTAACGCCTATTCATCAGCAGATCACACTTGCATAGTTAAGATGCCGATAAAATTTTTTTACAATTATTTGACAACAGTTAGGAGCCAGAACTCTTTTCGAATACATCAAACAATACTAATACTATAGTATCCTAACCAGAAAGTACCTAGAACTAACGCCTATCCATCCGCAGATCACACTTGCATAGTTAAGATGCCGATAAAAATTTTTAACAATTATTTGACAACAGTTAGGAGCCAGAACTCTTTTCGAATACATCAAACAATACAAATACTATAGTATCCTACCTAGAAAGGACCTAGAACTAACGCCTATCCATCAGCAGATCACACTTGCATAGTTAAGATGCCGATAAAGTTTTTTTACAATTATTTGACAACAGTTAGGAGCCAGAACTCTTTTCGAATACATCAAACAAAACAAATACTATAGTATCCTACCCAGAAAGTACCTAGAACTAACGCCTATTCATCAGCAGATCACACTTGCATAGTTAAGATGCCGATAAAATTTTTTTACAATTATTTGACAACAGTTAGGAGCCAGAACTCTTTTCGAATACATCAAACAATACTAATACTATAGTATCCTAACCAGAAAGTACCTAGAACTAACGCCTATCCATCCGCAGATCACACTTGCATAGTTAAGATGCCGATAAAAATTTTTAACAATTATTTGACAACAGTTAGGAGCCAGAACTCTTTTCGAATACATCAAACAATACAAATACTATAGTATCCTACCCAGAAAGGACCTAGAACTAACGCCTATCCATCAGCAGATCACACTTGCATAGTTAAGATGCCGATAAAGTTTTTTTACAATTATTTGACAACAGTTAGGAGCCAGAACTCTTTTCGAATACATCAAACAATACAAATACTATAGTATCCTACCCAGAAAGTACCTAGAACTAACGCCTATCCATCAGCAGATCACACTTGCAGAGTTAAGATGCCGATAAAATTTTTTTACAATTATTTGACAACAGTTAGGAGCCAGAACTCTTTTCGAATACATCAAACAATACAAATACTATAGTATCCTACCCAGAAAGTACCTAGAACTAACGCCTATCCATCAGCAGATCACACTTGCATAGTTAAGATGCCGATAAAATTTTTTTACAATTATTTGACAACAGTTAGGAGCCAGAACTCTTTTCGAATACATCAAACAATACGAATACTATAGTATCCTACCCAGAAAGTACCTAGAACTAACGCCTATTCATCAGCAGATCACACTTGCATAGTTAAGATGCCGATAAAATTTTTTTACAATTATTTGACAACAGTTAGGAGCCAGAACTCTTTTCGAATACATCAAACAATACTAATACTATAGTATCCTAACCAGAAAGTACCTAGAACTAACGCCTATCCATCCGCAGATCACACTTGCATAGTTAAGATGCCGATAAAAATTTTTAACAATTATTTGACAACAGTTAGGAGCCAGAACTCTTTTCGAATACATCAAACAATACAAATACTATAGTATCCTACCCAGAAAGGACCTAGAACTAACGCCTATCCATCAGCAGATCACACTTGCATAGTTAAGATGCCGATAAAGTTTTTTTACAATTATTTGACAACAGTTAGGAGCCAGAACTCTTTTCGAATACATCAAACAATACAAATACTATAGTATCCTACCCCGAAAGTACCTAGAACTAACGCCTATCCATCAGCAGATCACACTTGCATAGTTAAGATGCCGATAAATTTTTCTTATAATTATTTGACAACAGTTAGGAGCCAGAACTCTTTTCGAATACATCAAGCAATACTAATACTATAGTATCCTACCCAGAAAGTACCTAGAACTAACGCCTATCCATCAGCAGATCACACTTGCATAGTTAAGATGCCGATAAAATTTTTTTACAATTATATGACAACAGTTAGGAGCCAGAACTCTTTTCGAATACATCAAACAATACAAATACTATAGTATCCTACCCCGAAAGTACCTAGAACTAACGCCTATCCATCAGCAGATCACACTTGCATAGTTAAGATGCCGATAAAATTATTGTACAATTATTTGACAACAGTTAGGAGCCAGAACTCTTTTCGAATACATCAAACAATACAAATACTATAGTATCCTACCCCGAAAGTACCTAGAACTAACGCCTATCCATCAGCAGATCACACTTGCATAGTTAAGATGCCGATAAAATTTATTTACAATTATTTGACAACAGTTAGGAGCCAGAACTCTTTTCGAATACATCAAACCATACTATTACTATAGTATCCTACCCAGAAAGTACCTAGAACTAACGCCTATCCATCAGCAGATCACACTTGCATAGTTAAGATGCCGATAAAATTTTTTTACAATTATTTGACAACACTTAGGAGCCAGAACTCTTTTCGAATACATCAAACAATACAAATACTATAGTATCCTACCCCGAAAGTACATAGAACTAACGCCTATCCATCAGCAGATCACACTTGCATAGTTAAGATGCCGACAAAATTTTTTTATAATTATTTGACAACAGTTAGGAGCCAGAACTCTTTTCGAATACATCAAACAATACAAATACTATAGTATCCTACCCAGAAAGTACCTAGAACTAACGCCTATCCATCAGCAGATCACACTTGCAGAGTTAAGATGCCGATAAAAATTTTTTACAATTATTTGACAACAGTTAGGAGCCAGAACTCTTCTCGAATACATCAAACAATACAAATACTATAGTATCCTACCCAGAAAGTACCTAGAACTAACGCCTATCCATCAGCAGATCACACTTGCATAGTTAAGATGCCGATAAAATTTTTTAACAATTATTTAACAACAGTTAGGAGCCAGAACTCTTTTCGAATACATCAAACAATACAAATACTATAGTATCCTACCCAGAAAGGACCTAGAACTAACGCCTATCCATCAGCAGATCACACTTGCATAGTTAAGATGCCGATAAAGTTTTTTTACAATTATTTGACAACAGTTAGGAGCCAGAACTCTTTTCGAATACATCAAACAATACAAATACTATAGTATCCTACCCCGAAAGTACCTAGAACTAACGCCTATCCATCAGCAGATCACACTTGCATAGTTAAGATGCCGATAAAATTTTTTTATAATTATTTGACAACAGTTAGGAGCCAGAACTCTTTTCGAATACATCAAACAATACAAATACTATAGTATCCTACCCAGAAAGTACCTAGAACTAACGCCTATCCATCAGCAGATCACACTTGCATAGTTAAGATGCCGATAAAATTTTTTTACAATTATTTGACAACAGTTAGGAGCCAGAACTCTTTTCGAATACATCAAACAATACAAATACTATAGCATCCTACCCCGAAAGTACCTAGAACTAACGCCTATCCATCAGCAGATCACACTTGCATAGTTAAGATGCCGATAAAATTTTTGTACAATTATTTGACAACAGTTAGGAGCCAGAACTCTTTTCGAATACATCAAACAATACAAATACTATAGTATCCTACCCCGAAAGTACATAGAACTAACGCCTATCCATCAGCAGATCACACTTGCATAGTTAAGATGCCGACAAAATTTTTTTACAATTATTTGACAACAGTTAGGAGCCAGAACTCTTTTCGAATACATCAAACAATACAAATACTATAGTATCCTACCCAGAAAGTACCTAGAACTAACGCCTATCCATCAGCAGATCACACTTGCAGAGTTAAGATGCCGATAAAATTTTTTTACAATTATTTGACAACAGTTAGGAGCCAGAACTCTTTTCGAATACATCAAACAATACAAATACTATAGTATCCTACCCAGAAAGTACCTAGAACTAACGCCTATCCATCAGCAGATCACACTTGCATAGTTAAGATGCCGATAAAATTTTTTTACAATTATTTGACAACAGTTAGGAGCCAGAACTCTTTTCGAATACATCAAACAATACGAATACTATAGTATCCTACCCAGAAAGTACCTAGAACTAACGCCCATTCATCAGCAGATCACACTTGCATAGTTAAGATGCCGATAAAATTTTTTTACAATTATTTGACAACAGTTAGGAGCCAGAACTCTTTTCGAATACATCAAACAATACTAATACTATAGTATCCTAACCAGAAAGTACCTAGAACTAACGCCTATCCATCCGCAGATCACACTTGCATAGTTAAGATGCCGATAAAAATTTTTAACAATTATTTGACAACAATTAGGAGCCAGAACTCTTTTCGAATACATCAAACAATACAAATACTATAGTATCCTACCCAGAAAGGACCTAGAACTAACGCCTATCCATCAGCAGATCACACTTGCATAGTTAAGATGCCGATAAAGTTTTTTTACAATTATTTGACAACAGTTAGGAGCCAGAACTCTTTTCGAATACATCAAACAATACAAATACTATAGTATCCTACCCAGAAAGTACCTAGAACTAACGCCTATCCATCAGCAGATCACACTTGCAGAGTTAAGATGCCGATAAAATTTTTTTACAATTATTTGACAACAGTTAGGAGCCAGAACTCTTTTCGAATACATCAAACAATACAAATACTATAGTATCCTACCCAGAAAGTACCTAGAACTAACGCCTATCCATCAGCAGATCACACTTGCATAGTTAAGATGCCGATAAAATTTTTTTACAATTATTTGACAACAGTTAGGAGCCAGAACTCTTTTCGAATACATCAAACAATACGAATACTATAGTATCCTACCCAGAAAGTACCTAGAACTAACGCCTATTCATCAGCAGATCACACTTGCATAGTTAAGATGCCGATAAAATTTTTTTACAATTATTTGACAACAGTTAGGAGCCAGAACTCTTTTCGAATACATCAAACAATACTAATACTATAGTATCCTAACCAGAAAGTACCTAGAACTAACGCCTATCCATCCGCAGATCACACTTGCATAGTTAAGATGCCGATAAAAATTTTTAACAATTATTTGACAACAGTTAGGAGCCAGAACTCTTTTCGAATACATCAAACAATACAAATACTATAGTATCCTACCTAGAAAGGACCTAGAACTAACGCCTATCCATCAGCAGATCACACTTGCATAGTTAAGATGCCGATAAAGTTTTTTTACAATTATTTGACAACAGTTAGGAGCCAGAACTCTTTTCGAATACATCAAACAAAACAAATACTATAGTATCCTACCCAGAAAGTACCTAGAACTAACGCCTATTCATCAGCAGATCACACTTGCATAGTTAAGATGCCGATAAAATTTTTTTACAATTATTTGACAACAGTTAGGAGCCAGAACTCTTTTCGAATACATCAAACAATACTAATACTATAGTATCCTAACCAGAAAGTACCTAGAACTAACGCCTATCCATCCGCAGATCACACTTGCATAGTTAAGATGCCGATAAAAATTTTTAACAATTATTTGACAACAGTTAGGAGCCAGAACTCTTTTCGAATACATCAAACAATACAAATACTATAGTATCCTACCCAGAAAGGACCTAGAACTAACGCCTATCCATCAGCAGATCACACTTGCATAGTTAAGATGCCGATAAAGTTTTTTTACAATTATTTGACAACAGTTAGGAGCCAGAACTCTTTTCGAATACATCAAACAATACAAATACTATAGTATCCTACCCAGAAAGTACCTAGAACTAACGCCTATCCATCAGCAGATCACACTTGCAGAGTTAAGATGCCGATAAAATTTTTTTACAATTATTTGACAACAGTTAGGAGCCAGAACTCTTTTCGAATACATCAAACAATACAAATACTATAGTATCCTACCCAGAAAGTACCTAGAACTAACGCCTATCCATCAGCAGATCACACTTGCATAGTTAAGATGCCGATAAAATTTTTTTACAATTATTTGACAACAGTTAGGAGCCAGAACTCTTTTCGAATACATCAAACAATACGAATACTATAGTATCCTACCCAGAAAGTACCTAGAACTAACGCCTATTCATCAGCAGATCACACTTGCATAGTTAAGATGCCGATAAAATTTTTTTACAATTATTTGACAACAGTTAGGAGCCAGAACTCTTTTCGAATACATCAAACAATACTAATACTATAGTATCCTAACCAGAAAGTACCTAGAACTAACGCCTATCCATCCGCAGATCACACTTGCATAGTTAAGATGCCGATAAAAATTTTTAACAATTATTTGACAACAGTTAGGAGCCAGAACTCTTTTCGAATACATCAAACAATACAAATACTATAGTATCCTACCCAGAAAGTACCTAGAACTAACGCCTATCCATCAGCAGATCACACTTGCATAGTTAAGATGCCGATAAATTTTTCTTATAATTATTTGACAACAGTTAGGAGCCAGAACTCTTTTCGAATACATCAAACAATACAAATACTATAGTATCCTACCCAGAAAGTACCTAGAACTAACGCCTATCGATCAGCAGATCACACTTGCATAGTTAAGATGCCGATATAATTTTTTTACAATTATTTGACAACAGTTAGGAGCCAGAACTCTTTTCGAATACATCAAACAATACAAATACTATAGTATCCTACCCACAAAGTACCTAGAACTAACGCCTATCCATCAGCAGATCACACTTGCATAGTTAAGATGCCGATAAATTTTTTTACAATTATTTGACAACAGTTAGGAGCCAGAACTCTTTTCGAATACATCAAACAATACTAATACTATAGTATCCTACCCAGAAAGTGCCTAGAACTAACGCCTATCCATCAGCAGATCACACTTGCATAGTTAAGATGCCGATAAAATTTTTTTACAATTATTTGACAACAGTTAGGAGCCAGGACTCTATTCGAATACATCAAACAATACAAATACTATAGTATCCTACCCCGATAGTACCTAGAACTAACGCCTATCCATCAGCAGATCACACTTGCATAGTTAAGATGCCGATAAAATTTATTTACAATTATTTGACAACAGTTAGGAGCCAGAACTCTTTTCGAATACATCAAACAATACTATAACTATAGTATCCTACCCAGAAAGTACCTAGAACTAACGCCTATCCATCAGCAGATCACACTTGCATAGTTAAGATGCCGATAAAATTTTTTTACAATTATTTGACAACAGTTAGGAGCCAGAACTCTTTTCGAATACATCAAACAATACAAATACTATAGTATCCTACCCCGAAAGTACCTAGAACTAACGCCTATCCATCAGCAGATCACACTTGCATAGTTAAGATGCCGACAAAATTTTTTTACAATTATTTGACAACAGTTAGGAGCCAGAACTCTTTTCGAATACATCAAACAATACAAATACTATAGTATCCTACCCAGAAAGTACCTAGACCTAACGCCTATCCATCAGCAGATCACACTTGCATAGTTAAGATGCCGATAAAATTTTTTTACAATTATTTGACAACAGTTAGGAGCCAGAACTCTTTTCGAATACATCAAACAATACAAATACTATAGTATCCTACCCAGAAAGTACCTAGAACTAACGCCTATCCATCAGCAGATCACACTTGCATAGTTAAGATGCCGATAAATTTTTTTTCAATTATTTGACAACAGTTAGGAGCCAGAACTCTTTTCGAATACATCAAACAATACAAATACTATAGTATCCTACCCAGAAAGTACCTAGAACTAACGCCTATCCATCAGCAGATCACACTTGCATAGTTAAGATGCCGATAAATTTTTTTACAATTATTTGACAACAGTTAGGAGCCAGAACTCTTTTCGAATACATCAAACAATACTAATACTATAGTATCCTACCCAGAAAGTGCCTAGAACTAACGCCTATCCATCAGCAGATCACACTTGCATAGTTAAGATGCCGATAAAATTTTTTTACAATTATTTGACAACAGTTAGGAGCCAGAACTCTTTTCGAATACATCAAACAATACAAATACTATAGTATCCTACCCCGAAAGTACCTAGAACTAACGCCTATCCATCAGCAGATCACACTTGCATAGTTAAGATGCCGATAAAATTTATTTACAATTATTTGACAACAGTTAAGAGCCAGAACTCTTTTCGAATACATCAAGCAATACTAATACTATAGTATCCTACCCAGAAAGTACCTAGAACTAACGCCTATCCATCAGCAGATCACACTTGCATAGTTAAGATGCCGATAAAATTTTTTTACAATTATATGACAACAGTTAGGAGCCAGAACTCTTTTCGAATACATCAAACAATACAAATACTATAGTATTCTACCCCGAAAGTACCTAGAACTAACGCCTATCCATCAGCAGATCACACTTGCATAGTTAAGATGCCGATAAAATTTTTGTACAATTATTTGACAACAGTTAGGAGCCAGAACTCTTTTCGAATACATCAAACAATACAAATACTATAGTATCCTACCCCGAAAGTACCTAGAACTAACGCCTATCCATCAGCAGATCACACTTGCATAGTTAAGATGCCGATAAAATTTATTTACAATTATTTGACAACAGTTAGGAGCCAGAACTCTTTTCGAATACATCAAACAATACTATTACTATAGTATCCTACCCAGAAAGTACCTAGAACTAACGCCTATCCATCAGCAGATCACACTTGCATAGTTAAGATGCCGATAACATTTTTTTACAATTATTTGACAACACTTAGGAGCCAGAACTCTTTTCGAATACATCAAACAATACAAATACTATAGTATCCTACCCCGAAAGTACATAGAACTAACGCCTATCCATCAGCAGATCACACTTGCATAGTTAAGATGCCGACAAAATTTTTTTACAATTATTTGACAACAGTTAGGAGCCAGAACTCTTTTCGAATACATCAAACAATACAAATACTATAGTATCCTACCCAGAAAGTACCTAGAACTAACGCCTATCCATCAGCAGATCACACTTGCAGAGTTAAGATGCCGATAAAATTTTTTTACAATTATTTGACAACAGTTAGGAGCCAGAACTCTTTTCGAATACATCAAACAATACAAATACTATAGTATCCTACCCAGAAAGTACCTAGAACTAACGCCTATCCATCAGCAGATCACACTTGCATAGTTAAGATGCCGATAAAATTTTTTTACAATTATTTGACAACAGTTAGGAGCCAGAACTCTTTTCGAATACATCAAACAATACGAATACTATAGTATCCTACCCAGAAAGTACCTAGAACTAACGCCTATTCATCAGCAGATCACACTTGCATAGTTAAGATGCCGATAAAAATTTTTTACAATTATTTGACAACAGTTAGGAGCCAGAACTCTTTTCGAATACATCAAACAATACTAATACTATAGTATCCTAACCAGAAAGTACCTAGAACTAACGCCTATCCATCAGCAGATCACACTTGCATAGTTAAGATGCCGATAAAATTTTTTAACAATTATTTGACAACAGTTAGGAGCCAGAACTCTTTTCGAATACATCAAACAATACAAATACTATAGTATCCTACCCAGAAAGGACCTAGAACTAACGCCTATCCATCAGCAGATCACACTTGCATAGTTAAGATGCCGATAAAGTTTTTTTACAATTATTTGACAACAGTTAGGAGCCAGAACTCTTTTCGAATACATCAAACAATACAAATACTATAGTATCCTACCCCGAAAGTACCTAGAACTAACGCCTATGCATCAGCAGATCACACTTGCATAGTTAAGATGCCGATAAATTTTTTTTATAATTATTTGACAACAGTTAGGAGCCAGAACTCTTTTCGAATACATCAAACAATACAAATACTATAGTATCCTACCCAGAAAGTACCTAGAACTAACGCCTATCGATCAGTAGATCACACTTGCATAGTTAAGATGCCGATATAATTTTTTTACAATTATTTGACAACAGTTAGGAGCCAGAACTCTTTTCGAATACATCAAACAATACAAATACTATAGTATCCTACCCACAAAGTACCTAGAACTAACGCCTATCCATCAGCAGATCACACTTGCATAGTTAAGATGCCGATAAATTTTTTTACAATTATTTGACAACAGTTAGGAGCCAGAACTCTTTTCGAATACATCAAACAATACTAATACTATAGTATCCTACCCAGAAAGTGCCTAGAACTAACGCCTATCCATCAGCAGATCACACTTGCATAGTTAAGATGCCGATAAAATTTATTTACAATTATTTGACAACAGTTAGGAGCCAGAACTCTTTTCGAATACATCAAACAATACAAATACTATAGTATCCTAGCCAGAAAGTACCTAGAACTAACGCATATCCATCAGCAGATCACACTTGCATAGTTAAGATGCCGATAACATTTTTTTACAATTATTTGACAACAGTTAGGAGCCAGAACTCTTTTCAAATACATCAAAAAATACAAATACTATAGTATCCTACCCACAAAGTACCTAGAACTAACGCCTATCCATCGGCAGATCACACTTGCATAGTTAAGATGCCGATAAAATTTTTTTACAATTATTTGCCAACAGTTAGGAGCCAGAACTCTTTTCGAATACATCAAACAATACAAATACTATAGTATCCTACCCAGAAAGTACCTAGAACTAACGCCTATCCATCAGCAGATCACACTTGCATAGTTAAGATGCCGATAAAATTTTTTTACAATTATTTGACAACAGTTAGGAGCCAGAACTCTTTTCGAATACATCAAACAATACAAATACTATAGTATCCTACCCCGAAAGTACCTAGAACTAACGCCTATCCATCAGCAGATCACACTTGCATAGTTAAGATGCCGATAAAATTTATTTACAATTATTTGACAACAGTTAGGAGCCAGAACTCTTTTCGAATACATCAAACAATACAAATACTATAGTATCTTACCCAGAAAGTACCTAGAACTAACGCCTATCCATCAGCAGATCACACTTGCATAGTTAAGATGCCGATAAAATTTTTTTACAATTATTTGACAACAGTTAGGAGCCAGAACTCTTTTCGAATACATAAAAAAATACAAATACTATAGTATCCTACCCACAAAGTACCTAGAACTAACGCCTATCCATCAGCAGATCACACTTGCATAGTTAAGATGCCGATAAAATTTATTTACAATTATTTGACAACAGTTAGGAGCCAGAACTCTTTTCGAATACATCAAACAATACAAATACTATAGTATCCTACCCAGAAAGTACCTAGAACTAACGCCTATCCATCAGCAGATCACACTTGCATAGTTAAGATGCCGATAAAATTTTTTTACAATTATTTGACAACAGTTAGGAGCCAGAACTCTTTTCGAATACATAAAAAAATACAAATACTATAGTATCCTACCCACAAAGTACCTAGAACTAACGCGTATCCATCAGCAGATCACACTTGCATAGTTAAGATGCCGATAAAATTTATTTACAATTATTTGACAACAGTTAGGAGCCAGAACTCTTTTCGAATACATCAAACAATACAAATACTATAGTATCCTACCCAGAAAGTACCTAGAACTAACGCCTATCCATCAGCAGATCACACTTGCATAGTTAAGATGCCGATAAAATTTTTTTACAATTATTTGACAACAGTTAGGAGCCAGAACTCTTTTCGAATACATAAAAAAATACAAATACTATAGTATCCTACCCACAAAGTACCTAGAACTAACGCCTATCCATCAGCAGATCACACTTGCATAGTTAAGATGCCGATAAAATTTTTTTACAATTATTTGACAACAGTTAGGAGCCAGAACTCTTTTCGAATACATCAAACAATACAAATACTATAGTATCCTACCCAGAAAGTACCTAGAACTAACGCCTATCCATCAGCAGATCACACTTGCATAGTTAAGATGCCGATACATTTTTTTTACAATTATTTGACAACAGTTAGGAGCCAGAACTCTTTTCGAATACATCAAACAATACAAATACTATAGTATCCTACCCCGAAAGTACCTAGAACTGATGCCTATCCATCAGCAGATCACACTTGCATAGTTAAGATGCCGATAAAAATTTTTTACAATTATTTGACAACAGTTAGGAGCCAGAGCTCTTTTCGAATACATCAAACAATACAAATACTATAGTATCCTACCCATAAAGTACCTAGAACTAACGCCTATCCATCAGCAGATCACACTTGCATAGTTAAGATGCCGATAAAATTTATTTACAATTATTTGACAACAGTTAGGAGCCAGAACTCTTTTCGAATACATCAAACAATACAAATACTATAGTATCCTACCCCTAAAGTACCTAGAACTAACGCCTATCCATCAGCAGATCACACTTGCATAGTTAAGATGCCGATAAAATTTTTTTACAATTATTTGACAACAGTTAGGAGCCAGAACTCTTTTCGAATACATCAAACAATACAAATACTATAGTATCCTACCCCGAAAGTACCTAGAACTAACGCCTATCCATCAGCAGATCACACTTGCATAGTTAAGATGCCGATAAAATTTATTTACAATTATTGGACAACAGTTAGGAGCCAGAACTCTTTTCGAATACATCGAACAATACCAATACTATAGTATCCTACCCAGAAAGTACCTAGAATTAACGCCTATCCATCAGCAGATCACACTTGCATAGTTGAGATGCCGATAAAATTTTTTTACAATTATTTGACAACAGTTAGGAGCCAGAACTCTTTTCGAATACATCAAACAATACAAATACTATAGTATCCTACCCCGAAAGTACCTAGAACTAACGCCTATCCATCAGCAGATCACACTTGCATAGTTAAGATGCCGATAAAATTTTTCTACAATTATTTGACAACAGTTAGGAGCCAGAACTCTTTTCGAATACATCAAACAATACAAATACTATAGTATCCTACCCAGAAAGTACCTAGAACTAACGCCTATCCATCAGCAGATCACACTTGCATAGTTAAGATGCCGATAAAATTTTTTTACAATTATTTGACAACAGTTAGGAGCCAGAACTCTTTTCGAATACATCAAACAATACAAATGCTATAGTATCCTACCCAGAAAGTACCTAGAACTAACGCCTATCCATCAGCAGATCACACTTGCATAGTTAAGATGCCGATAAAATTTTTTACAATTATTTGACAACAGTTAGGAGCCAGAACTCTTTTCGAATACATAAAAAAATACAAATACTATAGTATCCTACCCACAAAGTACCTAGAACTAACGCCTATCCATCAGCAGATCACACTTGCATAGTTAAGATGCCGATCAAATTTTTTTACAATTATTTGACAACAGTTAGGAGCCAGAACTCTTTTCGAATACATCAAACAATACAAATACTATAGTATCCTACCCAGAAAGTACCTAGAACTAACGCCTATCCATCAGCAGATCACACTTGCATAGTTAAGATGCCGATAAAATTTTTTTACAATTATTTGACAACAGTTAGGAGCCAGAACTCTTTTCGAATACATCAAACAATACAAATACTATAGTATCCTACCCTGAAAGTACCTAGAACTAACGCCTATCCATCAGCAGATCACACTTGCATAGTTAAGATGCCGATAAAATTTATTTACAATTATTTGACAACAGTTAGGAGCCAGAACTCTTTTCGAATACATCAAACAATACAAATACTATAGTATCCTACCCCGAAAGTACATAGAACTAACGCCTATCCATCAGCAGATCACACTTGCATAGTTAAGGCCATGTGTCACACGCCCGAAAATTTCGACGCGGCCGCCCATCATGGCGGTACGGCAGAACCTCGCAGCTTTGGCTACGAGTCGCCGCCTGCTCCCGCCAGAGAACGCTGCGCACGCATTCTATAGGGGCTCCATGCCTGGCGTTACGCCGAAGACTCGAGACCCTATAGGCGACGATTGCTGTGCGTGTGTGTGTCCGCTACGCCGGCCACGTGCAGAGAGAGAGAGGTGACCTTTTTGCACGCGTTCGGTCGTAACGAAAATACTTTGAATGATGTATGTGTGTGTATACATCGATGGATACACACCTAGTCTTAGGCGACCGTGTTTCGCTTCTACGCATGAGGCGTGAATCTGCTAGCGTTCCGATTCCGGCAATAACGGTTGCCCGATCATAGCTATCGCAAAAATGCGATACAATTAATAAATAATTAATTGTTTATGTCAAACAATATATATGAAAATACATCTGGCAATTCCGTCCAGATTCAAGAGATTATAAAAATGTTCAGCAATCGGCGCTGCTAGAGGCCCGCTTTATGGAAAAACGGGGATACAATAAATTGTTTAAACAATACAATTCCACCGTATTTCTCATCAACATCGAAAATTCGATTTCGGTCGAACTTTCTAGAAAGCGTTATCGCTAATCCTAAGATCCGCTCACTCTTCAAGAACGTGGTGAAAATGTACAATTACTGTTTATTGTTTAAACAATAAAGAATTTGGCATTCTTTTCCCCGACATTTTTACCATCGGGAGGTTCTACGAGGGATCGAATTCCCTAAGACTGCTAGAGACTCGCTCTACATAAGAGCGGTGAAATGTTGTTATTTCTAATTGTTTAAACAAATAATCTCGAGCAGTACTTATGCTCTCGAAGCCATTGATTGTCGATGAATTCGACTTCGGCCAAATTCTCGCGCGAACGAGATCGCTAGAGACTCACTCGCTAAGAGAGTGGTGAAAGATTACAACTAATGTTATTTGTTTAAACAAATATATTCGGCATTTTTTATCTTCGGGAGGTGCTGTGAGGATCGAATTCTCTAGCAATGGAGATTGCTAGAGACTCGCTCTACCTAAGAGCGGTAAAATTTTGCTATTTCAAATTGTTTAAACAAATAATTTCGACCAGTACTTATGCTCTCAAAGTGATTGATTGTCGATGAATTCGACTTCGGCCAAATTCTCGCGCGACAGGGATCGATGGAGACTCACTCGTTAAGAGAGTGGTGAAACAGTACAACTAATGTTATTTGTTTAAACAAATATATTCGGCATTTTTTCTCCCTCGGTTTTTATCCTCGGAAAGTGCTACGAGGGCCGAATTCTCTAGCAATGGAGATTGCTAGAGACTCGCTCTACATATGAGCGGTGGAATTTCGCAACATGAAATTGTTTAAACGAAAAACGTCGAGCAGTACTTGTGCTCTCGATGCCGTTGATTGTCGATGAATTCGACTTCGGCCAAATTCGACATGGCCTTAAGGCCATGTGTCACTCGATTCGGCCGGTACAACAGAACACGATTACAGGTACCCAGTGTTCTCGAAAACGGCTCTACAGAATATCACGAAATTTGCACAGTCGATGACAAATTAAGAGACGAACAACGGCTATCTCCGCGATTTTCCCGATTTTGAAAAAAATAAAACAGTTTCTCTTACCACGCGAGGCCCCTAGCTAAAGTAAAGAAAAAAAAATGGCACACGCGATCGACTAACGAAGAGATAGCGGTTGTTCCCGAAGTGAAAACGAACATTTTGACACCTCAACCGTTTCATTCCAGCAAGTAATTACGGAAATCATTGGGTAGCTACACATTATAGGTAATCGTCAAGAATTTTACCCAAAATTCGCGCGACGATTGTCTAGTTCAGTTCTCGCGAATTCCGGCGAGGGCTCAGAGCTATCGTTCTGTCGCGTCGATATCAAATACCGACGGCTGCTGCTTGAGCTCGATAAAGCAGGGATCACACAGACCTTCTGTAGTGTATTCTCGACGTAACCACGCATTCGTTGACGATGGAAATTTGGCGACTTGTTTGTGTGAACCCGGTTTCGCGCTCAAGATGTGACAGCCAATATCGCGCTGTCGGAGTATAATTTTAAAAAGTTATAAATAAATTTTTAATGATCGTGTGTAGTGTTGGGATAGTGTGTGGGTTACCAAAGTTCGGCGAAATGCGTGTGTTTACGTGTATTCATGGGCCGGGACCACCGATTCTCCGGAGGAATTTAAGGTTAGGTTAGGTAAGGTTAAGGTCTAGCAATCTCCATTGCTAGAGAATTCGGCCCTCGTAGCACTTTCCGAGGATAAAAACCGACGGAGAAAAAAATGCCGAATATATTTGCTTAAACAAATAATATTAATTGTACTCTTTCACCCCTCTCTTAACGAGTGAGTCTCCAGCGATCCCTGTCGCGCGAGAATTTGGCCGAAGTCGAATTCATCGACAATCAACGGCATCGAGAGCACAAGTACTGCTCGACGTTTTTCGTTTAAACAATTTCATGTTGCGAAATTCCACCGCTCATATGTAGAGTGAGTCTCTAGCAATCTCCATTGCTAGAGAATTCGGCCCTCGTAGCACTTTCCGAGGATAAAAACCGAGGGAGAAAAAAATGCCGAATATATTTGTTTAAACAAATAACATTAGTTGTACTGTTTCACCACTCTCTTAACGAGTGAGTCTCCAGCGATCCCTGTCGCGCGAGAATTTGGCCGAAGTCGAATTCATCGACAATCAATCACTTTGAGAGCATAAGTACTGGTCGAAATTATTTGTTTAAACAATTTGAAATAGCAAAATTTTACCGCTCTTAGGTAGAGCGAGTCTCTAGCAATCTCCATTGCTAGAGAATTCGATCCTCACAGCGCCTCCCGAAGATAAAAAATACCGAATATATTTGTTTAAACAAATAACATTAGTTGTAATCTTTCACCACTCTCTTAGCGAGTGAGTCTCTAGCGATCTCGTTCGCGCGAGAATTTGGCCGAAGTCGAATTCATCGACAATCAATGGCTTCGAGAGCATAAGTACTGCTCGAGATTATTTGTTTAAACAATTTGAAATGACAACATTTCACCGCTCTTATGTAGAGCGAGTCTCTAGCAGTCTTAGGGAATTCGATCCCTCGTAGAACCTCCCGATGGTAAAAATGTCGGGGAAAAGAATGCCAAATTGTTTATTGTTTAAACAATAAACAGTAATTGTACATTTTCACCACGTTCTTGAAGAGTGAGCGGATCTTACGATTAGCGATAACGCTTTCTAGAAAATTCGACCGAAATCGAATTTTCGATGTTGATGAGGAATACGGTGGAATTGTATTGTTTAAACAATTTATTGTATCCCCGTTTTTCCATAAAGCGGGCCTCTAGCAGCGCCGATTGCTGAACATTTTTATAATCTCTTGAATCTGGACGGAATTGCCAGATGTATTTTCATATATATTGTTTGACATAAACAATTAATTATTTATTAATTGTATCGCATTTTTGCGATAGCTATGATCGGGCAACCGTTATTGCCGGAATCGGAACGCTAGCAGATTCACGCCTCATGCGCTGTGCTGCCAGATCGCGCGTAAAAGTTACCCCCTCTCTAGTCTCTTACGCGCCCATCACACAATCATAGTAGCGCGTGTCCGTGAGCGAGCGACGCTCGGAGGTCTTCGGAAAGAGCCGACCGCGGTCGAAGTTTCCCGACCGCGCATTCGGCAGCTACACTAATACATGGACGCTGAGCACGTTCATGTGCGGCCAAGCCGAAACGAAGGCTTCGAGGGAAAAAGCAATCTGAGCACGACTCGCGCGTGACGTCACCCGACGGCACGCGCGGGGCTTTTAAATGATTTCAATGCTTATTTAGCTCTTAATTCTCTGCGTTATTAATGTATACAAAAAAATGTATCGCGCACTCTGATCGCTTATTTTTTTAGTTTATACGTTAATTTAAATATAATAATAAATCTAAATTACAACTTATTTATCTTCTAAAAAATTGTTTACGCTTTACTCACACCCGTCCTTATGCCAAATAAATTATAATTCATAAAAGTAAGCGGAAATATATTTATATTCGTATTATTATATTAATTCTCATACTTTCATCAAGCGATAAAGCATTATCCCCAAAAACAAGTCGAATCATCTATCCGGCCGCGAACGGTAAGTGCCAAAAAGTGCATTAGTAACACAAGCGATAAGATGGTCCCGTTGGTAGCGTTCCTGGCTTCGGTTCGCAGGGGCGCGGGATCGTTCCCCGCTCTCAGTACGTTTCTGTTTCTTTTTTTGTATGGGGCGAATTGTTTATTCGTGAAATCATACAATGTACTTATGATTTCACATGGCAAATGGTATGATTTCACAGTACAAAACATGGCATTTTTGTATGTTTTTACATTTACAGGTAATTTTCATTGTAATGGGGTGAATTGTTTATTTGTGAATACTCACCATTGACAGAACAAAAATTTTTTAATCGTGAAACATCATGAGCAGTTTTCCTATTTTCAGAATAACGTTCTTTCAATGAGCGTGTTTCACGAATAAACAATTCGCCCCATACAAAAAGAAATAAAAAAAAAAAACAGAAATGTACTGAGAGCGGGAACGATCCCGCGCCCCTGCGAACCGAAGCCAGGAACGCTACCAACGGAACCATCTCATCACTTGTGCTAAAAATGCACTTTCTGGCACTTACGGTTGGCGGCCGGATAGATGATTGACTTTTTTTTTGGGGATAATGCTTTATCACTTGATGAAAGTATGAGAATTAATATAATAATACGAATATAAATATATTTCCACTTTCTTTCATGAATTACAATTTATTTGGCATAGGGACGGGTGTGAGTAAAGCGCAAACAATTTTTTAGAAGATAAATAAGTTGTAATTTAGATTAATTATTATATTTAAATTAACGTACAAACTAATAAAATAAGCGGTCAGAGTGCGCGACAAATTTTTCGACACTAAAAGATAACTAATTAAAATAATAATGATAACTAATAAAAATAACTAATCAAATAAGAATTAATAGTAATAATAATTAAAAAAAAAAAAAAAGCACTGAACGCGGGGAACGATCCCGCGCCCCTGCGAACCGAAGCCAGGAACGCTACCAACGGGACCATCTTATCGCTTGTGTTACTAATGCACTTTTTGGTACTTACAGTTCGCGGCCGGATAGATGATTCGACTTGTTTTTGGGGATAATGCTTTATCGCTTGATGAAAGTATGAGAATTAATATAATAATACGAATATAAATATATTTCCGCTTACTTTTATGAATTATAATTTATTTGGCATAAGGACGGGTGTGAGTAAAGCGTAAACAATTTTTTAGAAGATAAATAAGTTGTAATTTAGATTTATTATTATATTTAAATTAACGTATAAACTAAAAAAATAAGCGATCAGAGTGCGCGATACATTTTTTTGTATACATTAATAACGCAGAGAATTAAGAGCTAAATAAGCATTGAAATCATTTAAAAGCCCCGCGCGTGCCGTCGGGTGACGTCACGCGCGAGTCGTGCTCAGATTGCTTTTTCCCTCGAAGCCTTCGTTTCGGCTTGGCCGCACATGAACGTGCTCAGCGTCCATGTATTAGTGTAGCTGCCGAATGCGCGGTCGGGAAACTTCGACCGCGGTCGGCTCTTTCCGAAGACCTCCGAGCGTCGCTCGCTCACGGACACGCGCTACTATGATTGTGTGATGGGCGCGTAAGAGACTAGAGAGGGGGTAACTTTTACGCGCGATCTGGCAGCACAGCTCATGCGTAGAAGCGAAACACGGTCGCCTAAGACTAGGTGTGTATCCATCGATGTATACACACACATACATCATTCAAAGTATTTTCGTTACGACCGAACGCGTGCAAAAAGGTCACCTCTCTCTCTCTGCACGTGGCCGGCGTAGCGAACACACACACGCACAGCAATCGTCGCCTATAGGGTCTCGAGTCTTCGGCGTAACGCCAGGCATGGAGCCCCTATAGAATACGTGCGCGGCGTTCTCTGGCGGGAGCAGGCGGTGACTCGTAGCCAAAGCTGCGAGGTTCTGCCGTACCGCCATGATGGGAGGCCGCGTCGAAATTTTCTGGCGTGTGACACATGGCCTTAAGGAAGTACGACCATGGGGATGAATCCAACTTTCGGGCCTGAAATCTTTATATGATGTTGACGAATACATTATGCACTCTTTGGAAAAATTTAAGCTATATTGAACGTTCAGTTGTTTCGTAATAAAATTGCAAAGTCGAGCACTTTGAGCTAGTGAAGCACGTCGTTTTATGGAGACGGTCGACCGGGAGTGCAATGATCACGGTGTTGCTACGCACGTATCCAGCTAAGGTCGATGGAAAACTGAAATTTGATAAATTAGACATAATAGATATTGTCAAAAATTTACAATTCGAACTTCACCATTTCAGCACTACACTAAAAAATGGTTTCAACTTCCGGTTGAATATTATCATAATGACGAAATAGTACCCATAGACTTGCCAATGTCGGACGTAACAGCTGATTCGTTTGACGAGCATAGCCTAGCTGTGTAGCGAGATTCTGTAACTCGGTAGCGACAGTTTTCGTTGTCGCCGGCTAGCGACAGCCAATCGTATGCACGATCAGAAGAAAGGAAGCCTCTTATTGGCTGTCGCTAGGTAACGATAACGTGAACGGTCGCTACTGAGTTACAGAATCTCGGTACTGCTTGGAAATCGTCGTGAAGACTCCAGATTCGTTGAGGATCTAATTTTTCAGTTTTTATTAGCAAATATGCAATAAATAAAATATTTACCACAAATTTGACACTTTGGGATCGACAATACGAATATTCAACATAAGTTAACATAAATCAGAACACCCGTGGGGTGACATAAATTTAGTCTCTTTGCTGACCCTGAGGGAGTAGTCGTACCTCCTTAAGGTATTCCTTTCGCGGAGGGCCGTATTTTGTAAGCGCATAAGCCAGGGCCTTTTTAAATCCTTAGTAGATTACAGAAATGCTCAATAAAAATGTGCTATAATCAATTATTATACCCATCGATGAACTGGAATTAAAAATTTCGCATAAATTTAGTAGATTTATACATTTGACATTTTCTTTGAAAAGTCGCGGTTACAAAAATTCTTCTGCTAGTCACATTTTTCGAAGTTTTATCATTAATATTTTCTTTGAACATTCGGTGACCTCGTATTTTTGTTGTCGTTACGGAATCTTCAGATTTTTTTTACATGCTCAGCGCTGTTTATATCAGACATCGAGAATTATCTATCTATATACAGTGGGTAAACAAGTATTTGCACACCGCGAGATTTTCAAATTATCCTACGAAATAAAAATTAAATGCTTGAACATTTTTTTTTTCGAACATTTTATTTTTCTTTGAAAAAAAAAGAAATGCTAAAATATTTTATTTTATTTCGCAGGATAATTTGAAAAACACGTGGTGTGCAAATATTTTTTTTACCCACTGTATATAAAAGGCAAATTCCTGACTGACTCATCATCGCCCTGCCTAAACCGCTAAAGGCAGAAACGTGAAATTTGGAGAGGGTGATTTTATATTGGAGGCATCTTTTAAGTAGGGATTTCTCGAAATTTAACCCCTAAAGGGGTGACAAGGGATGGCAAAGTTTGTATCGGAAATTATATTCCTCGCGTGTATCAATTTGAAACTCGGTGTAAATATTCTTCAAAACAAATAATAAAACGCATATTTTAGGATTTTTTAAAACCCCTAATGTGAGGTGCCACTTCTAATGAAGTTTTTATGGGCCAAGCTCTACGCGGGCGGAAGCTAGTTTAGTATATAAATTATTAGATAGTGATGTGGCCTGTATGTAATTTCCGTAAAGTGCCGTCTAAATTAGACGATTTTTAAGTCGATAATTTTTTTGATAACTTGGCTTGAAATTTTACGAGTACACTGGAATGTCTTTTTACTTAATTGTCGACGAAAACCAGTTGACCGTTAAATATTTGGCTTTGTGAAAGGAATACCTTTGGAAAAAAAGAGTGCTCCAGTATAGGTTGTCATGGCAAAAATATTTCATAGTCTCATGACACTCGCTCAAGAAATAAGATTTCATTGTTCTATAGTTTTATTTCCTGCTGTCATTTTTTTGGCGTGAGCGGGCGTTACTTTTCAACAGACCAATTTATATACTTCATTTAGTTCTCTTTCATACTATGGATCTCTTAGCAGCTTCTTTTTTGCTTCCGACAATGTAATTGTATCTTTGTGTTTCTTCGTCGTCCCTTAAGTCACTCTGTCGTATTGAGGCACTGATCAAAATTTTCATTCTTGACCTTTGGGAAGATATTTCAAGACGTTTGGAAATTATCGTACATGGCAAACTCGCCGATAATTGCTTTTCCTTTGACAACATCCTTTCATTCGTCGATGTTTATATTCTTGGACATACGAGAATCACACACGAACGAATTTGTCCAACGGTTTACTGGTATAACCAAGGGATTCATTTTTTTCCTTCTATACATATTTATAAGATCAGGAATGTAAATATCCGAGAGGGCGAGAGAGCGAGAGATAAGGAGGTACGAACGAGCTTTGCTTACTCAACGTTGATTAAAATTTACGATATTGCGTAAAGATCTCTTAGGAATGAGAAGATTTTACAGAGTATTTCTTGTTTCCCATGCCTTTATATTGCGGCTCAACGAGTTTTCTTTCCTCTGCGTCTTTGTTCAAAACTAAACATTATAAAAGTGTCGCGCCTCTCACGTTTCGCTTTATCTTTTGCGCTAAATCTTTTCGTTGCTCAAACGATGCACTTGATACTGGAAACGATGCACCTGATTGCAAAATAACCGACTGGAATTTATTGGCATTCGAGTAGATACTGTATTCCCGATACTGCCAACATTTTTACGCTAACTCCCCACTAAACCCACTAAAATCTCCTCTATAATTGTGATGAACCATAAATTAAAGTCGTTCATTGCAACTTCCGAAAATCAACAAAACTGTAATGCATACATGATCTGGATTGAGTTTTTCATTATTCTAATGTATCATGGAAACCATTTCATCTTTCCTTTTACAAGCCTTGATGTAGCGACACAAACATAATTACAGCGGTAATCGCGAGTCCGTTAAAAGAAGAAAAAATAAAAAATAAAATCGCGTAAGAGGTCAACCGGAAATTCAGAGTTACATTTGGCCATCAGCGAGACTCATCCCGTGCAACTCCAACGCTATCACTTTTCTCGTGAAACTCTACGACTACTCTTTTCTATATCTCTGTGTGTGTGTGTGTGTGTGTGTGTGTGTGTGTGTGTGTGTGCGTGTGTGTGTGTGTGTGTACATCTAGATTGCGAAAGAAATACGGCCAAGAAGTTTCGTCGTTTAACCCCGGCCATTAAGCTTAATGAGATTACTGGTTAAAGATACTGAAACTCATTACATATATATATACATCACGTAGGTGTGTACGTGAGGGTGTATGCACACGTCCATGAGATATATCGGTACGGTCACTTCTTACCTCCATACATATGTTCTATATAAATACTTATCGGATACATTAGAAAAACTCATGTCATTGACAAAGTATCGATACGTGTTTTGGTTCGTTGATATATATTTTTCTTCTCTCTCTCTCTCTCTCTCTCTCTCTCTCTCTCTCTCTCTCTCTCTCTCTCATTTCTAGTGCTATCTCTTCCTCTTCTCCTCCTCCTCCCTCTCTCTCTCGCTCTCTTTGACTTTTTTCCCCTTTTTCTGTTTTTCTCATGATGTATTTTTTCTGCCATTTGTTTTCTTCAATCTGTGGCATGGGTACGTGTCTCCGATACCACGACTCTACGCACTTACATTTCTGACTCTTTCACTGTCAGCATTTATTCTTCGCTGGCCACTGTGAGCACTCGCGTACGTTAGTCAATAACCAGCACAATTGCAAGAATCGTTATGTATGGCAGAGGCACAGGAGTCGTATTAATCTTTATCGAAACACGACATAATGAATGAAACAACACTGCCTATTTATAAAATAGCACACAACGAATTGCTCGCCCTCGTCCAATATATCAATCATGGATAATATGGACTGCCAGCAAACACTTCTCGCAGAGTTGATCGATGGATAATAAGCCGTACATAATGAGTCACAGGTTATCCGAATATTCGGAGGAAACATTTAATGGAATGTGACTCCTAATTATATTAATGAATGTGAAAATGATTGTGAAATAAATGAAATTAAATTTTTTATTGTTATCTTAACGATTGTAAGATCTCACGTCGTCTTTGTTTTCCGCCGAGCATTAATCGAAATTATTCCATGTTACAACATTTTCGAATGGTTTTGCACTGGTACAAATGCCGTCGCTTTATTTTTTTTAATTTTTTGCCAGTCATCAGTGGAAATTGTTCAATTGAACAAAAATTCGAATGACATTACCTCGTGACACAGGCCCGTGCTCGTACACCAGAGACACGCTGGTCGTATTCACAATGACTCGATAGCCTGCACATTAATGCATCGACAAAAAACCTAATAATGATGCAGAGAGCAGTTTTTTCTCTCGTTTCGCACATTTCTGGCCATCAGAAGAAATCTACTAAATGCAGTTCCCCTCACGCTTGCAACGGACAGAGCATTTCGCATTCTAGTTATTTGCATAATACTATTTGAATTTTGGCATATATTAATTTCGCCTATATATGTGTGGATATATATTATACACATATACGACCCATTTCATTTCAATTTAACCGGCTTTTAACCCGTCTATTTTTTATCTGGCTGTTTTTTTTTTCATTCGGACAGCTTCGATTTTCTTTAAACTCATTAATAATTCTATACCCTGTTGAGAAAATGTTGAGCCTTAACCGAACGCGGGCAAAACGCTTACCATTATTTTATTGTAAATAAAATGTAATATCATACGACATTTTTTGTTCAGGTTTATTCTGTACACATCAAGCGCTAATTCTCAACATTTTACATCCTGATGAATAATTGGTACATGATGATTACTATTTTTTATAAATCTTATACCAATTTAATTTTGAGTGAAGAAATTGACGTATATTTTGCACTATATAAAAGTAATTGATAAAATGGCTGCATTAAAGCTGGGGTAATCGGGCCAGGAGGGTCTTGTGATGGTGTTGGTAGTACTATAAAGAAGATAGCTCGACCTAGTCTACAAATACAACAGGGTCTCTCATTCGAATTATTTTTTTCAATATGGAAATCAAATAGTTGCTTGAAAAGGGTATGATTTTATGGTGACGCAATAACACAGTGGTTTTGAAAATGTCAAACTCATCGCGCAAGCTTAACAAATTTATTGGGCCATACCACAAATAAATGCTATTATTGTAAAAATGTTCTCTCAATTCGAAAACTCTCGATCTCATCAAACAATCACAAATACCGAAAAGATAAAGAGAACATCAAGAGAAAAAAAGATGTATTTGTTTTTTTAACCCTTCGTAGTCACCCTGGGTAAAATCGATTTCTTTTTGGCGTTTTCACCTCTTTAAGATTTTTTTAAGATGTCGCCATTTTATTTCTTATAAATGAAATTTTCGTCCATCATCTAGAAAGTTCAAAGTATGTTCAGTAATTTTTTGGACCACTTCGGAAGGATAGTTTGGTCACAATACTTTTTTGAAGACTGACTGGGTAGAATCGATCCAAGTGTGACCACCGCGATTGAATTTGGAAGTGTGACCACCAAGGGTTAAACACAAAATTATCTGTAAAACCTCCGACAACAAACACGTCTTCTTTTAATTTATTCCTATGTAACAGATTTTAATATAACATAATATCCAAAAATAAAGATTAGATGTAAAAAACAGAAGCAATTGATTTGGTTATGCCTCAGAAATTTTTTGGTGCGGGTAGAATTTTATAGAATGAAAATAAATCAATGGTATCTATAACCTACAGAAAAAAGAACAAATTCTTAACAAACTCTAATTATCTCTAAAAAAAATAGTCAAAATTGATTCAGTACGATGTTTTGTAGCATAAAATTTCTAAAATTGTGTAGAAAAATTGTACATAATATCTAAAAAAAAAGAAACGTTTCTGGCTTTTTTTAATTTTTGAGATAAAAAAAACGATCAAAACAGTGTGCAAGACTTTTTTACATAGTTTTTTATAAATGTAAGATTCAAGACAAACAAAATGGCCACCTTACTTATATCGATACCATTATTTTCCGTCGTTAAACGCGAAAAAACCCAATGCAAACGAAAACTTTTACAAATTTCGAAAAATCCACATCTAGAAAACGAATAAAGATAAAAATCTCCAAAAAATAATAAATTTTTTTTTTAATTTTCACAAAATGATGAAACAAAAACTCAATGGAATAAAAAAGTTTGGGTGAAAAGTGCATTGAGTTTGTATGGCAAAGATTGTATAAATGTACATGCGAATGAATTTCCGTTACAGCATTGCTATCGTGGACAAGTTTATCGTCTATTCGTAGTAAAAGGTATTTTCCGTGTTCGCGGTCTATTTGCTTTTTCTTTCATTCGACACACGCGCGACGAGGGGCTGAGGAAAAAGCCAATACACAGCGACTATAAAAATATATGTAGGCAAGAATGCGGCGTCTTTATGACGACAATAAAGATCACGGTTGTATAGTATTTTCCAGATATATGTCGGTAAAGTGCTATCGTCTCTCGTCGTTGTGGCAATTTAATTTTAACGATGCGCTGATCTCAGGCTTCTGCTGGTAAGTCTCGTATACACATCTACATGTGCATAAAACATCGAGGATTGAAAAACAAATTGCCCCAACTCGTACGTTTCCACAGGCAAAGTTATTCTTCCCACGCCGTTTCACCTGTGTAATATCCGGTGATATTTGTGGGAAAACGCCAATCCCCTTCGAGTTTCTGGAAGAAAAAAAAACACTATCGCCGTGATACTACATCGACGAGGGCGAAACGCGTTGCGAAAAGTCCCACGATTACTCGTGAGGAATCGTTCGCAATACATTTCTATGTAAGTTGCAGAAAAAAAAATAATAGGAAGAAAAAAAAACATACATTGACGTTATTATATTCGTCCTATTTTTTGAACAACAAAGCACCGTGCGTGACTACAGCGAAGCATTGACAACCAAATCGCTCGATATACCTGTACAAAGCACGATAAATTTGTTTCGTTTCCCCTTTTCGCGTACCTATACCGATATCAATTGTAGCTTTTCATTGCCCTACTTGCTCTCTATTCATAGGCCGAAAGAGATTGGAACCACATTTCGATCCGACGATCGGGCATCGTAACGAGTAATGGGGTGCAATATACTTGTTTATTTATATACGAATAACCAATAACTGCCACGTGGTCGGTAGGCGACGTGGTGATCTTCCACGTGAAGCAGCGTTGGCATGGGTCAATACTTGGATGGGTGAACGCTTTGCCGCACACTGACTGGTGCGTCGCTTTCTAAGCGGAAGATAGGCTCAACACAACTGACATTTAGAAGAACAGCCGCCCCTGTCGGTACAGATTTTTCGCAGTTTACCTGTACCCTCGTGTAAATGCGTTACAGTATAACGCGATAGAAAAAAGTGCTGCGAACAACACTCTGAAGATTCTTTTAGGGAAATATTAATGTGGCGAGTGTGGAGTAAAAGTGAAAGGGATGCGATCGTAAAATTCGACAGAGGCATTTGGAGGATAATTATGATTAAGAAAAATATAGGGTACGTCCGGCATAGTTGAACAGTTTTTTCAATGATCTACCAAAATATAAGTACAGACGTTTCGTTACTTATTTTTATTTGGAATTATACTTTGAACGTTTAACTTGAAAATTATTTATAAAAATAAAACAAATTCTTATGAGATCACCATTGAAATTAGTATTTTTTTATTTTTATTATGTTTGGCCATCTCTCTCGGAATATCCGGGTGTGACTAGGGGAGAGATGCCCAGTACTAATTCTATTCTTGGTTTTCTCTTTGGTTTTATGTTTTCATTCTTTTTTTTCTTTCTTCTGGCCACATCTAGAACACATATCATCGAATTCAATGCAATTTTTGTGTATCCGAAGTTGGCACGCTATGCACTGAAGCAAGTCTTCGATGAGAGGTTTCATAATAATTCTCTACGCAACCAACACAGTTATCCTCTTCTATACTTCCATCTTCATCTGATAAATCACATGATACTGGTTCTTCGTTATCGTCACTACTCTCTGATATCCTTCTGATCGCTTTTCTTTTTCTGGCAGTACGTTTTATTGTGGTAATTTTAACTGACTGGCTAGGCCCAATCTGGTTTTCTCTTTTTATTTTACTGGCAATTGTTTTTTGGTCTTTCAATTTTTTTGACTCTTCTTTATATTTTCTGAACTCAATATGTCCGTCGGATTTTAATAGTGTGCCAACTTGCACAGCCCGTTTATAAGTCCTAGCGGCCACACGAATCGACAATTCAAATTTTTTCACAGTACTAATAGCTGCTTTTCTCTTTTACATATCAGGAATCTGAAGAAAGGTAGAAAAATAAATTATTCGAATACATCACAAGTAATAGCATGGCCATCATACACCGACTGTACGCGGCCATCTTCCTTAATATTCCGGGAGAGATAGCCACATCAAAAACGTAAACAAGTAGAAACAACGCATGCTACATTTTTAGTTTATGACAAGGCACTGCTCGTGAACTATTCACGAAATATAATAATAATCATTATTTTTATAAAATAACATCACCACAATGTAAAACATGAACCCTTTAAAAAACTCAGTAGTAGACAAAACAACTAAGAACGATTTTACTTATTTTTTCGCTAAATCTTTGCTCATACACTTACATCTACGCACGACGTGAAAAGAATCAAGGCCTCAGGTCACTCTAGAGGCCAAAAAGGGCATATTTTGTGATTTTTTTTCAGCGAAACCATAAAATAAATCGGAATTATAAAATAGAGGTTTTATTATACACGTAATTAACTATACAACATTTTTTTTCACAGCGATACATGTCAAGATGGCGACCGTGCAGCACTTTTCCAATGACGCCTTTATTTTTGGAAGGTCAACGACCGGACCAACAGCTCCTATAATTTTTCAGTTATGATGAAACACTAAAGTTTTTTCGATTATATATAAGAATAGCTATAGAAGTACGTAGGATTTTTTTGGTATATTGTTTTTTGTCAAAATGGTGCATTTCTAAAACAAAAAGTATAAAATGCCATGAGAAAATCGTCAGAAAATTGTTTACAAAAAAAGGAACTATGCAATATAATAAAAAAATACTACATAGTGCCTCGGAAAATGTAATTCTAAATGTACAGTTAAAATTTCAAGTGGATCGGTTGAAATTTGTTTGGGTTATGACTCCGGCCGACTTGGAAAATATAGTTTTTAGATAAATGCGTTTAAAGTTAGTAGAAAGTCACGACATGAATCAAGAGGGGTTACGCTAGAATTCGAAAATCGAGTACTTAGAGATCTTTCACACCCATTATCTTTTGGAATATAATTTTATAGGTACTAAGGTACATTTTAACAATTAAAAAATCGATTTTTGGAAAATCCTAGAGTGACCTAAGGCCTCAAGCAATAACAGGCGATACCTAGTGAGTGGTTGTATGAAATATTTGTATTGGCCATCTCTCCCTTCTGGCTAACTCCCCGGAATTACCCTCCCTATATTTCTAGCGCCGATCGATCCAGTATAAAATCGCAACAGAATATCATAAATAATACACGTGTCTTTTTGTTGAAAGCAAAAACAGAAAACTGCTCATCCCTACCAAAAAAATGGATCACGCCCTGTACGTTTTGGAAAGCATTCGATCGACGTTTCATCCCTGACTAAAATCACCCATTATTCCGATAATGCCCAAAACCATCGAAAACACCACGTACGCTATCACGTGTCCGAGTATTGTAAAAGTGTCTGGATGATTAATCGAAGACACTTGTTTTTCTCACATTTCGCGAACGTCAGAAATGAGTCATTTGGCGGAGCCGACAGTGGTAAAGGCGCGTTCACCGTCAGAACCGTGAAGCAAGTTTTACCCTCTAGCACTTCTCTTCGCGGCTCTAAAGCGGCGGCGCGAAACGGCCAAACGAGGAAAAGAGATGGGACGCTCTGGAAGGCGGAAGATTTATCGTTTCTCGGGGAAAACCGCGATAAGCAGAACTAATTTCTTGATGCTCGTGGCTTATATCGAAGCTGTACGTACGTACATCGCGCACACGTTTCCTACGTAGCGGATTGCTGAAGATATTAACCCAATTCCAAAGGGAGTGAACGTAAAAATTTTCGTTTTCTACGTATAACTTAGCAAATTGTGTGTGCATCCAGATGTGTGTATTTGGATGCATGTAAAAGAGGGAGAGAGCTCTCGAGCAATATTCCCTTGAGGTTTGCAGTCTACACTATTTGCTTTGATTATCTCTCTCCCTCGCTCTGCCTCTTAATCTGATATGATTTCATACGCCTATACTCCTCATTAGGTCTTCATCATTCTCCACTCTCATTCCCGGTGTTGATTGCACAATCTGCACTTGGAAAAGAACGAACCCGTGTGAAAGGGAGAGCGCGGAAGTAGCGGGTGTTCAATATCCGTTCCAATTTGCGTTTCAACTCAAACTCGTTCTACCAACTCCACGTTTTTCGGCAGGATTATTTCTACAACTATGTCATCGATCACCGAAGACATGTTATGCATCGAAGGCGATCAACGCAGCGAGCCGCGGAACCACTCTCCGTTAAATTGTGCTACATCGTTGCGTGTACGGGAGAGAATAACGCAAAGGTACGAGATCGTAAAAACAAAAAATGATTTACTGATAATGGCGGCGTGAACAACGATCGGTACTGGATCCGTGTCACTGCGCGTTCTCTCTCTCTCTCTCTCTCTCTCTCTCTCGTATCCTGTTTAATGGGCTCTGACGCAGCACAAAGGACGGTTTCGGTGATCCAGTTACGGTCAATCTAATCCAGTTACACAATTACGCTAGTGATAGGGTTCGGTTGCTCACTATATAGTCCGTTCGATAACGATGCTATGCTGGTGATGGTATTAGCCAACGGTGCAAGCAGGTAACTCCAAATGATAGTCCGATGGACGGATCCGAGCGATGGGAAATGATTGAGAGGAAACGAGAAAGAGGGAAACAGGGGTGGGGGAAGGTTAACACGCCTGAATATGTCATCCTGTACATGTATGCAACAATGTGGCATACCGAAAAACTGGCGCGCGGTGGAAGCGTGTACGTATTCCAATTGACCCATAAGTGGGGTAGATTGATTGATTGATCTTTATGAACGCTTGTAGCTTGTTGCAATGACGAGTTTATAACCCTAAATTTCTATGGACAAAATGTACATAACTGTAACCGGTACTGGGGGATTGGCAGTCGGGGTTCGACTCCGTCGGTACTTCGGGTTAAGCATCGTTGCGCATTGCCGATAGCCGGAGCAGTGGCCGCTTAGCCGTGCACCAGCTGGCGTATCAACCAGTCAGCAGAAGGCCAATACTTCTGAGAGCATAGTGCAGATACTTGAGTACAACGTATGTGTATCAGAGAATCAGAAGAATTTGGGGCCGTCTATACCGATAGCGGTTTTCCACAGTACCCCCTTATCCTCCGTCAATGCAGTATAGTGTAGCAAGGCAGTATACTAGTTTATAAATTCGAAAAATCGATTTTTTGGCATTTTCTTAAAGTATAGGCTCCTAAGAATATGTCCTTTGAAGAAAATTTCGGAATCCCCAATATTTATAAAGTTATAGCGATATAAATACGGCCAGATTGAGAGGCTGCACCAGCTCCCGAAGCTTTCGAAGGAAGCTCGAACGGCTCGCAGGGAAGAACGAGCTTCAGAAAATCATTATTTCGAAGTCGAGAAAGGCACACTTTACGTGCCAGGAATGGCCGATTAATATAACGTAAGTACAATATGCCATTATACCACTAAGATAGTTGCGGTTGTGTGAAATTGTTTTCAAAACTTTAAACGCGTTTTTCTCGAAGCGACTTTTTTCAACCTGGTCGGCATAAAATCTCGAGTTCTATTTCAACCGGTTGGCTTCAAATTTGGTATGGACCTTCGGTATATATCCCTCTATTGTCCCTACCTCGGGCATTGCGAAACTATTATTATTGCTATTGAAAAAAAATTATTTTGAAAAATATATGTCGAAAAAATTATCCTTTTTTCAGGCAGTCCCCATTAAATTTTTTTTTTCTTTTTGGCACCTGCCATTCTCTTATTGATCAAGAAAATTGGTTTTATTTCTGTTTCAGATAAATGGGAGCTTTGGAATCATGTTTTTCACGGCCAAATTTAGAGGCCCATAACTTGGTCAATTTTTTTTCGACATTATTTTTAAGTTCTTGAAAAATCAATGAAAAGACTGTAATAAATGGGCACTCAAAATACTTTTTGTGTTTTTTTATGAAGTCCGAAAAAATGCCCGAAATGTAGACCTCTAGACTAGAATACTGCCTTAAGACGGCTGTGGACGCAACGCAAGTTGGGCCAGATTAGCGAAGTGCGGGTAGGAAGTGATAGGAAAAGGGTTCATCTGAGAAGCGTAATACGTTGGAACTAAGTAAATAAAAAGACATAACTAGAAACGGAATAAACGCTGAATCTTGGGTTCTAATAATATATTTCCACTCTCTCATGAAAACAATGAGCATCAGAGAAAGAGATGGATACCAATAGAGTATTAAAAAATACAGAAAAGGGTCGAATGAATATATTAGGTGTAGTAAAACGAAATCCATTATTTTTGCAATAGATGGCTTTAGTAATCTGTATCTCGCGTTGTATAAGTGCGATCGGATTACGCTAGATGGCGTTAGAAAGATAAGATTTCGTACTAAAATAAACATCTCAGACAGTTATGTGATTGCTTGACTCAATATTTTTTGAGCGCGCGTCAAAGATGGCCACCAGCAAAGTGAAAATACGCCATATTTTACAGTTTTTCTTCGATAAAGGCGAAAACGCAAGCCATGCGGCTGAAAATGTGAATATTATTTATGGTCCTGATACTGTAACAGCCAATCACGCGCAATTTTGGTTTCGTCGATTCCGTTCCGGCAATTTTGATGTCAAAGATGCACCACGCTCTGGAAGGCCAATTGTCGAAAATGTCGATAAAATAATGGAAATCGTCGAGTCCGATCGTCATGTAAGCACTGTTTCGATTACCCAGGAGCTAAACATTGCACGAAAAAACGGTTGGAACCACTTGAATAAGGCTGGATACAAAAAGAAGCTCGATGTATGGGTGCCACACGAGTTAACGCAAAAAAACCTCATGGATCGAATTTCCATCTGCGAATCGCTGCTGAATCGCAACAAAATCGACCCATTTCTGAAGCGGATGGTGACCGGTGATGAAAAGTGGGTCACTTACGACAACGTCAAGCGAAAACGGTCGTGGTCGAATGGCGGTGAGCCGGTGCAAACGGTGGCCAAGCCAGGATTGACGGTCAAGAAGATTTTACTGTGGGTTTGGTGGGATTGACAGGGAATCATCTACTATGAGCTGCTCCCCTACGGCCAAACTCTTAATTCGGACCTGTACTGTCAACAATTGGACCGCCTGAAGAAAGCAATCGCCCAGAAGCGGCCAGCTTTGGCCAATAGGAGAGGAATTGTGTTCCATCAGGACAACGCCAGGCCACACACATCGATAGTGACTCGCCAGAAGCCCCGGGACCTTGGTTGGGAGGTTCTTATGCATCCACCTTATAATCCGGATCTGGCACCAAGTGATTACCACCTGTTAATATGGCGAAAAATAAGGCAAAAAATTCGCCTCAAGAGAAGCTTGTGAAAATCGACTGTGCCAGTTTTTTGCCAATAGGGACGAGGGTTTCTATGAGAAAGGCATAATGAAATTACCTTCAAAGTGGCAACAAGTTATCGATCAAAACGGTGCATATTAGACCTAAATCGGATCATTCTAACTAAAAATAATGGATTTTTACTACACCTTATATTTAGCCTGATACAATATAGATAACCGAGTCGATCTCTTTGTGCAGATCCAACTTTTTCTGAATTTTACATTAAAACCCTTAATTCATTTCTCTATAAATAAAGCGCAAAAGTAGCCAGCCCCATTCACATTGTCGACTCTTTTGTACATTGCGGAATTTCCCTGTGGTCGGGTTACTCGAGGAGCATAAACGCCCCTTGACTTACAAGCCAGTTATTTTACCATATTTACTAGGGCTGTAATTGCGACAGATACGAGGTTATCTCAAATTTTATGTGAGTTAATTTTGTGCAAAATTCATTGCGGAGAAAAACTTGACTGATGGATCACAACACGTATTTCATCGAATCCTGATTGTTTGCTCCATAGTACATTCGTCGAGAACACTTTTTATTATCCGTGTCAACTTTTTCTTACGCCAGACGGATGACAGCCGTTGACATCTCACCATTGACTCGCTATTTCCTTTATGCGTGTCGCGCTCTCCACCTCGTGATTTTATTGCTTCCTGATGGTTGTATCAACGCAGGCAATGCTAAAGAGAAGGGACTGTAGAGAGGGAAAGAGAAAGCGAGGGACTAGTTGTATCCATTACGTATCACTCTAATTATCGTTGGATCAGGGAGTGAGCTTTCATCCTCTCCTCAATTTCATATTTCACTTTACAATTCGCAGTTTCACACAAGGCTATACTTATGAATACTCGAACCATGGTTCCAGCATGTGACAATTCCTCGTGTACGATCCCCGTCCCTGCCAGCTCATGACAAACGTCTCCTCTCGCTTGGTTGTAGATTCGCGCTTACCATTTATGACGATGCTCATTACACAATTGATTAGCAATATTCAATTTCGTCGTTTCACGAGCTATAATGATCCGTTATTATGTTTCACCCTACTGTACAATTGTTCTCCACATCGCTATAATATGATCAGCTCGTCTCTTGTCCTCTCCCTCTTTCTCTCTCTCTCTCTCTCTCTCTCTCTGTTCTTGTCCAATCGAGAGGGAGTTGCATTGATTCCCATTCGAGAATGTGGCTACCTGTCGAGGGCGGAAATTATTCGGTGATTCCGCTTTCCGTCACACCAAATAATTTTCCTCGTAGGTATATGTATACATGATACACAGGCTGATATTGGCATTATTGGCTTTATCCGTGCATCCGATCACAGGACTTCTCCGGAACACAAATTTTATAGCAACCACGTTCAGGTTTAATCGACTAGACTCGCAATCCTATCCGGTTCGCTCGGGTATTACGATTTTGCTTATAGGGGAAGGTGAGGCACAGTGTGTCACTTTTTTTCTATCGAATTTTTACTCTTACCAAAGTAGTCTGATTAAAAAAAAGGTCATAACCGATTTTATAGACCTTTGGGCGTACAATAAAGCTACCATATTTTTTGCAAAAAAATTAACAACCCTAAAATAATGGGTTCGAAAAAAAATTTGCGGATTGGCTCATTGTGCCCCACGGGTGGGGAACAATGTGTCAGATAGGTGGGTATGGTATGTCAAGTGCTGCGAAACGTAGGGTACAACGAGCCGGTTGAAACTCTTATATTTTCCTATCAGATTTTCATACATCCGGATAATTTCATAATGGGTATTATTTTCCAATAACATTAGGAGTCGACTCATTGTGCTCAACAACTCGATGACACTTTGTGCTCCACACAATTACCCCACAATATTTAACGTTTTCCTGGCAAGCGAATTTTTTTTTTCGAGGCTCCAATTAGGTTTGTACTTTTAATCATTCCTCGTGAGCTGCTATTGACTTTCTTTTAGGCCAGCCGAAACTTAATATAAATGACGGACCAAGAAACAAAAATTCGGATTTTACAAGCTAAAAAACAACGAGAATTCGCATGCGGTTAACAGTTGCCCGTAACACATTGCGCTTCTTCGGAGCGTCATCACTTCTTTGCTTCGTCATTGGGAGTCGACTCACTTTGCCCCACCACTCGGTGACACATTGTACTCCACTAGTAAAATATTTGATTATTCATGAAAATAACTATTAATTAAATTATGAATGGAAAAACGCAAGTCACTGAGTGCATCATAAATAATAAAACTATCGATTAGGCTTTAGGCTTGACGAAACCGAATATAAATCGCGGTCCAACACATAAAATTTCGGAATTTACGCGCTACAAACCTCCGAGAAACCGCATGTGGCTCACTGTGCCCCGTGTCACATTGTGCCCCACTCTCCCCTATATTCGTATGTGTTGATATCTGGGCGTGCACGAGGAGGATTGAAATACGGAAGGCGAAGTTGTTTGAATAAGTATGATCGGTAGAGTATGATTGGTACAACGCTAAATCGAATGGTCGTTTGCAATGAGCTCTCTTCGCCTCTAGATTCCTTTTTTTTTTGTTTGAACATTATCATCTCGCTCTTTCGTTTGATTCTTTTCTCTCTTAACCTTTTTCCACCATTTCTCTGTCTCTATCGGTCACTAGCAAAGACGGAGTATGGGAAGAGCATCACAAACAGCCTTTGCTCGAGAGCAAAGTGAATACGTGTTTGGAGTGCCAAAAGGATTAAAATCTATGGGGTGGGTCTTCGCGCTCTATCTTCCTTTTTTCTCACTGACTCTCTCTCTCTCTCTCTCTCTCTCTCTCTCTCTCTCTCTCTCTCTCTCTCTCTCTCTCTTCCACTTGCTTTTGTGCTCGACTATCTAGGATATGCAGTGCGCGTGTTCTGTCCTCAGGTTACAAGGAATTTAACAATTTTCTTGTTTTACGAAGATATTTGGTACGCTCCTCGAATTAATGTAATTTGATACCGCTACAGTCTAATCTCCGTGCCATCGAGTAATTGGGAATAACACCTCTTTCACGCTTTACATTTAAAGGAATAAAACTACTCGCACTTCTCTTGTGAAATAGAAAATAATTTTGAGTAAGTACTTACAAAAGCTTGAACTTACATTGCATTTTTTGGTTGGGTTTTTATCCTTATATTCAAATTTCTAAATCATTTGATGCCATTTTTTATTCGAGTTTATGTTTGACGACACAAATAATCTCGATTTATCTTAAATCACGCCACCTAAAATTATACGATCAAACGAACTTACCTTAAGTGATGTTCGATCGTGATTATGCTAGGCGTCTTGTCCGAATAGATCAATGGGTAGTAACGCCAGTTGCTCGATCCGTCACATGTTTTAAATTTGTTCACAATTCACACCCTTACGACTGTTGCCATGACGGCTGTTGTCATAACGGCTGTTGATATCGCCTTTACATTTTAAAGCCAACAAATTGCATTTCGAATAGATCAAAGGGGTGGGAATAAATAGGGTGGGTATGATCTATTCGGACAAGACGCCTCGCATAATCACGATCGAACATCACTTAAGGTAAGTTCGTTTGTTCGTATAATTATGCTACGTCGTCTTGTCCTCTAGATCAATGGGTAGTTGTTCAAAGCTTAATGCAATTTGTATTTGGCAGTATTTTACAATTATAACAATTGAACTTTTACATGAGTAACACGTATCTTACAGTTGAAAATTATATGTTAATTGATAATAGATCTGGCTACCGTTGCATTTTCGATCATAGGTTGATTATAGAAGCGTGCAAACACGTTTGATTTGGCAGTCCAACTTGTTGCTTTCCGAATCGTTTCGATGTCTACACCTCTACGATACGCTGTCGAAGTAACAGAGTGTCTTGTACTGTGTGATTACATCGATGCCACTTTTAGCCATGATACTTTTTATCTACCTACTTATTGACTGTGTTGTCGCTACTCGATGAGGTTTTTTGTACGTCAGTAGTAAAAAATCTTCGTTTTCAGGCCGCACTCGTTTCGAGCATTTTATATAATAGTTCAGGATCGTTGCCACACACAACCTTGGTTGATCATTGAAAACCTGTAGACATAACAGGGGTCGATTCCTTCCTGGTCCCGAAGTTTTTATCCGATGTATTATCTTTATTTTGGTTTCTATTTCGGATTTTTCTATGCAACTAATTCTAATCTTCGAGAGAGTTCGTACTCTTTGTGCTGTAACTAATGCTAACAACATGACCAGTTTTTTAGTTATTTCCTCAAGTGAAAGTGTATTATGTGGCCAAAGCGTCTTTAGATAACATAATACTGGATCAGGATCCCAGATTTCATCGTATTTTGAAGATTGTGGGCGCAGGTGCGCTACACCACGAAAAAATCTTTTAATAATGGGGTGATGTCCAATATCGGTTGAAGTTATTAGTCATCATGCTGATCGATACGAATTTAGAGTGCCATAAGTTTTAACTTCTCTTAAACAGTCTGTTAGAAACTGAAGAATAAACTCGACTGAAAGGTGAAACGGATTGATTTCCTTCTTCTGACAAAATTTCCACCATAGATCCAGCGGCTTTCGGTATTGATTGATGGTTCCATCTGATAAAGATGCCAGCATTACCGGTATAGATTCTTGAGGAATCCCCTTTAAAGCAAGCGCGCCCGATAATCTCCCGACAACCAGGGAAAGCGAGGCTCGTAATGGGTGATATTGCCTGCAATTATCAATTAACAAGTCATTTTCCGAAAAGAAATGAATTGGTTTTGCAACGAGTAATTTTTGAAATAGTGGGTACCACGACTGTGTTAGTCAGAATGGTACTACCAACACCCCGTTTGCCTTTTCAAAAATTATTTTTCGAATCGTTCTCAAAATAATCGTAAACGGTGGGAAGGCATAAAAATATTGGTTTGTCCATGATACCGTGAAGGCATGTACGGCCCAAGCTTCCGGGTCATGCCAGGAGATGAACTTTTCGCACTTTGTATTTACATTTGATGCGAACAAGTCTATTTCGAATTTCCCGAAGTTTAACTTTATTTTATCGAATGCCCAATTAGCTAATTCCCACTCAGTTTCGTTTTCTTTGATTCGGGATTCTTTGTCCGCGTCTTTATTATCGAAAGAACTGATATACGATGCGAAAATCCACAAATCACGAACTTCGCACCATTGCCAAATTTCCCTCGCTAAGTTCGACAATTTTGGAAATTGAACGCCACCCATGCGGTTTATGTATTATAACGCTGTTGTATTGTCAATGCGAAGTAATATTGCACACGAAAATTTATCTTTCGCAAAGCATTTCAGTCCGTAAAACGCAGCTTTTAGTTCGAGGAAGTTGATGTGTTCCTCTCGTTCCTTACTATCCCAAAACCCGTGTGTTCGTTTTCCTTTACAGGCAATTCCCCAATCGGTTAGCGATGCATCGCTAAAAATGTCTGTTTCAAAACGGTCCTCTCTTATCGGATTAACACACGTGATTATATTTTTTGTCCACCATTCTAAATCTGGGATCAATTTTTCTGAAATCTCCATATTTTTATTATAATATCCGTTTGTACTTTCTAACGCTAAACATTTTTCTCTTTCGAAATTTTTGATGTACAAGGTTCCGTACTCAACTGCAGGACTAGCAGTTACTAAAATGCCAACAAATTCAGCGAATTTTCTGATTTTACAATGACCTATGTTTTGGAATTTCATAGCGAGATTATGTATCTGCTGTCTCTTATTTGGCGTTAACTTCAGACAGAGCTTTCTTGAGTCGAAAAGAAAGCCGAGAAATTTTACTTCTTTGGAAGGTTCAAGATTGCATTTATCCAAATTCAATATTAAGCCTGTCGTTTCAATTAATTTCCGGATTTCTCGAACATTTTTGCGGCACTCTTGAGCAGACTGTCCAAATAAAAGGATATCATCCAGATAAAATACCGAAAGAACGTATGGTGCTGTGCATAGGCCGAATGGCATACAATTAAATTCATACATCTTGCTCCTATAAATGAATCTTAGAAATTTCCTTGACGGTTTTTTCACCGGGATCAAGAAATACGAATCTTTGAGATCTATCGTAGCCATAAATCCATCTTTACGTATTATCCGAATAGCTGTCTTTTTATCCTCCATTTTGAAATGGAGCGCTGAAATGAATTTATTTATTTCCTTTAAATTTAGAATAAATCGCATGTCACCATTGGGCTTCGGGATTAGAAAATATGGTGAAACGAATTGTTTTTCGCATGAGTCACATCTAGATATGGCGCCTTTTTGAAGCAGCTTACAGATCTCCGATTCACAAGCAACCATTTCCTGTTCTGTTAATTTTGGTTGTCTGTATATAGTTTGTGAATAGGGTTCGTTTTCGAATGGAATTATATAACCTTTCACCCATTGTAAAATGGAAGGGTCGTGAGTCAATTTTTTCCAAGTCGAAAAAAAGTATCGCACCCTTCCTGCGATTCTCGACGAGTCTAATCCTTGTGTCAATAGTTGTCCTTGGTCCGGAGGTCTCTCGGTTTCTGTCCCTTCCTCTGAGTGCCCCGGTGATTCGCTCCGGAGGGACGACGCCAGTTCAACTTTTCCGATTGTTGTTCTCTTGAAAAATTGTTCTGTCTAGAGTACGCTAGCGGAGCTTACGATTTCCTTCTCGAGATGCGATGATAACATTTTTCCAATATCCACTTCGTTTCGTCAAATCCTTAGTGGACATTTCCATGGATTTTGCCGCTTTCAGCTTTTCGGGAAACTTCTCGCCGAATAACAGCGAGTCGATTGGGCTATCATCGGCAATATTTTTTACGATGGTATTTAATCCCGGAATAATGAAGGATTTTCTTGTCTTTGACATGTCGTGGTGTAAATCCGACAATATCCTTCCTGCATCGGCTAGCCGTACAATAAAATTAGATCTGTCAATTTCCTTGTTAGTACTGTTTTCTGCTTTTAATACTTCCGTTAGGGCTGCGCCAATAGCATTGATCCCGGCTCCCAGTTGATTTTGGGTGGCATACTGATATGCATCTTTCTTTATCGCCAGCTGCGATAAAGCTGATTTAATTTCTGGGTTAATTTTTGGCGGTTCAGTAAGGCGAAAGTTACCTATTGTTGGGTATTTTATTTGAAGATCACGTTTTTGATCTTTTGGGAGGCCGTCCTGTAATATATTCAACCAACGTTCCGCTACTGCCAGGTGAATATCAGGTCCGGGTTGATCTTGTTTTGATGGGTCGTCTCCTAGCAACTCCAATGTTGTTTCATCGAGCTCCGGAGTAAATGCTTCTCTGTCGCCCTCGATCTGTTTTTCCGGTGTACCTGTGTGGGGACTAGGACGTGACGTATCTCGCAGATTACGCTCACCGTCCTCTTTGTCCGGCCCTTTATGCACATTTGTAGTTTTGTGCCTATTCTTCGTTGATAGTCTCCGCCTCGAGTGTGACGTATCTCGCAGATAACGCTCACCACTCTCCTCGTCGGAGCTATACGATGACGACCGTTTTCGATTTCTTCGAGATCGGCATTTGTGGCTAGAATGTGACGTTCGTCTGCTTTTAACAGCGATACGCTCGCCATTCTCATCGCCAGAATCACCTGAATCATTTCTTATTAAGCGTTGACATGATCTGGATCGCCCATCTCGCGGACACAATTGCCTGTACTCCTCTTGCAGGCGTTGTAATTTTTCTAAAAGTGGGTCCCTCGTCTGATTTTTATATTTCGGAGGCCTCCCTGAGAACTCGCCCGACGATGAGTTCATTCTTTTACCTTAATGTATTCTTCAAACATTTGAAATTAATAATTCTTTCCGACACTCGTTTTATCACGTCTGTCACGGATCACACAGAAAGACGTAATGGCGATATCAACAGCCGTTATGACAACAGTCGCAAGGGTGTGAATTGTGAACAAATTTAAAATATGTGACGAATCGAGCAACTGGCGTTACTACCCATTGATCTAGAGGACAAGACGACGTAGCATAATTCTGGATTGTTTGGATTACGTATCACCCCAATTATCATATCTGGATATATATAAACCTTAACTGTGAGCGAAAATCATTTCGGCTAGTTATGAAACATATGCAACAGTGATTTCTTTTTGCAATGCCTCCCTGGAAAGCTCGATTTTTTTATTGTGCCTTAGCGTGTGATACGTGGCATATTTTTCAAGGATTGAATGGGTGTTTTACTTTAACACACTAGAGCGGAAAAACCCTCGCATATAATTTTACCGCCCTGGAGCAGAAAAATCCTTGCTTATGACGTACCTTACCGCACTAGTCTGGAAAAAAACCTTTTTTCACCATGAAATCCTTCGCGAGACAAAACATCACTTCGTTATAACTGTCATTATTCAAAAGGGATAATACGGACAAAAAAAGTGTTCCAGAACGTTCATGTCGCTAGAAGTCGTAGAAGCAAATAGATGCTCTTTTTTATTTGAGTTTAATTTCAATGAATTTATTGATTGCAAAATGAACATTATCGACAGGTAAAACTGGTTTATAAATTGACAATAAAATTGGTTTATAAATAAAATCAGTATCGACTAAGATAAAAAAAAAAGTCACTCAGAATCGTACTTTATAATTCGAGGAAATTCATATTGATACAATTAAAACAAATTTTAACACGTTTCTAAAGAAACACGGTGATCAAAAAAAAAAGGAAATCGGACTCTTACGTAAAGTTGAGCGAGAGGATGTGAGAATCGAAGAATAGAATGAAAGGTGTTGCGGAGATGGCGGTGATGGTAAAACCGCCGCTTCACATGGGATTTGAGTTTCGATCATGATATCCAGCGCGGATTTCCGATCGCCGTGAATGTTGCGCGTTGGCGCTCGACCTAGCCCTTCCCTTTTAAAATTCTTTTTATACCCTACCAAGGATGAAGAAAGCTTCCGGAGTATACGCGAAAGCTTCAGCGCTTACCTCTCCTCCAAAATCCTCGATCCAAGCTTCTTTGCTGTTCTTTACTCCCTCTTTCTCTTCTTATGTACTTTTCCTTACCGCCATCCTTTGCTCCTTTTTTTTCCTTTTATCATATTTGAACATTCGCTTTGTTACTTATTGAGAAGCATCAATTCCCCAGGAATAAATAATAATCGTTAAATCAAGTATAGTATTAATAAAAAACCTACCTATTTTCCATTTTATCTCTAAACGTACTTTTTATTAAGGGGGCGAAACATATGTAACGTAATAGAAAAATCGATTTTTTTTACGTACCGTGGATTGGGATTACTTTGATCAATTTAAAAATGAAAATCTCTTTAAATAATATCGTAAGAAAATTGTTTAAAATGGGAACATCAACTTTTATTAGTCTTTTTATCTTCCACATTGTAATACAAAAAAAATTTTAACTGAATGAGACAAAAAAATAATTAGTCGTGATCAAAGTTATACTGAGAGTGGGTTTACTTTGATACCGGCCTTTTTCTTAATGAGAATCGGGAGTAAAATAAAGTGAATGAAGTAAAATCAATAAGGTAAAATAAAAGAAGAAGAAGGAAAATTTTTCCGAAAGAAGATAAAAACGGTCAACGGGATTGAAAGTTACGATGTTTATTGTTTTGGGGTTACTTTGATCGAACAAATATTACACCTTTACTTAAAAAAATCAACTTTATTGATAAGCAACTGGTATTCTATAATTATTTATGCGGTAACACATCCATAAACTTCGAAACATTTAAAAAACTAGAAAAAACAAGGCGTACGGTAGGTAACATATTTTTCGCAATGCCTGCCCCGAAAGTGCGATTTTCGATTGGTGTTTAGCGTGCGGAAAGTGGCTTATTTCTCAACGATGCTTACTTTCCCGCACTAGTGCGGGAATGTGAGACTTTCCCGCACTAGTGCGGAAAAAAATCTATTTATAGCTCACTTTACCACATTGATTCGCGAAAAAACGGTTTTTTTTCACAGTTGATCGTTTTTTGTTCTACGATTTTGGACCGATTGAACAAACTTGAATGTAGCGAAATTCATGTCATATGAAACATCAACTTATCACAGTCGTATTTTCTGACAAGGAAATGATCTGAACTGATGTGATATATTTGAATATAATTGTTATTGGTTTTGTTGAATCTCAAATCTCACTTTCGAGACAGTCATTGCAAAAAATAATGTATGGGACATGTGCAAAAAAAAACGAATTACATCGCGCGTAAGTTGCCGAATTCGCCTCGACTTATGGTGCATTTCTCACTCGTACTCGTGTGGTTACAGCACTCGCCTTCGGCTCGTGCTGCAAATCACACTCGTACTCGTGTGAAATGCACCATAAGCCTTCGGCTCATGCGGCAACTTCACGCGCGATGGAATTCGTTGTTTTCCGCACTTGTAGCATAAATTACTATTTGTCTACCTAGGTAATCTAATTCACAAAAAGAGATCAAATTTTTCATTAGGAACATTTCTTAACCTATAATTCTGCAACATTAATACCAAATGGGAATTCAACATAATCATTTTTATCGATAGGTTTCGGCGAGAATGATACTATATCAATATTATGGATTTCAAATATATCTCCTTTAATTCTCTTGAATCTTGTTTTACTTCCAACTGATCTGAAACCTTCCACTAGTGAAGGGTCTAATTCCGTTATATGGCAAACGTACTTGGACGTTTTTTTTTTGCCACGACTGAGAATACTGAGAATACTCCGAGACTAACAATAAAGATAATACGTGGGGTGAAATTGACCAATGATCAATGTTACCCCGGCGAAGCGATCAAAGACATCCCAACGAAATAATTGCCGTCCATAAAATATGTTTTTGAGGATGTCACACAACCAAGCATAATGATGTAGTTTAATAAATATTTGACAAGGCGATTTTTACCCAAAAACCTCCCATTGCAACACTCAAATTGTTATTTTTGAAGTGATTTGAGCATAAAGAATAGTTTGAATACATTACTTACGTTTTTTATATTTTCACGGTCACTTAAACCCGTTTGTTCGTGCTGCGTCTGAGTGATGACATAAAGAGACATTCAGACTTGTCAACCGTAAGAAAAAACTTTCGGTCGCCTTCAGGAACTTCGTAATTTGAATTAAAAAATAAAACAATGTTTTTATCGAAGTAACCCCGAAAATCAAAATAAACCCAATACATGTTAGTTCAACGTCTCAAGAATACGCCCTGGAATCGCTGATTAGCTGGTAAGTCATTGAAATCATTGACGTTTCGTAGTTCGAAACTTCAAACACATTTTTCTCAAAACTACATTTTTTGAGTGGGTGGGAAGCATAACTCTAAAAAGAGTTGACCGATCTTACCAAAATTATACACACAATTCAATAAAGATATTATCTTGAACTTATACCCACTTGTTTATGAACATCACTATTAAAAACTACTCTTTTATTGCAAAAAAGAACGAATATTTTGTGTAAAATAAAATTTTTGTTTCTGATGTGTCCTATTTTTTTTATATTTTTAACTTTTTTAATGTTTCTTAGGTATAACTTCAGCTTTTGGACGTTAAAATACTAAAAATTCTTGGCTCATATTTTTCAAATCATTATTGAAGTCGTTGGATTTCCCACAATCGGACAACAGCCGCCAAAACCTTTCTAGAAGAGCACGCCATAACGTCGCCATTTTGCAATATTTTAAAATAAAAACATTCATTTAAATAGTCTACTTATGTAATAAATTGTACCTAACGTTCATAAATTTAAAACTTTTGTTCTTTAAAAAAAAATGATAAAAATGGGCTATTTTTCGTCGTCTACGTGCATTCCCCCTCTTAAGAACTGATTCGAAATGATATTAAATCGATTTTTTACAGTAGTAAAATTCGTTTTCTCGAAATTTCTTCTTGATCATATGAAAATCAAAAGGTGTTAAAATCACTGCGGTATCGATAATTAGTACTACTATATATTATGTAAAACATATCTATCAGCCTGCAAATGGCTGATTACCATCGAACAACAGTATCATCCATTTTGTTATCATATTGCATGAGGGTTTTATGGATATAACATAGCAAATTTGCAAACTCCAAAGTGTATTACAAAAAAGAAAAAAAATATAGTCTTTCATAAAGTATTGCCCTTTTTGCATTCTAACATGCAACCATTAAACGCCCGTCAAAGATTGGAATTTTTTTCTTACAAATTATCGGATATCCATCTCCACTGCGAAATATAGGATGAAAGGCCCACCTCTGTGAACATTCACTTTTATTTCACGTGCCATATAGGATCGAAACTCACTTTGCACGTATCGTCGAGAGCTTGTCACAGTGGGTGTAAAAAATCCTCGTTTACGGAAGAGCGGAAGGATGTAGAGGAGGTTACGTTTAGTTAGAACTAGAGGCTACAATATTGAAACTTACCCACCGAACACAGTGATGGCACACATGCTACGAATGCATGCATGCTGGACCAAGCCACAAGCCTCTTCCATATGATGCCACACACTTGCGCGCCTCTCTGCCCTGAACACTTTATACGATAATGCAAACCATTTGGTCTCTGAAATAACGACCCTCTGTTCACCTGTATACATATCCCATACTCCGAGGTGAATGGGCGTAACTAGCATAATTTCAAACATCCCACTTCGTGAGCTACGCCCTTGTGCGTTCTGAGGATCAATGCAATGTAGATATATGATGTTCATAACTGCCCGGATGCTGGGTTGTTGTAGCTGCCGTACAGATGGGACCTTTCAGGCACCTTCTTTCAGTTCATAGTGCAGACCAGTATCTTTTTCCTCTTTCTCGTTTTACTTGGCCTAACAAAACAATGCTATCTGCATGGCATTTGAGGCTCATTCTATCACTATTTGTACAGCGCGCTGTTTTTTTAGGAAACGCGATAACAGTACCACTTGCCCTTTGATCTCGTCCCGCATTTCTGAAATATACTATGGCATTCCAAGAAAAAAAAAACGTCGCCGTTATTCATAAAGACTGCCGATTTCGATGACCACAAGATATATTGTAGTGCCCATGGTAGCGAGTAATTCTATATAAATATGCTGTGGCTGGACTGTTATAGATATCTATACAACAGTTTTCGAAAAAAAATTTATTAAAAATAGCTTATTTTTTGAGCCTTCATAGTCGAATGGCCCCTTAAAACAAATAAGAAAACGCAAGCTTTAGGATTTTCTAAAACAACCTCTATTGAAGAGTGCAACTGGTAAGGAAGTTGCTATGTGCCATATTTCACGCGGGCGAAGCTGCGGACGAAAACAAGTACATAATAAAAATATATCAATACAATAAACCTACACTGATATATGTGTGGTCGGGGTTCGGCTCCGGTTGTACTTCGAGTGGAGCAGTGTTGTGCATGGCAAATACTCGGAGCGGTGGCCGCTTAGCCGCGCATCGGCTGGCGCATCAGTCAGTGAGTGGAAGGCTAATACTTTTGACACCTTGGTGCATATACTTGAGTAAAAGCACCGGAGAGTCAGAAGAATATGGGGCCATCTATATCGGTACGGGTTTTCCACAGTTTCCTCGTAACATCGGCAAACGCGGTATAGTGTAGCTTAGGACGGCTGTGGACGCAACGAAAGTTAGGTTAGATTAGCGAAGTGTGGGTAGAGAGTGATAGGAAAGGGTTCCATTCAAGCGAACCCAAGCAAACACACCACTTTATTTGCGTTCCGTGTTTGGATTTGTTTGTGTCGGTACTTTGCCTTCTACCACCTCCGCAATCATAGGCGTCCGACCATAAAAACTCACACGCGCACGCACATGTACGTACTCGTAATCGTATGCTCTTCGCATGCCTCCATGCAATTGAAATCGTGGGTGGGTTGTTCTTGCGAATAATTCCTTTAAAAAAAAGCTTAAAATCATTGTTCTACTTTGCAAGAATTTAAAACGTTACTTTAATATGAAGAATTTCTCGTAAAATGATACAAATTAGCCGTACCAAATCTAGTTATACGATATGATGAAATTTATCAAGAGTCATTTTATTGCCCGAAGGAAAACCCGCTGAAAAGGGTGGCCGTTGGAAAAATCACTATGATCTTCGCTTAGACCATCGTTCGTGGGTGAGAACTTGCGACTATTCAATGAAAAAAGATAGCTTGAGAAAAGACATCCGCATGGACAGCAAGAAAAAAGATAGTAGTAAAATATTCATTCAGCGAGAGAATCGGAGTCCTTACTACCTCTTAGCGCTCAAGCAGTTTGCACCCCCTCCCCCTGTCGTGCTTGAGTAAATCCACCGCACCTTTACACTAGCCAAAGAAAAATGCTGAGTTTTGCGCGTAAATTCATTCTACTCTCTTCGTATTTCTCACTTCTCTCTCTCCCTCTGTACCTATCTATCTATCTCGTGCTCGTATTTCCTAGTCTTTTACCGTCTTCGCCCTCTTTGCCAGGCGAGAGTAACGAAAGATTAACGGTGCCCTTTAAGCTACGTTCTTTGAATGCGCGACCATTTCAACCCTCGTCCACACGTAAAGAATGTACGACGTTTTCCTCTCGGAGCGTTATATATATATGTGTGTGTGTGTGTGTGTATGTATTATGTACGTATACATATAGGAAGAACGCGGCTCGCGTTTGCCAGCCGGAAATTAAATTATTCTTTACCCCGACCTACCCTGGAACGGGTATTCACTATTCTTCCCCGCATTTCGGTCCTTCACTACATACATGTATATAGAGCACCAACATCTTTAAATATGTGCACGCAAGTCACCCTAGTACAAAGACCTACTTTGCCTACTCGCATTATATATATATGTGTGTGTGTGTGTGTGTGTGTGTGTGTGTGTGTGTGTGTGTGTGTGTGTGTGTGTGTATGTGTGTGTACATCGAGGAATTCTAATGTGAAATATTTTTTTATTAATTTAAAACGTCCAATGGACATTCTGCTGTCGACGAAATTACTTGATGGCATTCAAGAGGAGTGAAAATAAAGTGCAATACCGAACTTTTCATTGAATATTTTATAAGAATTTATATCTGTTGACGTACACGTGTATCCGAGACCTCACTTATATTTAGAGGCAGTTATTTTACGCATAGCATTATCATAGCATAGCATTACGCATAGCAGGATCGTACCATCCGTAGACGAATGCAGCGATTATATTAATAATAAATGCAGGTCCCAAGTTGTTTTCTAACAGTTGCAATTCGTTGGAAATGGAATTTTGAGATTCCACTTTAGCGTTGCACCTTGCCATTATTTTTATTAGATATCGATGCGTTTCGTGGTCGGTGGACCATGCAGGTAGGTAACTTTTCCTCATCTTCTTATTTATCAAATTTTGCTTTACATGTATTTGTAGTCGCTATTTATTAAACACTATATCTCTCCTCAATAATAAAAAAAACTTGCGTATTTCTTCCACTTGAATTTATTTTGCTACCAAAACTGACAATATGGGCAAGCTTGTTTTTTTTACACAAAACAGTTCCCATGAGTAAATCTGAATTTTAATCGTCTGTGTGTCAGTACCATGAGGTCGTCTGACATTTTTACTTTTTCTTCCTCATAGAGGAAGCTTCGTGTGAAAAAAAAAACTTTCTCCTGTGGTGAGTTTTAGATGCGAAATAAATTGCAAAGGGAAGCATATACAAGCTTCTAAGCTGCATAATTTTATTTTGCAAAATTGTATAAAAAATGTTTCGTTACAGGGCAAAAAAATAGTGTAACAATTAAAACTCTATCAAAATCGAAACAGTTTAACCGATTTTTACTAAATTCATTTAGAACATACTTCCTGTGATCCATTACGAGGGCGCAAAAGTTCAGCGTGGTATGTCAAAAACTGTAGAACTTCTTACATGTATAAACAACTGCTCAAACAAATTGTCGATTTTGCGACAGGGCGACCCTTGAAATAACCTTTTTATGTACATGCCCATATTTATCTGAAGGGAATTCAGAAATCATTGGGGTTTACATAATGTTGAGTATAGAGAATAGACTAGAATGGGAAAGGTCATTGAAATCGAATGTCTTCAAAATCACCTTTCCCCATATATATATTTGCATCTGTTCATGTGTGTGTGTTCGCGTGCCGAAGCGTGCGCGTATCCGCACAGTACACAAAAGGGTATAAAACCCAGAGAGGCCGAAAGGTTAACTTCGGTTGCCTAAAATTCCATTACCACAAATTTGAATAATTATATGTGTGTAAATAGCGCGTGTGGTCGGTCTCCATCTACACCATCCTCTTCCATTCCATGTGTCAGAGTATACAGAGAGAGCGCAAGCCAAACTATATATAGACGAGAACACAGCTACACTTGCCTCGTCGACTGCTCTCATCGTCGAAACGCCAAAATTCGCTAACACGTGCTCTCGTCGACGGCCCGCTGCTAACGAACTCGATGTTTCATCGTCCTCCGACAAGCCCCCCCCGCTTCTTTCATTCATTGGGTCCTTGAGACAACAGAGAGGATAGCCGCAAACGCTAATTTATTCGTCCGCACTTGTCCGCACGAACGCTCGGCAGAACAAAAAGGAATCGTTAAAAAAAAAAAGAGAATTGAGAGAAGGGTGGATGAAAAATCGAGTTCCCTTGTCATCCACTCTGTATGGTCGCAGGGAGAGAGAAAGGCGAGAAGAAAAAAAAGGAAAAAAATCATCGGAAAAATCTCCTGAGGGCAAAAAGATTTTCGACGTATAGAAAATGGTAGGTTTATGCGGATGTATGGTCTAAATGCACAAATGAGTAATCATGAGGCAATCCAATGGCATTTATTTTATCCCTCTGGCTTTTCTGATTGTCAAGAACCGTTTAACCATGAAGCGCGTATGAAAAGCTGCCAACAATTTATTTGCGCGTAAGCGTTCGTTCTACTTATCAGCACGTTCCCACTTGTCTCTTTCTTGTTGCCTCTGTCTCACTTTGACAAGACTGATCTTTCGCCTGTGATGGAAGGAGTGGAGGTGATACACTCTTAGCAAAATTTCTGTGAGCATAAGCAGGATCAGCCACGACTCTCGATTTATATATGAGTATACGTATATAAGTTTCGCGTTTACCATCCATTAGCTACCCTCGAAAAGGGTGTGGAGAAGAATCAAAGAGCTACCGAGCTCTTTGTCATTTCGCACGTGAACCCATCAAAGCCGATCATGTTCAAAGTGTTACTGCCTGGGTCGATTTAACGTGATATCGATTTTTCGTGTTAGCCAATCGTTGTTAATTGATGAGCATTTTTTTCTTAAGCTTTCCGACACAATGTTTTTTTTTTGCATTCTATCCAAGCCAATTTTATTGACATGGAACGGACATTTTACGAGCAATAATTACCGTCTGCTGAAGGCGTTGGCGTGTAGTTGTTCTCTTTTGTGCATCGCAAGCTTTTTTTTATCACGAAAAATGGACAAACATAGAAACAATGGTCTTGTAGCAATCATTTGTTGTAATTTTTACAATTTGACAGAAGTGTGAATTATACAGAGTACAAGTGACAGAAGTGTGAATTATACCGAATGATAAAATCGAAAAGACGCGAAATCTTTGGACACGAAAGTTGTCCCGCAGTAGAAAAACTGTACACTGGTCAGACGTTTCAATGGTTGGAGTCGATTGGGAGAAAGAGCTTTTTTTTACGACGGAACAATGTTTAATTCTGTTTCGCGCATCTAGGATGAACGCGGCGATAGAAAGCGGATGCACGTGCCACTGGAATTTCAATGTATGTATGTACATCACGAACCTCATACACATTCAATTATCAATTGTCCACGACGGAACGCCGGCAGTAACCGCAGTTGGCCGTAAACCTTGTCTGTGGATCCTCACCGATCGTGAAATCTTGCTTAGGGAGCCACTGAATGGTTCGCTAAACTACATTTGAATTCAGCCCAGCGCTTGTGTCTCCAAAAGAACTCGTGTGTAGGAGCCGCTCTGTGCTGAATTTTGTGGTTATCACGCTTGCTACTTTAAAATCGTTTTCCCTTCCGAATGGACCGAACGGTGCGACACAACAAGTGCCGTGGAATAATGTACGAGATGTAAAAAAAAAACTTGGTTCACTCTGAGTACGGTATTTTTTATTCGCTACATGCTTGTGGGGTCTTGGCTGAAACTAACGCCATCAATCGTCGTAAAGTTGAAGAATTTATTTGCCATAGTAGGCAAGACCGACAAAGACGAGGCTACTGATTAAACATTTTATGCCTATAAAAAATGTTATAACAACGCGACCAATTCGCAAAACAGTTTGAAACTTACGAAGTGTATAACGGACTTTGCGATACCCAACAGCATACTAAACGGAGTGGAAAAGGATTAAGAACAGCCATGATTCGGCTGAACCGAAGTGAAGCGCCTCGTATACACTATGTACTTTGGACGCATATCGATGTATATGCCTGGCATATATACGTATAGACCACGATAAAATTTAAAATGGACGGCCAGCGTTAGAGCGTGAGAAAGATCGCCTGAGGAATATAACTTCTAGCTTAAAGTTTTACCCATAAATATATATATATATATATATATATATATATATATATAAGTGTATACATATATATAGCTAATTTATCGAGCCCCCGTTTACTTTATGAACGAAATACTACTATGAAAGATATTTCGTTGGATCCTCATTAGGAAATACTATAATAACCCAAAGTAAATTGTTTATTATTATTATTACTTCATTTTATTTACGTGCCAATACAAAGTATGCATTCGTAATAAATATATACCATATTATGTGCATACAGAGTTCCCATAAACTCGTCCCGCCCATTGGTAACGTTTTTCTCACTATCCTCGTACTTGTTGTACATGGCATTGTCTTTTTTTCCCGTTTGTGTTTCGCGACAACGTCAAATTTGTAATTAGATTGTTAAAATTATTAAAAAAAACGTTCGATTTTCTTCAACAATTGTGGTTTTGTGATAATAAAACTGAATGTGCACAGAAATTTTTTGAACAAATAATTCTAGAGATAATTTTTTATTGCTTTTATAGCACGAAAATTCAAATCGTAGACGCTCAGGTGAAACTCTGCGCGATTGGCGCTGGTGGTTGTGACGTCACGATGTTACGGGCTATAGAATTATAGGTTATACTGCTAATACGTCAATGTTTATAAATGCGACGCTTGGTGAGATTTTTCATACAAAAACATCTCAAATTTTCGTGCAACGATGTGTGAAAGTGAGTTTGTGAAAGCAAATTCGAGTAATTTGCCGACCACTAACATTTTTATGGTGACAGAGTTTCTGAACGATGATTCTCGATTTAACGCTGCAGAAATTCGTAGCACCAAAGCTTCATTGTAAGTTTACTTTTTGATGAAGTACTTTCCGTGGTATTGAAATAGGGAGGAACGAAACAAGCCCTATATAACTTTATCGTTGCCATTTTTTTTTTACAGAATTCTAGCACTACACGTTCGTATCAGTTCGAACAGGGTAATTCCGTCGCAATTGACTATAAGGGAGAGATGGCCAATAGAAATATTTCATACAACCACTCGTTAGGTGTCCCCTGTATTCTTGTAGTAAGTAAAGTTCCTGTAGTAAGTAAAATTCTTTTTAATTGTTTTGTCTACGGCGAATTTTTTTTTAAGAGCTCATATTTTACATTATGGCTATATTGTCTCGTAAAGATAATCGTTATTTTTGTATTTCTTGAATAGTTCACGAGCAATGGTTTGTTATATCCTCAAGATTTCTCATGTATTGTTTCTACTTGTTAACATTTTAGATGTGGTATTTTCTTCCGGAAGATTAGGAGAGATGGCCACGTACAGTCAGTGTATAATGGCCATGCTATTACTTGTGATATATTCAAATAATTAATTTCTTCTCCATTTGTTGTAGACGCCTAATAAGTACATGCGTAAATCAATTGCACGGGAACTGGACTGAAGAATCATTGAAAGCATCTATCAGTGCTGTGAAAAATGATGGATTGTCGATTCGTGCGGCTGCTAGGACTGAAACCGATCTAAGCAAGTTGGCACACTATTAACATCTGACGACCACATTGAGTTAAGAAAATGTAAAGACGAGTAAAAAAAATTGAAGGACCAAAAAACAATTGTCAGTCAAATAAAAAAAACATAATCAGGTTGGGCCTAGCCAGTCAGAAAAATTACCACAATGAAACGTACTGCAAGAAAAATAAAAGCAATTGGAAGGATATCTGAGAGTAGTGTACGATGACGAAGAACCAGTATTATGCGATTTATCTGATGAAGATGCGAGTACATAGAAGGATAACTGTGTTGGTTGCGGCGAGAATTATTATGCAACCCGTCTCATTGAAGACTAGCTTCAGTGCATAGCGTATTTGTTTTTAATTATGAATTTATATAAGTTTTGTAAATTGTCTTAAAGTTAGATGTTTAAAGTTCAATTAAAAATAGAGATAAGTAAAAAACGTCTGTAATTTCGCTTTGACGGACCCTTGAACAAACTGTGGCCAAATACCCTAATGTCGTGACGTCACAGCGCGTTCGGGTAACTTCGATGCGGTCGGCACGTTCTTCTCGAGCCGAATAGAATTAAAATTTCATTCTGCTAAAATGTTTTTTAATTTAAAAAAAAATTATTTTGTTATAAAAATCGCACATGAACTTTACAATGAAAAAAAAATTACTAACCTAATTACTATATGATAGATGTGCATAAATTGAGGAATGCCACAAAAACCTAACACCTGTGTAATGGAATTCCTTAATTGTGGTAGCTCCTGACGGTTTTTAAATATATATGTGCATATATTTGTCCACGAAAGTATCTTCTTACGCGTACGTGTATGCATATAAAAGTGTAACGCTCTTTCCATCCAAATGGGCAGTAATTAAGGGAAGCTGATTAACGATGCAGCCTCTCATTTTGCATACAAAGGGTACGTACAACATAGTCGGCCATTCCGCTCGGATATAACTACTCGAAACTGTACGAACAAGCTTTTTCGCCTGTACTATTCCATTATCATTCCATTGTTCATCTCATTATACGGACGGTATATGATGGTTAATCCTATTCAGACGGAATCTCAGTCCGCTATTTGCATAGCTCAAGAAATATCATACTCTCGTGATGTGGGGTGAAATATTCGTTGTTAAAAATGAGCCTCTTCAATCATACACACGGCAACGAAAATTCGACCGAAGAGACAAAATCTGTGAAATATATTGGCGATTTCTTTTGTTTTTCTTCCCATGAGAAATTCCAAAATCCGTGATACGAACGGGATTTTCCGGGATAACGATTTGTATAGAAAACGAGGGGACATCACTTTTCGAGTACAGGAAAAAAAGAAAACGCAACCGCCTTGTCATTCTCTATATTTTACCTCACTATCATTTATTATTCCTTCAAACTATAAGGGATACACCAGATTTATATGCGTGTGGGTTTCAATGTATATATATATATATATATATATATACCCATGTTATAATTCACAACATAACAGATGAGTCGAGAACGTCCGCCCTCGTAAAGCTGCGACTTAGCGAGCGTCACTTTATTGTATCGCCATGGAGGCATGTTAACGTTGGATCGAGAAACCCTACCCAACGAGATATGATGTCACAAGCACATCGTGTGGGTTTATGGAGAGCTTGAAGCACACTACTCTCTCTCTCTCTCTCTCTCTCTCGCTCCTTATTTTCTCTGTCCTTCTCCCTACACCTTCCTCTCTTCCTTTCCCTCCCTCTGCATCTATGTTGATGGCAAGAGGACTACTCGTCTTGCTGAATAAGCCTCGAGAGTTGAATCTCGATAACTATCTGTCTTTTACCGTCACGAAGGTCCTTATAATTTACCTACAAGCAGTATGATTGTCTTGAAGCACCAATTATTCACAATTGTTCAGCATATCGATAACTACAAACGAGCTTGACGAGTTTTTTGGTTTCGCGATTGAAAAAAAAACAATAAGAACACGTTGTAATCGTTAAAGAATATTGTTGACTAATGATAGTGCTTTTATCGTGACAATTGTGCACTAGATCAATAAACGCCGCTGCACTTTCGTGGAATAAGTCCAGAGAAAATATTCACCATTTTTTCCTCGACACGGTAGAGGGATCGTTTTGTACTTCGCTGACAAGCCAATATATTGTAACATCCAGCTGCAAGTCTGTGAATTCTTTCTTAATTGCGGTATATTGTGAAGGCCTCGAAACCGAAGATTCTTTGCGTCAAGTTCGTGTATGCCTCTCTCTTACTTTTTTTCTCTCTCGCGCTCCTTTTCTTCCTCCTTTCGGAAGGTAGATAACAACGCGAGATAAATCCAGGCCAAGTATATGTATCTATAATATCTAACGCTTGCACAATGTTCAACGGTGGTTTTCTCTTGGATATTTCATCGTAAAATTCTACCCCACAAGTCTGCTCAACCGTGCGTTCTCACTACTTATCCTAACATTGGCCCTTTACTCTCGCTCTCCTCTCTTTCTTTTTTATTTCTTCTCTCTCTCTCTCTCTCTCTCTCTCTCTCTTTCTCTCTCTCTCGCTCTCTCTCTCTCTTGCCCTTACTACTTCTTTCGTCACACACTTTCTTGCACAATAATTAAAACTTTCTGCGGGACTTACAGCCGTAAAGCGGTTGAAACGCACCGCTTATTTCCGCCTCTTCGCTCGCATACATTAATTGAGAAGTCGCCTTTTGTGTGAACGTATAAATAACGATCAAGACGGTCTTACTCGCAGAAGAAAAATATAAAATACGCCGAAGGGATGGGTGAGGCTGCGATTAAAAGGAAGAAAGGGCGTTTAGTAAACAGCAACTTCTCCGTCCTGCCAGAACTTCGGAAAGCTAAATTTCCCCTTGCCTTCCTCTCTCGCTCTCTTTTTTAGTGGCTTTATGCCGAGTGGCTTCCCCGTCAAGATTTAATGGCTTGCATTCTTAGGAACATAAAAAGAAAAACTGTCGCGGGTTTAGCAACTTAACCGTTCGGAAGAAACCGCTTACACGGATAACACCGTGCCGATACTTTTGGATCTTACTTAACGCAGAGCTACTATTACGAACACCAACAGTAAAACTGTGGTGTTCGTCCCTTTTCCCACAGAAATCATTCTTCTTCAATTTTAGGAGTGTGCATCAATTTTAAGGTAAAAATACGGCTTTATAGTGAAAAATGGTTACAAATTGATGAATCAAAATATTGTCCATCGTTAGCCACTACTTTTTCCTATCTTTCTGGCAATAGGTGGATTGCACGTCAAAAGAACGACGCATCTTTAGAGGCTATCCACGAATCGACCCATTTTTTGGTATCCTCATAAGAATGGGAGAGCTGTTCAGACAAGTAATGAGTCATCGACCGAAATAAATGATAACCGGAAGGAGCAAGATCATGGTAGGACATTCCAGTTAAGGGCTTACATATACCTGGGTAGGTCAAAAAGATCGATTTTTCAAAAAGGTGCTCATTCGAAAGTACTATCGTTTGAGTGTCTACCCTGAAAGTTTCGTAAGGAAATTCGCAGTAATTACGAAGTTGTAGCTTTTCGTAACTGACCCGGTGAGCAACGACTAACGGTTGGGGCGCAGGTAGACGCGGCCTTTGTCGCCTGTTTGACTATGAATGAGGTTGACACAGCAAAAAAAAGATCTAACGGAAGCGTCAACATCTAAGGAAGATCCGTCATATGGCCTCGGAATCGACGTGTTTCATGTAAGTTTAAAATAAACCAGTTATTTTGGTGTAAAGTGTACTCAAAACTTTTAACGCGTTTTACTCGAAACAATGTTTTCAAAATCGGTACCAGAAATATCTCCGCAACTACTGGACCGATCGGGATCAAGTTTTGAACAGTTATGCTTCACACAATAATCTAGTACTTATCGAGCCGTTTTTTCAATATCTGGCATAGTTTATTTCTATCATAAGTACTGAACAATTTTGAGGCGAAAAAGCGCCTGCTTTATTTCAGTGACTGCCATGACGCGAAAAAATTAAATTTTTAAATTCCGGCTCGATAAGCATTTTATCTATCTACTTTGAGAAACAAATACTTTTGTTAGATAAAAATTGGCAGAGGCACGTCTCGTACCGCAAACGCTGTCAACAAAAATACGTCCCAGGGAAAAGACTGTAACTTTTTTACCCTTTGAAATTGTTCAACCAAATTTTCACACAATGTAGATAAAATATCATACCATAAAATGTATATCATAGTTGTTCAATAAAATTTAGTTTTATACGCAAAAAAAAATTCTTAAACATAACCTTACTTTTAGCCGTCTCAGGTGTATGTAAGCCCTTAAGCGCTTCTAATGTTTCCTTGACCGGTTTCGCAACATGAGGCCGAGCATTGTCTTGCTGGGAAATCACAATAACGTGTATTTTCGTGTAATCTGGCCATTTTTACTTTAATGGTTGGCTCGATTGCATCAATTGTTGTTGGCGACATTTAATGTTAAGCCATATTTAATGATTCTGCAAATTGTTCTTGCGTTTGACTCGGGTTTTCATCGAGTATAGCATTTACTTCCTCATCTTTCGGCTGGCCTGGACGTTTCGTATCTTCCGTGTCAAAATCACCTTTTTATAGCGCCGAAATCAGTACTCATATGTTGAAATCGATAGAGCATAATCACCATAAGCTTCCGACAGCATTCGTTGACTTTCAGCAGCACTTTTTTTTAAATGAAAGCAAAAAAGTAAAGGTTCAGGTAAACCGTTGGCACAAAATTCGACATATTCGACGCTCAAAAAAATATCTTTTACATTTCGGCAAAATAACACATACTGAAAACTGGAGCCACCTGATGATGCTTGGACATAAATGCAGTAACAATATAACCTGATGCGATGTAGTACTAGTCACGCCATCTCTTGAAGAATGATATTGAAGTTTGCATCGTTGGAACGCAACGAAAATTTCATAACTCAATTTTTTTCCGCAAAACAATTAGTATTTTATAGCCTCATCTGACCGAACAATTCGTACTATTTGCTCGTGTTAATATTTTTTTGTATGTATAAAAATCGCTTTTTATTATTACTTCCATAATGATCACTTCTTTTTTTATTATTACTTTCATAATTTGCCCAAACAAATATTTATTAAGTTGTGTTTGTATTTTCATTGTTATTTTTATTTCACGAAAAAAAGCTGTTCCCCTGTGCGATTGCAGTAAAAATCTTACAACACTCAGAATGGGGCTTTTTGGATCACCCTCCGATAAATAATTTTTTTTTTACACAAATTTGGAAAAATTACAATATTGCTCGCCCCACCGATTTACTGACAGACCGATCAATAGCCCTCTCCGTTTGCTCCGTAATGTGCATCGTTTGTTTATCGTTTGAGTGATATCGGGTATCGTTCAATACACATAACAATTGCTCGGATGCGAACAAGCAAATATAAATTTGGATGCACACTGGCGAGCGAGAATCTACGATTAACGGTATAATTACTACGGGCAGAGAGTGTTAATGGAATAACAGCGCCTCGTATACGTATAATAAATAATCGCGGAACGTGACTGCCACGAATATATACTCCCTGTGTGTACATACTTGGGCGAGCAGCTTGCTGAGGGAAGGATGTAATGGAGTTTCGTTATTGCGACAATTGTAATTTGAATAATTTAAAGGTCGAACGAACATCGGGAAAACAGGAATCTGCAACGTTTCTCTCTCTCCCTCTCTCTCTCTCTCTCTCTCTCTCTCTCTCCCTCTCTCTCTCTCTCTCTTCCCCTGACCGACTCCGCCTCGCCCTTTAAACAACCCAGTAATCTGTTCTTCATAAAATGTTGTGAGTATATATACATTGGCGCAATTTTCCGCACATCTGTCAGATATTGCAAATATTCACCATAATCAATTATGGAATGAAATGTATCAGCATATGCATAATTCATATTAAAAACACATTTACGTCGACCTGCCTGAAATTATATTCTAATTAATACACGAAGGCTGTTGAAAAAAAAAACGGTTTTATATGCGAAGATTTTTATAACTGCTGGCAGTGGTAGGATAAAAATCGGACAAAAATAATTATATTTGAAATGTTGAAGGACAATAAATACCAAGAATGGGAAACTTGTAAATTGAATAACATGTTAACTAAGAGTGTATTTAGGCCCTAAATATTCGCCCACTGAATATTACTATTGGCCACTTACGTTTAACCCTAGGACCCTAGGGAGTACAAATTAATTCGGTCCGTTTTCAAGAGATGGCTCTGGCTGTTATGGATGTTTCATAGTGACAGCTGATTTCGGTGGTTTCAGAGAGGTTAGACATCTGTTAATAACGTTCAGTTTATATCGCTTTGAGTTCCATTAAAAACCTTGTTTTTTACTGTGTTAAATATGTCAAATTTTGTGTTAACTAAGCAGCATTTGCGGGAAGTTTTACTTTTCTGCTTTAATTGGAAGAAAAGTGCAGCTGAAGCGCATCGAACGCTTGTTGAAGTTTATGGTGATGATGCTCCAACTGATAAATCATGTAGGGAATGGTTTCGACGCTTTAAGAACGGTGATTTCAGCGTTGAAGACAAGCCTCGCCCTGGACAGCCGAAAAAAAAATTCGAAGACAATGAATTGGAGGCATTACTCGATGAAGATCGCAGTCAAACGCTATAGACTACAATTGATTCGTTTGAGACGTGCATTACGAGAAAAACGGCCGGAATACGAGCAAAGACATGACAAAATTATTCTTCTGCATGACAACGCTCGGCCTCGTGTCGCAAAAGTCGTAAAAAAATATTTGGAAACGCTCAAATGGGGTATTTTACCGCACCCGCCGTATTCTCCGGACATTGCTCCTTCTGATTACTGGTTGTTCCGACGGATGCAGCAGGATTTAGCAGGTCACCGGTTCACTTCTTTCGCAGAAAACGAAAATTGGCGCAAAACTTGGATCGCCTCAAAAGACGAGACTTTTTTTCCAGATGGAATTCGAAAATTGCCTGAGAGGTGGGAAAAAGTAGTAGCCAGGGATGGACAATACTTTGATTAATCTATTTATACCTTTTATTTTGAAATAAATGGATTTTTTACCACAAAAAAACCGACCGAATTAATTTGTACTCCCAATAATATCTTCGTTAATATTGTAGATACAGACTTTGCATTCAGCTTAAAATTTTCCTTAAGGTTCAAACTATGAGAAAAAAATTAAAACAAAAAATCGTTTTTTTACAATTCAGGGTGGTGTAGCCTCTTAATGGTGCGAACATGAGAAAGAGAATAATCAACAAAGAGCTTGGCATTTTGTTGAATGTTTCTGGTATCGCAAGTTACCAAATTACCCTAGTAGAATTTGACGCTACTTTCTTTCGCGTTGCTTTCACGCAACTCGAGATTTCGGGGCGAATTTTTTCTTCTCGTGTCGGGTATCAGTATTTCGCGGTTTATACTCCAATTCGTGAGAGGGAACCGATACTCGCTCTTGTGTGTACCTAACCTTCGCTTCTGTCCTGCTGTGTCACGTATCACCATTCCAGTCACGAAATCTCCGGGCAACTCCTTTTTGTGACTTCGACTTCGGTTTTCCTCCCTTACCCCACCGTTCTTTCTTTAAAATTTTTTTTTTATCTTTTCACCACGGCTCACGTGTCTTCTGCACGATATACGTCTCATGCTCCCCGTCGGTTTTCGTATATTTCCTCGCGACTTTTATTTCGATAAACCATATATATGCGCGTATGTTCGTAATATGTAGCGCTGCATATATAGACACGTATCTCTACATATATTTGATAAAACTGTGAGGAGTGCTTTTCCTGTGTATTTGAAATTTTCACGTAATTTCTTAACAGATCGTTTATGCTCAAGAAACCAATAAGTAGAAAAAGAGCATTGATGGAAACCTTTTCTATCTTTCTGTCCGTACATTTGTTCGCTTATAATTCGAGAACTACTGAATTTATCTCAAAGAAACTTTTGCAGAATAATAGCTTCGAATTCTGGAATAACACTTATGCGACTTAGCATTACTCTATACAGTTGATTACAATTATCAAAACGAACGATTAGAGAAATAAACAAAATCAGGAAATGAAACAAACAAACACGAACAAATTTTTACAAGTAATCAGGCATTACAAGGATTTTCTGAATTCTTATTAATTGTCTTGGTGTAAAAGTCCTTCATTTTCAACATCCAAAGATAAATCCAAAGATAAAAAATAAATAAATAAAGAAATGAATAATCAAGACGGTGAGATGTGCATTACGAAATTTGGTGCAGCGAGAAAATGTGATCTGCAAAAAACTGTAAAAATATCAACTTGCCCAAATGTATGGCCGAATTTGTATGGAAAGACGATTTCCGGATTTGGTTGGCGTAATTGTGAGCTTTTGACTAAAACTCCGTGATATTTGTAATTATTGGAGAATTGCCCACCGGATAGACCATGGAAATGGTGTATAGGTCGACAAAAAATATTACGATGCTTTTGGCCACTCATAAAAATCGCAAAGATCCTGAAATTTCGGACGACAGTAGCATCGGTTCTATCTGGGCCAAATAAACTTATTGGGTAGATTTCGAAAAGGATTTTAGCAGACTTAGAGAATGCCGCTTGTTTCATGCCCATATCTGTATTAGTTTTTCCGGAAAGTGCACTCGAAAAATGGCCGAAAATCGATGATCCGTCTTGAAAATTCTGCCAAAAATCGAAAAATAATCAAAGCTCGGTGACTTAAGAAATTTAAAAAAACAACTATTATGAAAAGAATAAGCGCAGAGCGAAGTTCCAAACCAAAACAGAAATAAAATTATGGGCAATTCAGTAAAGTCACACATTTTTGGCCAAGATGCAAATAAAAATGGGATTTTCAATATCTTTTTTATTAGCTCGTATCGATGTATTTTCACTCCCTGAGTACGAATTCAGCATTCATTTTCTTCAAAACTATCCGCCAAAAATAAAAAATTACGTAAACTTCAATTTTAGCCTCCTCAGAGCGCCACCTGCTTTCAATTTAATATACCCTTTTAAAATATAGGGCAAACGGAAGAAAAATAGAGAAGTGGTTCATCCCTTAATGTTTCTTTTTTTCATTGTATCCTCAATGGATGTCTGATAGTTTTGCATTCGAAGAATTTTCGTTTCTGTTTCACTGAAATCGGTGAACTGCATGCGGTTGAAACTGCAAAATCAGCCTTCGCCATGCTTCACTCCAAGAGGTGCTTACACTCCTCAGAACCATTTTTCCGCCAATAAAAAACATATCTAATAGTTTTAAATGCTCTGTCATAAAAAGGAGTTTCAACAAAATCGGAGGTGGACACCAAAATGGTGTTCCTTGTTGGGCATGAAGTACCGTTCATCTTTTCATACGTCAAAAAACATTTAGCGAATCTTTTCTTTATCGAATAACCAGCCCCAATCGATACTAATTGCACATGGATGAATACACGTTCTTTGAAGTAGCTTGTAAATTGGGGCATCATGCCTGACAACTTTTAGCATGTCGGATTGTACCTGTTCGCTACCTACTTTCGCACCACTTACAGCCAATCTTTTCGTACAGCGAGAGAATAAAACGTGGAGAAAAAAAATATGTACTGTGCAACGGTGAAGAAGTTTCGACTGTGGTCTCGGTATCGCACCCTCTTTCAAACCCTCCAGGCGCACATGGCGTCGTAATCCTATTGTGGTTTTCCTATCCCTCGTCTGCTCTCCTCTTTTTCATTCGTTCACTCTATCTCACTCTCTCTCCTTCTCCCTCTCTCTCGTGTTCGGAGTCGTATCCACGGCGACGACAAGGTGGAAAGTGAATATACTACCTGCACTTTAGATCGAGCAGAATGAAAGTACGCAGTGAACCCATCTTTTCCCCAGATCGCAAGAAGCAGGCCAATTGAATTTTTTTTTCGCAAAATTTTTTTACCTCCACAACTCGCAGAGTCATCGAAAGATCGTGAAAAGTATTGGGCTCTCTGGTGGCAGCATCGTGTTTTTTCCTTCCAGTATTTATTGTAATACGCAATATTTTATTTGCCTACCCCAATATTCGCTATGGTACCGGGTGGTCCAGTAACTATCATCAACCTCAATATCTTGTCAACTATGGACGTCAGAAAAAATGCCCAACAGAAGTTGCACTGAAGGGATCATCAGATGATGATAACGATTTTTTTTTGTAGGTGGAGTTGCTTCCGAAATATGAGGTCACCTCTGCTTTTCTTAAAGCAATGCTGTATTCTTATGTCTACCATCTAATGATAATCGAACTTTTCGATTCAGTCGCACGTATTATAACCTGGAAACTTATTGAAGGAATTCTAACCCGCTAGTGCTTCAATAAGTGGCGAAGTTATAAGTTTTTCGGTATACAAATGAAATTTATATTCTATACGAAACGAGCATCCGAATGTTCTCGCACTCAACATATTGAGTGTGGAATACGGAACAATATAAGACGGAAAATATATACGATCCTGTGTAGCGGGCGGACAAAAACGAAAATGATGATAATAAATCAATGTCAATATCATATAGACAATATAAAGATTGGAGACTGATGCGTCGCAGATGAAAAGCCCAATGCACATAGGTGCATTTATCATTTTACTTTTACTTTGAGATGGCTCACGCCGCTATTACTGTACATTGGCGGTTTCAAGCAAACACGTATGATTCATGCCTCTTCAGCGTGCATTTGACTCTGACATTTCAATCAGAAGAGTTCCGGCCTTTATTTGCCCCAACAGGAATATTATCGAGTGACATGCGTACAGTCGTGAACGTACCTTTGGTACTGAAATTCTCTATTGTGCCTTTGAACCCTTCGGGATATCAGGACAGGTCTCCCTTTAAGTAGGGGAAAAACGTGATTGTATGTAATTTTTCACATTTTTCCGCTATTCATACAATATTGTAAATGCTCTGCAGCTGGCGAGGGACTTATGCTCGATGTATAGAGATTATCACTGTAATTTGCTGGAATAATTAACTAAGGGAATTAATTAACTGGTTCAATACTTGGATAGGTGATTGCTTAACCGTACACTGGCTTACACACCATCTATTGAGGAAGACGCAGTACGGAATTTCCGACAGGGACACAAATAAAACTTCGAAAATATTGGTAAAAAGGAATTTTTTAAATTCCATTCAATAGAGGAAAAAAGCTGTCTTTACTCCGTGTAAATTATGTACGAGGTTTTTTCGATAAGAAATGTCATGTTTTTATTCCATTCGATATTTAATAATACACGGTCGCAGCTGAGGCTCCCTGTGAGGTTTTTGGAATTGTTGATTATGTTCAAGGGTATGTTAGATCTGTGAGTAATTGCACCAAATTCAGCATAGTCTATTTTAGAATTGTATAGTTGACATTAGTTTGCGTCTGTTGATGAGAACGTCAAGAAGAGAAATGGAATGTTGAGGTTGCTGATAGATGTGAATTTCAACAACGGTATGGAAATATACGAAGAATACTTTTTGAGTAGGGTAGAGAGGGGCATGTTGAGCAGTCGGGTAAGTTGGACAATCGAAATATCGGGAAAACTAATCACCGCACGCGTGTGCATCAAATGGCGGAAAGAGAGATATGGGGAAGGGAACACATCACGCCATCGCCCGTTGCCATGCGGCGCATGAGACGGTAACACGGGATGTTTCATTATTTTTGCAATCAAACGTAAAAAAAACCATGATTGAAAGATTTTCTTCTACCATTGTATGAGAAAAAATATTTCCAAGTTCATTGCAAGTACTACTAATGTTTCAAAACCTAAGCAATTAACAAGCAACTGTTGGTTTATTACTGCATTGTACCGCATCATGTTGCATACGTCTGATTTTTTTAATGCAATTCTTACTTTGCCCAACTTTCCTCATACTCATGCTCAACTTACCGCACTATCGGGGCGGACTGAGCAAATATGGCCTTAGTCATTTGAGAGCGATTATCTGTGCATTAATAAGGATAACAGGAATTTCGTGTACAGACTTTTTCCCAGATAAATTTCCTATTGACCAAAGTAGGTTTCATTTTTATACGGCAGACTTTTAAGGTATTGCAGGGCGATAATTCCGAACTTTCTAAACATGCTTCCCTTTACCCTACTACTATTTTGTTGTCGCGTATAAGTACAACGATACTTGATTACATCGTTTGATCGACACAGCTTTAAATAAATCTTTGTTTTTGCAGACAAGAAGTAGTCCAAAGTAGATACAAGTTTTGCTGCGACGTTTTACGTAATACATCCTCATACAGTAGGAGTAAATATTTAAAAAGTTCCTTCTACAATTACAGTAGGCATGGATTTAAAAATAATTTTTCTTTAATTCGGCGTATTCCAAATAAGGAAGAAAAAAAACCTTTTTTAAATTTTACTCCTACTGTATTTGTTCAGTTTACTAGAGTAAATCTAAAAAAAGGGGTTTTTATTTTTTTTTTAATCCGAGATAGGTTGCATCGAAACGTATACCCGGCGCAATTTTCTTTACACAAGCGAACTTTCCGTTTTTATTTTGTCGTATTAACTCAGAAATGATTTCCATGAATTTTTTTTGTCATGCACTCTCGGTACCTCCGACGGTCTCGAAAATTTCTCCCTATATTCATGCTAATGAAATCAGTGAGCTTCGTTGGAATTAAGTGCAACCATTTTTTTTACAACCACATAAAAAGGTTGAATCCCTTCACTCCTTTTACGTCGTTATTCAAAACTTACCTCGTCGGACTCCACGAAGAATTGACGCAGTACGGAGTCGTTCTCCGTGGCCGGTGTAAAATTTGAACCAAAAAGAAAATATGCCCCCTCATGATCCTATATTTTTGTGTATATCGCGAAATTATGGATAGGCCAGCGTAGTAATAAAACAAAGTGGCACTTTGAGAAAGATTGCATAACCGGGAACTATAAGGAAAGAAATATACACGTACATATACCTATATATATATATACGTAAATTTTTGCCAGCTCGCGACGGCAGTTGAGCTGAAGAGATCTATTTAGCATCATGTGTATGCGCGACTGTGAATACCCGCACGAGAACTCACGACGTAAAGACTGTACTCAAAAAACTCTTAGGACGTTCAAGCAGGGTATAACATGCGAAGCATTGCCACCTTCTTCCTTCGCATTATCCACGCGTCTATTCTGCTAGGGAGTCGCTCTTTATTGGTCCCGATAAGATAGAATCACTTAGACGTGGTCATAATTCCCTGAAGTGAAATCTATGTACACTGCCGGCCAAAAGTTTGGATACACTAGTCGAAATTTCTTACCGCACTAAAAGTTAGATAGCAGACTCAAAAATGAAGATAATAGAATTTCCCGAGTAGCGTTTTAAAGAGGACAAATCTACCTTTATTTTGGTGTTTCAGAATATTTTCTACGATTTTTTTTTTCGCCCCGGGACGCACTTTTGACTATGGCTATTTTCGGCTATTTTTTGGCCGTCGAAAATTAACTGCAAAGTTTGTGGAAAATTTTCTCCTCGGTTTTTTCCATGATAAACTTTAAAAGGATATCAAAACCTACATTTTTATTTTTTAAAAAGTTTCGTACGATTTCTTTTCACCTCAGTATTGCATTTTTAACTAAAAAATACATGTTTTAGAAGAAAAGGCGTCATTGAAGAACTATAGGGTTTCAGAGGAAATGTCAAGAGAGTAAAATGTTGCATGGGTTCACACTGGAGTGGCTAGAATTTTTTCAGAATATTTTTTGAAAAAAAAATGTAATTTTCAATATACAGTTAAAATTTCAAGTGAATCGGTTGAAATTTGTTTGAGTTATGAGTCCGGCCGACTTGAAAAATGTAGTTTTGAGATAAACTCGTCTAAAGTTAGTAGAAAATGACGACATGAATCAAGAGAGGTTGCGCTAGAATTCGAAAATCGAGCACTTAGGGATTTTCTACATCCATAATCTTTTGGAATATAATTTTATAGGTACTAAGATACATTTTTAACAAAAAAAAAATCGATTTTTGGAAAATCCTAAAGTGGCCTAAGGAACACATGGCAACCTCATGATTGTCACCCTGTCACACACATTTACACGTTCTGGTGTTCATATATTTGGTTTTACACAGACGCCAAACCGCGCGATTGAACGAATCACGTGATTGAGTTCCGAAAAATATCGTTTCTATCAAACCTCCGAGGCGTGGCTACGCCATAGCTATAACACTCGAGACAGACGAAAGAGTTTGCTCTTTCATGCAAAAAACTTTTCTCCCCGCATTTTTCCCAATACGCCTCTCACTCAACGCGTATGCTATATACTGTCTGTAGCTAGTATTGTGCAGGAAAAAATCGAGTGCGCCAATGTAGCCGCGAGATATCCTAGATATTTTTCCATCTTTCATTCCTCGAGTCTTCCTCATATCTATAAATGTTAAAATAAATATCTATGGATATTTTTGAGTCACATACTGTACGATTGTATACATATCGTGTACACATCTAGGCGTACGATATAGTTCAGCATGTCTGAAAATATTTGCCGTTGTATTTTCGTGCGAGGTTTATATTTCGCGTGAAGCCCTTGCCTCACCATACACTGAGAGACACTTTTCTTGCAATCTGCAATGTGACACCGTGAGATCCTTACCCTTCGAATGCATTCCCCAAGTGAGAGAAAGAGAGGGTGAAAAAAAAAGTGTACGCGAATACGAAAGGGGTTTTGCTATCCCAACTCTACACCATTTTCAGTTCTCGTAGACTGCACTTCCTTGTAAACTTTACTCCGAGTTCGTCCATTGGAGTATATGTGTCTATACATCGTAAGTGTCAACGTAAAATGTACTTCTGTCGGCGAAAGCGTCGGATCTTTTTTCTTTCTCTCTTCCGGTGTTTCATCTGTATAGTTGCGCGATACACTGATAAATATGTCGAAGACAGCATGCCCCAGGAGATCGAGTCTTGAGTACCTAATTCCGCCCCGGTCACGAGTCTACTATCACGCGGGGTGAAGAAAAATCGAGACGAAAGGGCTGAAAATAAATCCGGCTAGTAGGACAAAGCTCGTTTCTCTTATGGCCTGGTATTTTAGTACAATTATTGTTATAGAAAGTTTCCGATTTTTTATCGAAACATTTTCGTCACTTGTATGCGTACAGAAATATTAATATACTCGATGGGGCCATTTTTCTTGAACTTTTATATATCTCTTTTCTGCAGCAGCCTAATTTTAGATTGGCGGATGCCCACGAAATATTTTTCGATAGCTTGAAGTATTCCGAGGGTCAGGACGAGCGTTGATAATACTTTATTGGATTTGGATGGTAGTTTTCAAATTGTTTCTCCGTGCGACCATCGCAGTGGTTTGAAATGCATTTTTTTATCGGAAGCTTTCAGTGGAGAAAGAAATCTTTCAACAGTGAAAAAAGGAAATTGTGATGCAGTTATTATCGTTATTTTTGTTGGTAGAATTCGTACGCACGTTAGATGTAAAGAAAAAGTATCATCGAAAGGCGATACAAATTTCTATATTCCCTATACACGACGATACCGCCATGTGTATAATTTACTTTAATGGGATTACGCAGAATAATATTTAACAATATATATCATTGCAAATTTTCAATATACAAATGACATAAATAGCGTTATTGGAATAATTGAGATTAACGATATTATAATATGAGACTCGAGATAGAGATAAAAAGGATTCCAGAAACAGTGAATTTATTATTGTATTAATTAATAAATTAAATATCTACGATTTCCTTCAACCAATAGTATTATTATGCTCTCAACGATGTGTCGCAATTTCGTTTATATGTGAGGCTGATTGACTTATTGTAACACAATCAATATATATGATGGATAATGCGAAATATTATCTCACAAATGAAATTCATTTGCAAATAACTTTGAACAGTAACCGATGAGTTTTATAAAGTGAACTGTAGCAACCAATCAGGATTATAATGGCCTTGGAATACGCTTTTTCCATACGATCAAAAATATCTTTATCAACCCAATCAAGTACACGGGCAGTTGCTTCAACTATTTGCCGTGACTCTATACGGTATAGAAATTTTCAAAACGTGCTCTTGAGTATGCTTGACGGCATTTTTTTTCAGTATCGTGCGTATATTTTGTTCACATGCCCTAAGGGATGTTCATCGTTGCCGGGTAACGAATGTTGCTAGTCAATATTTTTGCTGCTGGAATTTCCAGAGTGTAGAATAGAAATAGAGTAGGATGCCGTTAAACGATATTACAACGATTAATCGCTGCCAAAGCGTCGAGCGACAAAGAAAAAGGATCGGCGGCAGAATAATTTGGCAACCAATTTAGAGATGGATATTGCGAGGCTGGGTTGAAATTCCGAACTTTGAATGATCAGAATGCTCGAAATTCCGATTTTATTAGCTAGTACTCAATACTTCTGGAAATTTATAATTCCAAAATTTTGTAAACAGAATTATCATATAATCGAAAATAATAGTATATTAAGGAAGTAAATGGCAATAATCATGGGACCGACTGATAAAGCGTCGACATAAAAACACAGCACATAAAACAAGTATCAAATTCCCATAACTAGAGAGTCCACAGTTCCGAAAAATTGTAGTGTTGGAAATTCGAGTTCCTGAATGGCGAAGATTTGTACAGGGAAAAGTTTCGAAAATAAGAATATCGATAAGAATCATCGACAGTTAAACATCCTTACATTATAGGTTCATAATAAAACGTGAAGGATGATCAAAACTCTGAAAAAATTCTACCACGAAAGATCAAAACTCCGAATGAATATTACTCCGAAAGAATTTTACCCGAAAAACCAAAACTCCGAAACACATGCGTTACAGTAGTAGTGCTGCCATGTAAATGCATTAGGCTAACTTGCTATCTGCTTTATGAGTGAGTTTTCGGAATTTTGAACGTTCTGAACGTTCTTTATCGGAATCTTACACTATCTAAACTTCAGTTTTCGCAAACTGAATGATCGAAACTATAATTTCCGGAATCCAAAACTTTCGTGAACCTGCCAAATCTCTTATTAGCTTTTATTATATTTAAACATTCTGATATAGCTCGTTTTCTATAATAAAAATGTCGCAATTTTGTGGCATGCTTAATATTACATATTCGTTTTGTATATCGTAATACTGGTCGTTTAAATAAAGCGTTACTCTTCTTCATACTATTTCTGAAAATTATCTTGTACAAGAAATCATATTTGTATCCATTTTCTATCGCTACTCGTACCGTTCTACATCATTTACAGTCAAGTGTGTAGACTTTCGCTGGCATGATCTTCATGAAAATTGTAATTTCGGAACATTAAAATTAGGAATTTTAAACCGTCGAAGCTATCAAAGTTCGGAATTTCAACCCACCCCCGATATTGTCAAATAATGGGCGCCGGAGAAAGTACAACAAAACCATAGAATTCTGTACACCTTCAAAATAGAGTACAATTAATATATTTTATCGAAATTCCGATATCTGATTTAAAACAATATAATAACAGATTAAACTTTCGCCGGATTGTCCAGTGTGTGCCGTACATATTCTGCGTAGCCATCGGTATCTCGGAATTCATTTTAGCGTATATAATATTTTCGATATTAATATGCTTGAATGTAGGAATTCCATTCGCACCGTTTGTCAGAGGACAAAATCCATACAAACACATTTTTTTGTCAGATTGACCTTATAACATAAACTATAACTTTTATTAAAAAATATCTCAACAACGGATTGTAATATCTCAACGAACACATAAATTTTATAATAATTCAATGTTACATGTGCTTTTTATATTATATTTGACTGCTGTGAGCTAAATTGCTCCAAAACTGTTAAAAACAGATATGGGAAAACTACTTTTGTTACGCGACAATGACGTACATCCCGTAGGGCGTGGAAAGCAAATAAACGCACGTTAATGGAAAAAAATGTGCTACGAAGCATAGTCGAGAGCATTTTGGGGAAAATAACTGTACTGTATGAAGACACGGCAAATAGTTGAAGCGACTACCCATATATTGGATTTTATTAGCAAAGACATTGTTGATGACGTGATAAAATAATAGATATTTCGAGGCCATTGTAATCCTGATAGCTTGCTAAAGCAGGATTACAAAATTATAAAATTCATCGGTTGCTGTTGGAAATGATTTGCAATCGAATCGAGTTTTACAAGATAACACTTGGAATATTCCATCATACGTATTGTCAGTATAAGTTTATGAGGAACGCATATAGGCGAAATTTTCACACATAATTGAGGGTACAATGGATTGATTGTAACGAAATATAAATATCTAGACATAAATCGAAAAATTCCGCAATAATCGCCGATTGCGAAACTTAATCGAGAGATAATTACAAATTCCTTTTCTCCGTATACGCAATTTATATAGTATATTTATTACCGTTTTATATTCTTATTTGGATGAAGTACATAGTTTTTACCGGTTTAATTACTAAGTACTCATCGTGAGAGTTTCCGAACATGTCGTATTTTTATTTTATTTTTTTATACCGAGCATGGTTTTCTCGATCGTATTTTTTTTTTAGATAGTTTTATTAGAAGACAAAAATGCAACGAAAACGTCGCAATCACATGTTGTGTTCCATTCCCATCACGCTTGGAAAGTTCCATCAGAATATTTTTCACGCTCTGGCTTTATTTTTCTTTTTGCAGGAAAATTCGGCACGGATGGTCAACTCATGCCGGGCACAATGTGCGATCATCAGTTCATCAGTTCACAAACGACTCCGCAACACGGTCGTTTTTATTCACCAGAATATCCATCCTCGTATCCGAAAAACGTCAGATGCTCGTATTTCTTTCGAGCAAGGTAAGCGTACAATTTCCTTTACCTTCATGTTCTTTAGAATTTAAAAATTACGTTAAATAACGATTAAATACATTTTTTTAATTTCTTACAAGCGCTCAATGCTTAATTTTTATAATAAAAAAAAGAAGTTTCTCTCAAGCGACTGCTCTAAAAATATCAAAACAATGCACACAACTTTTTAGCAAGTTGTATGGTTAACTAGGAAAGTATAGGACATTTATCCAAGCAGTCCGGACAAAAATGAATGAGCTGATAAAGAATGTCTCATAAATATATTCACGTGTACTCATGTATCTCTCTCTTTGTAAAATGCAACAATGCCATCTCTAAAAAGCACACCCCCCCCCCCCCCCCTCCCTTTCCGTGTTCGCTCGTGTCCTTTTTTCCCCCTTTACGCGCCTCTTCACTCTTGTTCTTCGCCATCTTCTCTTTTCGCCAGGCACAACGGTTTCCTCCTCTGTCACGAGAAATTTTGCGGCTTCCGGCTTGGAACAACTTTTCTCGTTCCTCATAGCCACCTCCTTGTTACGAAGCTCGTGAAAGTTTCCCTGTCAGACACACCACGTCCGAGACAGCTAGCTTAGCCCGAAAAAAAAAGTGAAACGGGAGCAACGACGAGAGAAAAAAATGAAGCGACTAAAGAGACGAAGGGAAATTAAACAAACGAACTGACGAACGTGAATACGCCACCAACGAACAAAAGATAGATAAAAAGATGACGTTGTAATTGTTTCGCATCTCGAACGTTTTTCTTTGTGAACTATATAACCGTTTGACTTTTCCGAAATGATAAGCTCATATTCGTGTCGACAGCAAAGGAGCATTGAAGCATTTTCCTTTGTACGTTGAGCTCTTATTCGACGAAGGCTTTGAATTTTTTTGTTTATCACAATTATCGAGTGTACAAACGAAACATTATCGGCGCTAATAATACAATTACAATGTCGAGGAGATTAGTGAAATTGAATAAACGACTGTGCTATAATGGTCTGCATTATAAACGAGGATGAGGTAGTTTCCTGATGAAACGAGCCAGCTCGACGCTCCGGGGATACATACGCGAATAATGCACTCTCGTTTGGCTACAAACACGATATGTATCTATGTACAGACACTCACATACGTACACACAATACGCCTACCACACACGCCTAGAACTTTGTCTCAGTTTCAGCCACATACGTTTAAAGTGCTACAAGCTTGCTTTTAAACACGAGATTATCGCACTTCTGAGCAGAGATGAGCAGTGCTCAAAGTTAATCTGATACGAGAGCATTTTGACGAAACATGTATAAATTTCGTATAAAAGGACATCCTCGTAATGGTTATTTATAATTATGAAAGCTTTTTATTTTATTTTCATGCGTGATCACAATACTTCGTATTACAATTTCTTTTTTTGGAATGTCAAATGAAACTGAATGCAATTCTGTTTTAGTCGTAATTAGCGGGATATTTACGAATTATTGACGTTTTGAGACATGGTAAAAGATGGCAAAATAATATTTCCGAAAAATTTCACAAAATTTATGAAGAATTCATTATAGCTAGGAAGCAAAAAAAAAGTCTCTGATTACGATTCTCCTTTTCGTCGTAAATCCAACGTTATAAATGAACGTGTATATTCGATTCTACTCTTTATTCACTATTTTTCATACATGCATTATGTTACAGGATGAAGGAGCGAATTCGTATCGTGTTCGAGAAGATATCGCTACAGAAGGGGGACTTAAGGTAAGCGCGGTTGAAAATGTGCAGAAAAGCTTTTCTTTTGGTATTTATATATCGGTCTTGAAACGCGAATTACTATTTGCATATCGGCCCGGGGGCAAGGGAGTCGCGGGTGTTTGGGTGTGTGCCGAGAGTGGTGGAAACGTTCTCGCAGACGCTTGAAATTGCTATCGAGTTTTCGAAAAGCTTGAGTGAGAAAGGAAAAAGAATATCTCGCGGGGATTTTGTGCACAAGAGTGAATACAAAAGTATTCTGGTATAGCTCTGCGATGGTGATATTTTTTCCCCTTGATCCTTTCTTCCTACCAAGATTTTCCCCACGAGATTCCTGTCTCATTCTGTCCCCGCCAATGAATGTTATCCGTTCAAGAAGACTATGCTATCGTTTTCTACCGAGACGCCCCTTTTTTTCTCCTTATTTATCGCCCCGCTCGCTCACATACTACATATATCAGCGTGTACTTGGGTAAATAAAGCGTGCCTATCAAGCTCGAAATGTACTCGCTACTCATCGATTTCGAAATACCCCTGGGCCGAAGTTTACCGATCAAAGGCAATACCGTACCTATTATCGTTTAAAAAAAATCACACATATAAGTAGAGCATGGGTTTGGAAAAAATCAAAAGGTAAAAAAAAATGAAATTCTACAAGGCCTGTTGAAGAGTGGTGCTATTTTTCCTTGCGTCAATGCTATATTCCGCTCATTGGCAATTGATGAAATAGAAAATGTTGAATACTCCAGGTTAGAGTCGGCATTCCCCCAGAAGCATATGACATATTGTTTATGCAATAGGGTCGAAATTGAAAGGCTCCGTGCAGAAATTGGCGTAGGGATCCAATTGGATTTACATACTTGTTCCCACTCCCTGATAGGGATCCCTATACTGAAACGTCATAGCATTGGATCCCTATATTGAAACGTCACACTCGTACATTGGATTCTACTCGCCATTCGCCATTGCAATCCAATGTACGAATTCAATTCGAATCTTAAAGTACTAGGACACTATTAAATGATTACCTGCAAAATTTCAAAAGGATTCACGGTTCCGTTTACGAGACATTGGCAGTCAAAGATTTCATGGTTTTACCCGTGTTCTTAAGGGGAGCAGTGAAAAATTTTACGTTTCACGCAATATACTTCGAAACTTTTGTACAGATTTTTTTTTAATTCTCAATTACAGAGGAATATACACTGCCGGCCAAAAGTTTGGAGACACTAGTCGAAATTTCTTACCGCACTAAAAGTTAGTCTGATACAAAAGTGAGGGTTGGGTAAACGTTATATTAGGCGTTTTCATCATTACTTTATAAGTTTTTACATTCCCATAAGGTGTGCAACCTACATTATAAGGATATTTTGCAATATTTCGAAGCTTTCATCGATTGAGCGAAGAATAAACTTTTCAACGTGACTGTGCCGAGACTACTACCTTAAAGGGTTCCCACTTTATCAAACAGAATCCGATACGTTGACTTTTCCAAACAAAATATTATATATAGAAAATTAAATTAAGTGGATTTTCACTTATTGGATTTGGATATGAATTACATTACTAAAAAACCCACGGTATAATTATCGTTTGTTATTTATTTTATTGCACTTTGATATTACTACATACGTAAACGCTCACGAAGCGTGCAGGTTAAGTTTCAATACGACGAGTGTTTTCTCGTGACTTTTCACATATTTTTCGATTCCAACGTGGTAAGAGTTCTCAAGCGGCGTTCATCGGGAAATAGTGTAGAATCCAATTGGATCCCAAGGAGGACTCCCTGCATGAGGGGTCCCTAACAAATCTCTATAGTGATGTGGGTGAACCTTGGGACTCCGTAACAAATGTGTGCACAGAATCACGAAAGGATATTTCTTTTCGAAGATCCACCAAATATCCAAAATTTAATTTAAAAGTCTTTAACGACGTCATTCAGAAAATAGCGTGGAATCCACTTGGATTTCAAAGTGGAATCCCCACATGTGGCGTCCCTATCAAATTCCTATAGCGATGGAGTAGAATCCGGGGACTCCCCAACAAATTTCTGCACGAGGCTGCAAGGCTTACAAAATAAACGAACGCTGGCAAATCGCGTCTTCTTTATCAGCGAACCAGGGATTGCGGATTTTGGACTCCCTAACATGTTTTTTTTTAAGTCTTTTTTAAATATCGGCTTTTAAACCTTGATTCTCCACAACTTGATAAATGGACGCTGCTCTCGTGCGCGGCGATAACCCCTTGATCGAATTAACCTCCCGCAAGTGAGTTTCAAACCCTTCCGATTCTCCTGAAGGATGAACGGGGCAAATGCACAGTCTGGGTCATTGGTCTGCACCACTGGATATATGTATATGTCTTACGGCTAACTCGCAGTAACATTGTGTCACTGTAGAGGGGTCTTTTACTGACGTTGAAACACCCTGGAGCTTACCCGAATCAAGGATTCGGGAGAGTTTCGAACGACTGTACGGCGCACCAGCCGAGTTATTGTGTGAGATGATGTGACTTACGCCCTTACGTTATTTGATAGTATATGTGTGTATACATATATACACAGACACATATAGATAAGTGTACATAGGGCGGCACTGAGAATAGAGCTTTAGTTCAAGTTTTCCCGGGTGCTCTTGTACGAACACCAAGACCAAATCTTGAGAAGGTAGCGTCACACGAATAGCGTATCCAAACCTAAGTGAATGTCGGAAAGTTAACCCTCGACTCGGGAGCGGGCCACAGGCTTAAGTTTCACTAGTATCGATACGACTCAATCATGATATCGAGGACACAGTGGACCCGTTAGAGAATACATGTATTGTATATGAAACCGCGTATATATGTAGCATTTACATGGGTCGTCTCAACCAAAATCGACCGGGTCGTGACCTTTGTGGATTTTGCAATAGCAAAAGCAATGCTTTTTTTTCTTCCTTCTGCGATTTTATTGCAAATGTAGTCAGCGTGTCCAAAAAAGGTGAAAACTGATGTTTGTAAAAAATTCCCGGATTCGCGTGTGTAATTTTTCGCGTTCAAAAAGAAAATCGGTAAACACTTTCATTTGATTAAATTCTAAGATTTCGGGCTGATTCTTTTTTTAAACAAAATATCATTAAAGCTAGTTGATATTAAATTTACAGTCACTTGAGGGTTTCGGATTTTCCATGTTGTATTTGTAGGCAATGTTAAACGCTGTCACTTTGGAAAATTCCACCATGAAAAACATTGACTTGCCCATTTAGGAGAAACTATGAGGGACAGGGCAAGCAGTAAACTGGCAGCCTGCAAGTTTTTATTTCGGAAGATTACATCCCTCTTGGCCGCCGTTTCGGTTTAGTACGGAAAAGTATTTGTGATCAATCTAAAGATAGTATTGCATTTACTTATTTCCAATGAGTAGTGAATTTCTCGCTAGTAACTTTATACAATTTACTGATAATTTCTCGCAAAATTATTGGATGAATAAAAACGTTTTTCTGTTATACCTCAAAGACAGATCGGATTGTAAGATAAGTAAAAAATAGTGCTCTTTCTCTCAATCTTATTTTGTGTTGATATTATTTCGTATTTAAATGATGATTCCAAGCCGCAATCATAGTTAAGTTAACAATGAGTATTTTTATCGCGAAATTCACGTACCGGTTAATTTGACATTTGAACGGCCTATGTCGACATGGAGTGGCACGAATCTTGAATAATTCGTACGATGGTATCACCCTGAATTTCCATTGTTCCGCCCGGACAGGCATTTCGGGTATATGTTACAAATAATTCGTGATTCCTGGATCGAGCGAACGAGCCGAAAAGTACACGGAGATCATTACGTTATTATTTTTCGATAATCGTTGTTTATTATTCCTACATCGTTTCGAAATGTTATTTTTTTATCCCGATACTTTGTAACGAGACTATATTAAACCTTCGCGGCATCACTTTTACCTCGCTGCATCAAGCACGTAAATATTATTTTCTACAGAATCTATATTTTTTTAACTCGAAACCGGATTCAAATTACATAAGCAATTGACGTTATCGAAAGTCCCCGCCATCAGATAATAGTATCGCGTCAACCCCCCTCCGCCATCCCGGCGGGTAATCAAACTTTGAAATCGTTGCCAATCTTTTTTTTTCTTTTTTTTCTCTGACATCGTAACGTATTTGACAGACTTGTCGATATTTCATACCGATTTTTACGGGCTTTAGAGAGGAATATTTATTCCATATCCGGTCATACGAGAGCGTGAGAGGCAAAGAGAATAAGGGCCTCAGAGCCATCAACCTCGAGAGACTCGTTAATATCGAGTAAACTCAGTTTCATGCTTCGAAATCCTTCAGGTTCAGAATATTCTAAAATATCGACATCGAGCGAGAGGACTACGTTAAGCACGAACTTTATAGTATATGAAGAGGAATGGGTAAAGAGGAACTAAATGTGTGTGTGTATGTGAGAATGAGACATACACAAGGAGAGAGAAAGAGAGAGAGAGAGAGAGAGAGAGAGAGAGAGAGAGAGAGAGAGAAGTCATGTGGTGTCAAACCTAATGAACCTTTAAACTAATCAAACTAAGTTGTCCAAATGTTTGATCAACATGCCTCGTATAGATTCGTCAGTTGGTCACGAAAAAGTCAGTTCGAAAGCACTCAATTCATGCTCCAATGTTCCAATGCCAATGATGTTCCCATGAACATCATTGGTCATCCAATCTTGATACTACTACTTCATCTTCAAACTGCTATTTACCGTATTTTTACCTCATCAGTACATCAAACATTTTAATCATTCCAGCAACAAATTTATACATTAAACATTACCTTTACGAATTGGAAAGTCTTAGTCGAGATGGCATTCAGCAGTTTATATTTAACTAGCCTCCGTACCCGGCTCCACTCCCGTGCAAATCGATTTTTCGTAGACTTGTAACTGACAGGAAGTAAGTTTATAGTGGGCGGGCTCGTTCGCGGATGTTTACAGCAGTCAATTTTCTTACTGCGCGTCTGAGATTTTTGTTCACTGCTCAGCCTCTCGATAAGGTAGCTTGAAACCTGCACCGGGAAATACAATATACATTGGTAAAAACCGCATCCAAATCGGATCAACGGTTCCAAAGTTTATCGGGTACAGACAAACCGACAGAATCATCCGTTTATACGTGTAGAGATATGCAATATTGGTTGCATCGAAAGCGACGAAAAAAAATAGCGGTTAATATTAATATCTTTAGCATTACATTCGTAATGAAATAATTATTGAATATTCCTTTCGGTCGACTCGACACAATAAACAATCATACGAGAAAACGTGTAACTAATGTTTCATTAATTTATTTTGAGCGACAAAGAAAGGTTTATATATTCATAAATAATGAAGTAACGACAAGTTGAATATTCTTCAATCAGTTGATTAAATGTTCCATTACTACCCTTGTCTTCGAATTCAAGATGGCTCGTAGTGCATATGAATCTCGTTAAGACATCAGTCTCCATCTATTGCAAATACTTTCGAGAATTTTTTTTTCATAATAAAATTTATCTTCATATTTTAATCTTTTTATACATAAAAATATAAGTTTCAAAGTACAAGAAAAATTTTTTTAAAAGTTTTTTTATTTATCTTTGTGATCTGGCTGCCTGAAGTTGCCGCTGCTTTCACCTTGTCGGCACAAAATCTTAACTTTAGAACATCTGAAAATAAAAAGTCGGATATTTCATTATAAAGTGGAGTTGTAGTTATGACCCCTACTAAAAACTTTCACTCCCGTTAAAAAGAAAACAAAATGGCCCCCTCTTGAATTTTACGACTGTATTTTACAACTTAACTTGTTTAAAAAAAGGATTAAATATTAATGAATATTTATAACGTTAAAAGTGTTCTAAGAGGTACATGCATGGAATAATCCCTGTAAATTTGAGCCTAATCGGTGCAATAGTTTTTCCAAAATCATGTCGACAAGGTCGAAAAACGTTGCTTTGAGAAAAACGCATTTAAGGGGTTACACCACCCTGGGAGGCTAGAATAAGACTCGGTATTCATGAATATTTTGTAGCTAAACTAATCCATATTTTTTATTTCTATCTTTACACTCTTTTAGTACATGTTTTCAGCTTCTTAAATGTATTTTTTGAATCTAAAAATATCGATAATTAATTAACGGAGATACACGCCTCCGCGCGCGTCAAGTTTTTTTTCCAAAACTTTCCTTCAATCTGCGGGAATCCTAATGGCCTCACGGTTCATCTGAAACATAAAAGAATAAAAATATTTTGTTAAGTTAGGTAACACGGCGCTGCATAAGATTTTCTGAAAAAAAAAAAATGGATTTTTGGTATCACGCAGAAAATTATATTATTTTTTCACATAAAATTTCTACTTAAAAACATTGATTAAACAAAAACAGTTAACATTAGAAAAAAAATCCTACGTATGGATTGAGACAATTATGTTACAAATGTGTGGTATAAATTTCAAATCAATCGGAATAGGTGTTGTTGAGTTATATTTCCCGCAAATTCGAATAATGCCGTTTCGAGAAAAACGCGTTTAAAGTTTTGACGTGACTTCAACAGTAAAAAAAAATTGAAAATTTGTGGCATACCTTGTTGTATAGTTAATCGGCGATTCCTGCTCCATATTGGATTCCTTCCTCAGCAAGCTGCTGGTCCTCGAGAGATAATCTTGACCTTCTCCGAGCTGTTCCGGCCTCTTTTGTAGTTTCTTGCGCGCGTTTTTCAGCAAGCGATATAAGGTGCTCGTCTTCGTCATTACACATGTCATAACAATTATGTCCGATGGTTATGTTTAATACGTATTATATTAATAAAATATTACTCTAACCATCATTAGGAATACATGTAGCGATGTAAGTAGCTATTTCTTAGTACTTTCATACCACTGAAACTTATTTTCAGTACGATTTTCCATATCATAGCGTTTATGCTTTTGTTCCCCACCACTGAAATTCGTCTATGTTTGAAGACGTCTACGTTTAAGGCCGTGAATCGGACCTTCCAAGAACAAGTCTATGCTCAAGTACGAGTTTCATAGAAGCGAAGGAAGAATCGATCTAAGGGAGTGCTGCACAGTGCGGTAGAAAAAAATTAATATCTTCGTTAATATTGTAGGTACAGACTTCGCATTCAGCTTAAAATTTTCATTAAGCTTCAAACTATAAGAAAGAAATTAAAACAAAAAATCGATTTTTCGAAAATTTCAGGGTGGTGTAACCCCTCAAAGTTTCTCTTGTAAAAATGTTCATAAAAATTTAAAATAAAAGCCTCTTAACCTCAATCAGCGATGCCTGGTCCATACATTATTCCTTTAGCTTCTTCGAAAGCTTCACTTTCTTGGGATTTTTGGTTTCGGATCTCTGTTCTGCGAGCTTTTGACGCTCGACACGGTGGTTGCGCGCTGAGTGCGCAGAGACGCTTCTATTGTGTCACTCTTTTTAGCCCCTTATCGGTCACTTCAACCTAAATAACGTTCTCTAACGTATTTCTACAAGTATGTAGTATACGAAAATGATGTTTTTAGAAAATAAGAAAATTGCCGAAAATAGACTGATACAGATCCCTCAACAAAACATTTTTTGAAGACATTTAGCTATTCTTTGATATCAACTACCAAGGCTCTGTTCGATTCTTGTGCTTGGTGTATCAGCGATAATAAGAAGCAAACAGAGCTCTCTCCTTGTTCATCACTCGGTTGTCGGACATATAGTGTATTCCGGTAGACTAGTCAACGACGATAATGCACGTCCCACATATTCAATAGACTATGGGACACGATCAGGAGAGTTCAGCGATGCTCAACTTCCGGAAGATCAAGATAATAACGTGATAGTATGATATAACTTCGTAGATATGCACATACGCATACAATCATCTATGTGCGTTTTGCATGCGCCAGCACATAGGAAAGGAGTATAGCTGTGGCAATGGCTACGTGTATATACGAATGGACCAGAGAATTCTCCATCTCTATTCACGAAATGCATGAAATGCCCGAGCAACCGAGTGAGTATTGCAGCGAGCATAGTCGAAGCATTGAACCAAGTTCAGACTCGGTAGAGCGTTGCTAATCGCCTACGGAGATAGAGAAAGAGGAACAGAACTGAGGAGAGCCTCCTCGATCGTTACGCGATATTCGGAAATTTTTCCCTGTCAGAAACGTTCCGCCTAACTTTATATATGTGGATATACATACATAACAAGAGTCGTTATGTACGTATGCACATATATATATATATATATATATATATATATATATACATAACGTTTTCTGGTCTCTGGTGCGTTTCTAGCTCGACTCGAGTCTAGATAACTCGGAGTGTGATTATACTCGGTGCAGAGAGCCCGTGGGGCATGATCGTGTTTTTCCCCATAAAAGTACATTCGAGGAGGTGCGAGAGGGAGAGAGATAGAGAGAACGTACCGAAGATAGGTGGTAGAAGGGAGTTACCGAAAAGTCTATAGTAATTCCGTAAGCCCAGGAGACTCGACATATAGCCATCTTCATGTACCAAATACTCGCTTGTAGCTAACGCCATATTGTACGTATGTACTTAACGTATACCTGTACGTATGTAATATTAATATTCATAGAGAAAATTCTGTATCCACTGGAGCATTCGCTATTCAACGGTAATTAGATGTACGTGGATTTTTTTTTTTTATAAAAATAATCAAACTTTTCACGCTCAGATGAAGCCCGATGACGAAAAATGTTTACGTAATGAGTGACTCGTTTTGTCAAAACATTTCGAAAGTATTCCGTCTTCCTATATTCTAATCATAGTTATCTTCAATCTTAAGGGTAAAGTCTGCCCTTCGGGTAAACTACTTATTGGTATACCAATCTACCTGACCGAGTTCGGCTCAAATTGTGAGATGGAGTCGTGCTGGAGCAACTCGATGAGTATCCGTACGGCGGACTAAAGACGAGGATATCGAAGTTCGAAGTCGAATTATTAAATCTCGCGAGTGAGCCTTATGACACATTTTTCAAATCAGGCTGTGTAAATTTGAAACGCCTCTGAACAGCTGGTATTCTGACTTAATTACTTCTGAATTACTGACCATTTCAGTCTCGATATTAATAGAGATGATTAAAAAATTGGGGAAAACGTACGACTTGTCTTGCAGTGCCCATGATATCGAGAAAAGACTTGAATTACAAATTCAGGCAGTATTGTAATCTAGAGCGCTGCTTTGGAAGTGATCTTTAAGATCTGTCAAACTGTTCCTGTTTTTTTATCTGAAAGTTTTTCCACGTGTTTGTTGATCCTTCAAGATTATGTACAAATCGAGAAAAAAAATGTATCATCACTTTTTTACGGTTGTTTACAACGATGTGCGAAAAACGCCCTCAATTGGCGACCAGTGTCGTGGACGGCGTATGAATGTAATAAAACCAAACATATTCGCAATATGCATGAATATTGTGATGTTTGGTACCAGATTCAGCAAAAAAAAAAATGTACGAAATAGCGACATGCTAAACTTTGATTATCATTTTTTTCCTCTTGTTCTGACCCTTCTACGAGTTATATGAAAGAAAAAAACTGATTTCGACCTAATCCTAGCATGCCACACTTATTTTTTCGGGACATACTTTCCACACTCGGGTTTGTGGGATCCCATTCAGATTTTCAATCATAACTCCGAGGAAAATAGTCGTATTTCGATGGCTTTTTTAAAAATCGATAGCCAATGAGTCGAGAAATCTGTCTATGCATTGACCGAATCGTCAAAGTTAGGAACTTCTGAGATATACTCGTTTAAAAAATAGTTTCTCGCGAGAAAAGCGAAAAAAAATTGATTTTACGTTTTTTTTTAAATTCATATCTTCTTTCCTAATCGACTGAAATGAAAAATTCTTGTAAATTCTGAAAGAACACATTCGAAATCATGAGAAAAAAATTTGACGATAAAATATTCGAAAGTTATCAACAAAACTGCAAGGGGTAAAAATGACGATTTTTCGACTTTTCATCGCTCTCCTATTTTGCGGAATTGTATGAAATATTGAACATTCGCGCTTAGAATTTCTTTTCAGATCAATATTTTTCCACTTTCTGGTTGGATTCTTGACACATTAGACATAAAACAACACCAGTTTGCATAACAAATATTGAATAATTCAGATAACAATTGAAATACGCATAGGAAGGACGAGAAATGATTATGTCAGTCGATATGTGAGGCAATTGTTTATTAACTTAATTGAAATATAATATATCGTTTATGAATATGACATTTAAAATTGAAAATGGGAATACTGAAAGAGCCACTTGATTGATCAACCGTATTCACCTCCGGTCGTGATCGAATCACCTTCACGACTTCTGCATAGCTGCGCGTTGTGCTTCGTGTATTCATTGTTCGCCTATAGAAATACAGAAGCGTACGTTATCCATAGACTCCTTTCGAAAATAGTCAATATGTACAATTAATTAATTTATTCATTCATATATTTATTTACTTATCCCTTTATATGTTTGTTCATTCATCTATCGGAATAAATTATTTAATTTACGACGCAATATTGAATTCTGAAAAAAAAAATCAGAAATCCTTATTTCCAAAGGTTTTTGTTGCCGAAAAGCAAACAAAATAAATCAGAACATTATCCAAATATTAGTGCAAATATATATTCAACATTCAAGCTAAAAATTAAGTAAATTATGAGATGTACTTACGTCAAAAAAGGTTACACGGACGCCACACTCGGGTTTCTCAGACCCTAACTTGACTTTCGATGCGCACTGCTCAACGATTAAACGAGAACCGGCGCGCATCTGCGCCGTTGCCGGTCGAGGGAACCCTAAAGTTTTTTTACGCACAGGTCTCATCCCCCCCTTGCCAAATTCTACCTATGCCAGAGTAGGAAAGTTTTGTTCGGGTTTCTCAAACCCCAGTGAGGCATGCGAGAGTTAATTCCGATACCAACGTTGAAAACCAGTCTACTAAAGGTGCACGGAAAATCTGAGCTCAATCGGCCAATTGATTATCGATATATCGTGGTAGCCGATTTGAAAAAAAAAATAGTTTGAAGAAAAACGCGTTTAAAGTTTGCTGCGCCTCGACCGCGCCCCCGAGCGTACTCCTTACAACTTCTATAACTCGGCTAATTTTATGAGTATCATTGAACGGTTTTTACAGAGGTATTCGGTAAGGCTTGGAGAATGATCAAATGAAATTTAAAAACGATTTTTTTCAAATTTTTAGACAACAATACTGCCTTAAAGTACATGTTGGTTTATTCTAATTGTAATTCGAACTTGAAATTCAAATTTTTTACTCTTACCCGTTTTTTTAATCAACCTGTAAAAAATTGCCAATCCAATTGCTGTCGAGGCACCCAAAATTGTAGTTCGAGCTGCATTGTACAGTTTATAAATCTTAGTCACTGTGACCTGCTGTTCCATTATATCCGATCGATTTTACAACAAAGCCCGGCACGTACAATACCCGCGTGCATGTAATTGCACAGTAATATACCTCAGCAACCATTAGGACCACTGGAGTTTGCATTGTGATCACCCGGAGAGATATCGTTGAGGAATTTCTCGTACTGCAATGGCTTTTTTAAAAGTTCTTTGTCATTCTTAATCAATACCTCAAACACTCATCATATTTTCATACTCTTACCATGAAATTACGGTTACGTTTCATGACCCTGGATTGGCCAAATAAAGAAATCCATTATGAGGTTCATTTTCATTAACGGGAAAACTGTGCAGTGGCTTTGGTCCAGCTCTCGATAATGAATGATCCGATGGTCGCGTGAAGAACTACGAACGTTGCCTACTTAGTCGCAGTGGTATGGGCAGTCGAACAAGTACGTGACTGCCGCATTAGTAAGAGATCGATGCAGCAAGAAAAAAAATTAAAAACATAATTCTCCGGAAAAATGAAGGCAGGGACGTCGATGAAAGACGGATGTCATTGTGGTAGACAAAAGAATAATTTCAATGATATTCGGTGTCTCTTGAATCTGAGAAGCTGCGGGAGGGAAAATTCCAATTGAAGTTTTCAAAGGTCAGTCTACATGTACTCTAGCCCAAATGAAATTAAGGAAGCTCAATACGGAATTAGGACGGAGTTCGAAGGATTTATCAAGGATTAACTCCGCGAAACTGGCTACAGCCAGAAGGTGCTCTACTGATCCTTTCGCGTCCTGTCCTCGCCCATTCTAACCTCTGACTTCTTTCACCCGCCTTGCCCTCATCTTTTTACATTTTGCTCGATCTCTCTCTCTCTCTCTCTCTCTCTCTCTCTCTCTCCCTCTCTCTCTCTTTCTTTTTCTTTCTCTCAGTTCACCGATCCTTCTAACCAAGCCGATCCTCGCCATCGTCTTTTTTCTCGCACCGACCTTCGTTCAATCTCCCGTGTTCCTTTATATATATGTACACGAACACACACCCGCACATACACATAGTTGAGATGAGTAAGTTTACATGGGTTAAGCAGAAACGTGTTCGGCTCAGAGGATTTAAAGGTCGTGTTTAATCAGAGTTACAACAAACCAATCGCGTATGCCGCCTAAGTAAGATATACGTTGGTATTCTTATGTCGGCGAAAATCTTATCTTTGGTTTCATATCAAAGATTCAAGTGTTGAATCTTGCACTTATTTCTATACTAAATCCACCAAGCAAAAATAGCACAATAAGAAAACGCTGCAATCGAGGCCACTCGCTGCATGGAAATAAGACCAATTCCATAAAAATAAGAGAGCATTTTTATTTTTATTCCATCAATTGATAATAATAATTTATGGAACAATTTATGGAATACATAATAATAATTTCTATTTCTTAAATAATAAAGCGATTTCATAAAAATAAGAGAGCTTTTTTTTCATTTCCTGAAACAAATTTTTATTCTCATTCCATAAGTTGCTAATAATAATTTATGGGATAATTTAATAAATAAATAAGCATCATTTTTATTCCATAAAAATAACATAAAATTTTTATTCCATATTAAAATGAAAGTATCTTTCGGCATGGGTAATTCACAGTTCTGACATTCTGCATACGTATGTCGATCAGAGCTCCAAATAAAGCATCCATGCATCGTGAAAATTTTCGTGTTATCAACATTTTCCTCATTGCACGATGAAATCCCGATGCGACCTGGTTACCATAGTCCATTATGGAATGTGCCGAATTACGTGGAAAAATAAAACGATTGATCATTCAAGCAGCGTGTATATGAGCGCATTCACGTCCTATAGTCCTGATCGTGACAATCAACGCTAAAACCTTTTTTCAACCATTATTTTTTTATTCACAGTGTTTCATCGTGACAGACATTTCAAATCTTGGTTTCTATCGTTGATTCGGAGTAGTCGAGAAAAAGAGCAGAAAACTAAGATGTGTATCCGAATCAATTTTGCTAAAATATTGTCAAAATATAATTTTCACGAAAACAGAATTTTCCGATACATGAGCAAAGTTGAATGTAACTCTAGTTTCATTATTACGCAATGATCAAATAGATGAAAAAATATTTGTTATTGTTATTGGGAAAATAAAGCTTTTTTTTTACAATCAAGTTGTGCAATAAAGATAACGGATCGAATTGTTTTCCAATTTGTGCCTCTATCCCAGAATAAAAATTATAACAAACACAGCCAAATTAATTGTATCATCAATTTACAGTTTAATTAAACTTTGTAATTTAATCAGCTTAATCCTCCCCATACATGAAATGCCATTTTATTCATGTGCGTACGAATTGCGTTATTTTCGGCGACGTTAATAATTATATCATTTAAAAATGGTCTAGTGCACAAAATGCCAATTATTATACTTTCACGAACGCTTGAACTATTTGGGAACCTTTGACCTTTTATTATCCACTAGCTTTTTCCCACGACTTCGTTCGCGTGGACTTTAGAATTTGATCCGGAGGATAAATAATGAGAGAAACAAATTAAGAAATGTACAAAGAAGGTAGACCGTCATATTTCTCAGGCACACTGGTAGACTGACCGACGGAAGTAAGAATTCTTAATTAATGAAATAGTAGTATAAAATTGCCAACCTTCAAATCCAGTTTTATATCATTTCATTGTTATCTACATCAATATATGGCTTTGGAATATAGTTCTGTAGATAACATTTTATGACTTGTGGTCTTCGGCAAGTATATTCACGTCTTGGGGACTCAATACTCTCAAACAGCCCACATATAGTTGACCATTCGAGAAGCTAATCCCGTCTTAGTGCACATCTATGCCCTTTAAAGAACATATCTTCCGAAATTCATAGAGACCAAAGTAGGAAATTCGATTTCCCCATACAGGCTTTAACACCCAGTTGCACCCCTAATGGGTTGTTTTAAAAAAATCCTAAAATATGCGTTTTATTATTTTGTTTTAAAGGATATTTATACCAAGTTCCAAGTTGATACACGCAAGGTATACAATTTTTAATGCAAACGTTCACATCACATTTTACCCTCTTAAGAGTTTATTTTGGCAAAATCCTTCCTCAGTGCACGTCTACACTTTCTAAGGAACATATCTTCTAAATTTCATGTTTCCATCTTCGTCAGATCACGGAACTGTTTTATATGTATAGATTGTCAATACAAATTTCTAACGATCTATACATATTATTATGACGATATGTACAAAGATGAATGATCCGTGATGGTTTCACTTCATATGCGTCTGCCTACCTTTTTCTCTCCCCACTTCCCTCTTTTATTTCCTAATAATTTTAGCTCCTGTGTTAAAACTCCAATAATTTCGCAATTAATCGTTGCTACATTGCTTCAATTGTTTTTATTATTTCATACAATTGGATAATATACAGTACCCGAACTTTGGCCAGGCAAGTCGCTCGTTTATATGTTCTAATTAACGCAACTTGCTCCCCAGTTGAATTCTATATTTTCACGGATAATGTACGTGGGTAATAAAAGTGAGCGTGACAGAAAAGTATAAAAAGAAATGCTAAAAATGTCCGTACTCGCTAGCATAGTCGGGACAGCAATAAAATTCGCGAGGGCCGGAGTATTGCTTGTTGTGCATTATTTCGTCCCCACCATTTGATAACCACGGGCTATACGTTATCGTTACGTAGCTCTGTGTTGCCTCCTTCGTTGGTTCATGCAATGCATTTTCTTAATGCACTCTGCGGACACATTTATAAACTCTTGATCCATTTGTATATACGTATACTGAGAATATAAAATAGTATTTGTAAAGCAGCCATATATATATATATATATATATATATATATATATATATATATATATATATATTTGTAGTCTCGTTAAAGCTTTTCATGCATTTATATAAAAAAGTGATTCTGGATGTTAAGGTATTCCTCTCGCAGAGGGCCGCATTTTCTGGGCGCATAAGCCTTTTGAATTAGTAGTAGATTACAGTGGCGCTTAATGAAAAAAGTTACAATCAATCATTGGACCCAACGATCAACTGAAATGAAAATTTTTTTATAAATTTTCTCGATTTGGACATTCTTACATGTTCTCTGAATAGTCGCGGTTACGAAAATTCTTCTGCTAGTCAAATTTTTCTTAGTTTTATTATTAGTGTTTTCTTTTAACATTTACATATACACATATACACATACCTAGACGCAACATGTATATGTCGATCGTCATGCATTCGCACGAAGGAGCAGTTATTCGATAAGATAATTGGAAAATTCTAATGGTCTCGTATGTTTTTTCTGCGAATGCGACAATTCCTCGGCTTTTTTATTATCTACTTCACGTCCGGATATTGGAATTATTGCGAAATCGTCCTGAAAGCACCGATATCGTTTCCCGTGCTTTAACGCATCCGCGATAACGCCGTAAAAGTTAGTGCATTAGATATAACGAAAGTCGAAAGCGATATAAGAGGCTATTGATGGAAAAGGATAGGAGTACGTTGAAATAGATGACGAGAGAGCGAGAGAGAGTGAGAGGGGGGGGGGGAGGAGAAAGGGTGCAGAAACTTAAACATAAAATATACAAGGTGCTTCTGCGATAAATGGCTCGAAACATGAGTTTTGCGTCAGACGATCTATACATAACATGCTTGTCAAGATATTATACTGAACAAAGAAGATGGATTTTAGTTGAATTCAAAGAAGCTCTCTACCGGATGTTTAGCGACCAGAGACCTCCTCTTTTTTCATTTATATCATGTACTTTCTCGACCATTCCTTTCAAACGATTGAAAGCCAAGTTACGAAACGCGGATTCACGTCGAAGCTAATACGAACGTGGTATGCGTACAACCAGTGTCTCTTCGTACAGCGATTAATGTATGTAAAATGACTCTTACGTGCTGATCGATCGCGGTGCAGCCAAGTGCTCGACAGAAAAGAGGAAAAAGTTTAGCACAACGCGTGCTTGTAAAACATCGCTCTACCGTATCATTCTAGAGTGGAATGTTCGCATGATATGCATTTTTCATAATCGAGTGTCGATAATGAGGTTGAATGGACGCTTTCGAAATCGTAGGCTACTCTTCATCGCGCAACGACCTAATGGAGTATTTCATAATGGGCCTCTTATGATATATTCGAACATTTGTAGTGATTACGCGAGCTTTATACGCAATACGGAAATTGCCACTTGGTTGAAAATGAATTTTTCCGTTGATGAAAAAAATATTCCAAGTGGGTTGGTAAACAGACTCGAGTCCCTCATTATTTTATCGTGAGTGACCTCCTTGCTGATATTCTACCTCGCTGTTTTTGCTACGGTTTTATGCCAGTGATATGATATGAAAGGAACAAATTGTTTTCCGCATTGCACCAATAAAAATCATTTGTTTGAATCAAATAAGTAGGGCACGTTTGACGTATTTTTGTTTGAAGCAACTCAATTTTTTAATTTACCGCTATCAAAATATTTATTAGACTTGAAGGAATAGTTGTAGCTGGCATACCTATACAGTTTTCATTGAGTATTGCAGTCGAATAAATAATTTATTCTGTGCAAAATTCAGTATAATATTCTGTGGACTATTGATCAATTGCTAAATTATTGATTATATTCGAATAAATGTTCAGTAGCTGGTACAAATTCGCGCTATGCGTAATTAGTTGTAAATAGCGCTTATGGCATGACTGAATCCAGAATTTATTTTTTTTCTGTATTTCGAATGAAAATATGTTAAAAACTTAATTATGGGGGGCGGGTATAAAAACTAGTGGATGGAGAGTCGAGGTTAGGCTCCGGCGGTACTTCGAGTTAAGCAGCGTTGTGTATGGCCGATACTCGAAGCGGTGAGCGCTTAGCTGTGAACCAACTGGCGCATCAACCAGTAAAGGGACGGACAATACTTTTGAGACCTTGCTGTAGATGATTAAGTAAAAGTCTGAGCACCATAGAATATGGGGCCGTCTATACTGGTTTTCCACAATTTCGCTGTACCCTCGGCAAATGCGACATAGTGTAGGTTAAAACGGCTATGGACGCAATGAAATTTAGGTTAGATTAGCGAAGTACGGGTGGAGATTCGTCGGAAAGGGTTTAATCGGGAAGGGTAATCCGTAAAAACCTGCGTGGATATACGTTGGAACTCAGGACATTAACCCTTCGTGGTCACCCTGGGCAGAATCGACCCGTCGATCAATTTTTTGCCTAAATATATAATAGTTCCCGGCTTCGAATAGGATTCACCATCTTACCTGGAGTTTGAAGTATCCTCATACCATTAAATTTACCCACTTCACATGTCGGAATAAATATCTTTTTTAGAACGCGTACTATGCTACGATTTTATCCCAAAAGTAGAATATCTAAGGAGTATCACATCAAAATTTTAGGTAAAAATGTTAAAAATTAATGGAACTATGATTTTTTTTTAGCGAAAAAGTGTCTTTTTTGCGTTTTCACCTTTTTATGATTTTTTTTAATATGTCGCCATTTTATTTCGTATAAATACATTTTTCGGGCATCATCTAGAAAGTTCAAAGCATGTTCCGTAATTTTTTGAACCACTTCAGATGGATAGTTTGATCGCAATACTTTTTTGAAAACTGACTGGGTAGAATCGATCCAAGTGTGACCACCGCGATTGAATTTGGATGCGTGACCACGAAGGGTTAAACAAACAAAAAAATAGGAGGGGGAAGGCCATTTTCGACTTAAAAAAAATGTTTTTTTTCTCAGAATAACTATAATAATTATGAAAATTACCCTCCGAAATCTAAATTCGTTTTGAAGATTTTATCTATGATGGGCCACTAAGAACTGATCAGGGGCCCAGACATACCCAAGCAAACATAAATAGTCCTAACCAAGTATTTCGGCGTTCCCGCGTATTGTGAAAAATACCTTACTTTTCACGAGTGAAATGTTCATCGAAAAAACATTTTTTACGTTTATTAATGGTCTTTCCCCTCCTTAATATTTTACACCACTACAAAGCTGGAACAAATGCCAAAAAACCTCGATACATTTTGGCAATAGGCGCCACCTGCAAATAATGATTATCAATGATTGACTCCAATAGACAACATCAATTATTCATGAAAATTGATGTATACGTTGTGCACAATATTGATGCATTTATTGGCTAATGTTTTCGCCTTATGCATTATAATCTTTTCTCAGCATCGTAGAATGAATTGTAGTGAAAAAAGGCAAACTCTCAAAGAGTTTGAATCTGAGCTCGTGCGCTCAATTTGTCTGGCATTTAATTAAACACAAGCTTATATATTTACGGTAAGCCATAGCACGAAGACAATATTGCCTACTGCATTCCCTTGAGATATATAGGACAGCCACGAGCCCACACTTGTACTTTAACCGTTTCTACGTCGCGTCGAGAAAGAGAGACCGAGAGTTCCGGCGTTCACGACGCTGCCAAGTTTGTCTTGTAAGTTTACTAATCAAGTTTACTACGTGTACACGTAGGAAGCAGCAGAAGAACTCCTTTTTTTTCTCGAAAAGTGCACACGTTTTTTTGGCCATTCTCCGTTTCCGCATCTCTCTCGTTCCTATATGCATAGAAATATATACGGTTGCAGCAATATTTGCACAAAGTAAAGCAAAACGTGCTACAGTCAAGATGCATGGTCGGACGATAAGAGATATGGCGTGAAATCATGTTATAATTATTTCCACGTCTGACCAACAAAGCATGTTTCTACTGGGCAGTCAACACGACAATCTTTCCTATAAAGGATTCTTGGCACAAAATGCACGAGAACTATGTGATTATGATTCCGAAATATATCTCGCGCTTTGTGAATAAACGTGACAAGAAGAGAAAGAAAGAACGGTATATATTTTGAGGGGAAAACTTTTAATTCTCGCATTACAACACATCTTCGAGACCATTTCGTCCTCGTAAATGGAGAAGTTTGAGTAATTATGAGCCTCCCCATCCGTCCATATCTCTAACCGTAGATTTTGATTGTCCTTGGTATGATTATATCTGTGTATACATCGATGAAGCGAAGTAGAGGGTTGACTGTGGAAAGACGAAATCCGGACTCGCGATTTTGCCTTGGGATTGTACTTACTACTTTGCTGAACTATATCCGACTATAATGTTCTTAGAGCTTTTATGAAAGTCCTCGGGAAGGAGGGAGCGATGGGGATGGAAAAGTGCTTTTGTGTGTTTCTGACTGGAGGATTCGTCCCGCGTGCTTTAAGATTTCCCATCTTTATCTTGTTTGAACTTACGACGTTTCTTCGATTCGTATACCTCAACCATACACATAATACGGGTGGAGGTATGTAGGCGGGCGAATTCACTTTAATCGTATATATCAACTTCTTCAAGTTTTTTTTTGCCCTCCTGTCCGGTCCTCGTAAGATTGGGGTTCAATCTTTCCCTCTCTTGTCTCTCCGAGTATAGCGTGCAAAAAAAGGTCAACATAGTAGAAGTCAAACGAGACCATTTTTTTCTCCCTTTAGCGAAAAACGAATTGGATTGGCCGTATCACATGACAGTAGTGGTCTAAAATCTCATGGAATTGTTCAACGTTTTGGGCTCGTACTTTACGGCATAAAGCCAACGGGGACAAAGGGCATGCTATTGGTCAAATCTCTCACTAGCTCGATTGGGGAAAATGGCACGCGCGAGCCACGAAAAGATAGATAAATGCTGTAATTGATATATGTGTGTGTGTGTGTGTGTGTGTGGGAGTATCCCAATTCCACGCTATTTCCAATATACTACAACGTTTGCTTTGTCAGTGCGTGACGTCATTGCAATTTTATTGTAATACTATGCAATGTGCCAGTGCTTCAAAACCCGTCGAATGGCTCTTAATCCCTTTCTCCATCTCTATTTCTGTTTCTCGCTCATTCAACTCTTTCACGCTCTCGCGGTGTAACGCGCTTCAGCTTCTTTTTAGTCCGAAAGAATTTCTCCACCTTCAGTCATTTCTAGCTGTGCTCTTTCGGTGAGCAACTTAATCAAAAGGACAGAGTGTCGGTCGGGAGAATGGAAAGATGAAGAATAAGCTGGCTCATCGAGAACAGTGCCCTGAATTCAGAGCTTGCCCTACGCAACGGAAGAAAAAGCACGCTAGAAGGCGTAAACATTTATTCCTTTAAATTTATTTATTAATATGCGTCAAACGTCCAGCGTCCAATCGTCGCTAATAATCAAGGAGAAAGGAATATTTAACAATAAGCGAGAAAAAATGGAAGTTGCACGTGGGGGAAGAAGAAAAAGGAGATGGAAAAAAAACTGAGTATGTACAGGGCTTAATTGCTATCCTGTATAAATAATGAGGCTGGTAAGCGAGAGCGCCGTCAGCGAAGGTGCCCGAAGGGTACTTGAAAATTAAATACTATTCATGGAATTAATCGGATTAACAAAAGATTTAATGAGGCATCGGTGTCTTTTACCCAATATCATAGCCTTTCTCTCTTCGATCGATCTAAAACTATAGTACGAAATTCGATAGACTTCAGGCGTTGTACGTACGTTTATTTTTATGCCTCATTCTGTATTTTTTTCTTCTTCTCTTACCAGATAGAATGAGTGAAAAAAACTTCTTCACACTTTACCCGTTGGAACAATTCCATTATTATTTTCCACCAGGAAAATGCGTAAAATATTACCTTTTTGTTTCAGCTGTATAAATAGAGCAGATTTGATCAGGGTATACGATGGAAGAAATTCGGAGAGCCCTACAATTGCCCTACTGTGCAACCAAGCTGCCGGAGTCGAGATACTGAGCACAGGGCCAGATTTGTACGTCGAATTCGTTGCTAATTCCGAGTGGCCTGACCAAGGCTTCAAGGCGATGTTCCAGTTTCAACCGCTAGACGATACGCTAAATCCAGGTTCGTGGGATTCAGCAATTACATTGTTCAGAACGATACCGCACGATTTGAGTCACCTACAAGAATCTAACCAACCAGAAATTCAACTTTAAATTACACTCGAGCAAACTAATTGCTCGAATCCTTTGTTCCTCCGTTTTCTCTTTCTGTTGTTGCAAATTGTAGTCCATTGGCGAGAAACGTTTCTGGCCAATGTCCACCAAGAGCCTCGACACATGTTCCATCCTTGTTAGAGATGGCAATTACGCTTCATTCGTCTTCCAATTATTCAATTTTCCATTCAGTGATTTTAACGATCCAATGATAGATTTTGATTAAACTTCCGACACAGAAAGTTGTAGTATTTACTGTGGAAATCGGAAGAATTCGAATCAAAGTACCACATTTATCATTTTATTTGTGCAAACCGCAATATTTGTATTATTACGAACGTAAGCAAAATTATTGAATGTTTAAAGCTTAAAGTTGCTCTTTTGTCATATCTAAAACAATAATTGAAAAAGGAAATTCCAGTAATTTCGTATTGTATCATTATATTGGAGAAGCCTGTCCTAAAAAAGAATCAAAAATGAACATTCGTTATGTGCCTATGATACCAAAGAAGGAACCAAACGTGTTGGTTGAGAAATTACCATCAACAGATCGTATTGGTTCCTCCTGAGTTCTAAAACAGAATTTTGTATACCCTGAGAGCAGCAGCCTCATTTGGTAAGCCAGACTCCTGTATTACTGCAGAAAACGGTTGACATCGATCAGTCCTAGTACAGAAACGTCGCTTCACGAAGCTTTTTCAAAACGGCCTGGGTTTAAGCTACCTTCTTCTCATGTTGGATTATCTACAGATGTTATGGTCATGGCTACAGTCGGTAAAAAGGCTTTCGCGTTCCATCGTGTATCTTTGGATTGCTTGCTTTTTCAGTCGGCAATGTTGTTACAGGAATAAGCTTAACCGTCAAGTCGGATATTTGCCTATGTTTCCCTCTTGCTTCTTCATCCGATAAGTGAAAAAAAATCTTTTACCACTTTTACTTTAGATTTATTGATGTAATGCTGCAAACTGTGTTTGCAATTGCTTGATTTTTCTAAAATCTGACAGATTAAGTTTTTTTTTAACGAGATCCTCTGAAAATCGGTGACAATACGAAGCACCGAATTGCACATCCAGCAATTTGTCTTGCCTATCGTAGATATGAACGTAGCTGAAAAGAAACGCTGGCGAGCACCGCGGACTACCCAATTTATGAGGTAATAAATCATGAACGTGGACCCTTTGTATTAAGGTAGATTGGTTGTGTTCTATTGCACCCAACAACGCGTTCTGTACGTATACATGTAGAAACGGATACACACGCGCACGCGTGGTTGGTACTCCCTGTCGTAATTAACGGCACTGTATATTCCGAGGATAATTACAATAATGTGTTGCAGAGCTAGACAAGGTCGTCCCTGGGGCTGTTACGGGTAACCCCAAGTACTCGGTCATCGGGCCGGCTGTCAGCGCAACGAGTAAGTACCCAGCTATGTACATGTGCTTGTGTGTGTGAGTGGAAACGCGCGCGCGCGTCTGATCGCAAGTACAGTGGAGTTTATAATGAATTGCGATTTTCTCGTTACGTCGTTTGAAACGATTTGTCACATGAAAATTCACGATGACTAAACTCATGATTAATTATCCAATTATCATGTGATGGAGAAAGTATGGAACCAAGTACTAACCGACAGGAAAGCTGACGTGATCTAATTTTCGCAATAGCTCCGATCGTTCTTTTCATCATTCATTAAACACTCGAAATCTTTGGGTCCACCATTTCTGCATTCTCATCAGGACACAGCAGTGATTCCTGCTGCAGGAATATTTGGTGTTTCTCGTCTAGTTAGGACACCCAAGTAGAAGTTGTTCGTCTTGTCTTCCCTGTCTTGGATTCGTTTGTTGCTGCTCACCATTGTCCATTCTCTCGTCATCTGTCGTAACGGATTTGCTTAGTTGCGGAGGATGGAATGAGGGATAGAGAGGCCTTAATCTCAATTTGTACATCTCCGTGAAATCCACGTATTTACCCATGCAAATCCACCTCTCCCTAATGCGGACTAACAACATGACCGGACGAACAGAAATGCGGAGCCGTAACGACGAGCCCGAGAACAAGGGAACTACGAGAGAGAGAGAGAAGAGAGAGAGAGAGAGAGAGAGAGAGAGAGAGAGAGAGAGAGAGGTGCATATGGTACAGTTTCTCTAAGCTCACTTCGCTAACGCCAACAGCAAGTTCAATGTGTCGCCTGTTAGGACATACAGTTAGTAGTTCATGCCTGAAGAGGGTTCGCAAGTTAGGCTGAGTGAGGAGAATGGAAAAGAAAGTCGAGATGCTGTGTGCAACTCACAGCGGACCTTCCCTCACATCGTGACACCGTCCCCTGCAACTAAGTCTTGCGATACTTAGGTATACTTAGGTCTCACCATAAAACAAACTGTGCCAAGTGTTGGTGTTGTCACGGAGCATCATATATGCGAAAGCTATTCATGGCCTTCCAGTTTTCTTCCTTCGTTGCCACTCTCTCCCACATATCCTTATATATGACAGCTATATTATGAGCTTGTGGGTCTACGAGTGTAGTAGCCCCCCCCCCCCCCCCCCCCCCCCCAGAAACGAGCCGCGCTAAGTGCCGTAAACACTACGATGCACCTGCAACGTTCCATAAACCCCCTTGAGGACCGATAAATTATAATTTTGGACCTTCTCGTTGCTCGTTATAAAAACTGTTTTGGAACAAGTTTCAACAGCAAAGTCCTCGGTGAAGGTACGTCAACGTTTCATTATTTCAAGCTCCGTGGAGACACTCGTACAACTCGACACGACAAACAATCATGGCCATCAATGAAGCGATTGTCTACCAAACAGTTGCAAAATTATTATTCCAAGGGTAGGGCAGTGGTGCGTGACTCAGGTGGATCCGGAAGTGTCGAGACTATGCGAAAAAACATACATGAAAAAGTCATTACGGGTCGAAGAGGTCTGCAGTCCTGCTAAGCTTTATTTACTCTGCGTAATGGTCCGCGCCACTGAAATCGCAAGATCGATTTAGTCCGCGTTTTCCTATCCCATTTGCCTCTTTTAAACGCCCTTGCAATATACCTGATAATCTCGTGGACAAACGTAGATTTTTTGTTGTTTTTTTATCTGTCGAAACTCTTTTCTCCCTGCTTCGCCATAACTCGGGACGCATTCGCAGATTGGAACGAGCAATAAATTATTAAGGCGCTTAGGTACATAGGCGCCGATGTGCTTCGCTGTGTTGCCGTGGATTTACAGCGTACATAGAACTACCTGTGCACTGTGAAAAATGTCCCATTTCCGCCCGAGTGCCAGTGGTTATGAAACGAGTCATAAAGCGGTGAGTACCAGTGTGTTCTTCATGCGCAAATTGTGAACCAAGTGTGGGACGTTCGAATACGAGACTGCCGGCATATGAATTTACCGGTAAATAAGATGTACATCTATATCAACAGCCCGTGGTAACAAACACAACGTTATAATAGCGGGCGAAATAATGAAATCCATCGGAGTAGAGATAAGAAGATATTTATTATGACGATCCCATAATACACCTGCAAAAAATAAAATTTCATGCAGTCATTCGCATAGCCAGGATTTTTCTAGGTGGGGGGGGGGGGGGGGGGGGGGGGGGGGGGTAGAAGGGGCCGGCCTAACAAAAACTGGTTTTACTCACAATCATCTTTTTTTTAAATAAAATTTGCACAATAGCCGAGAATCACGTAACACACATGAAGTATGAACCTCGCTTTAGCAACCCGTTTATGTTGACATTAATATTAAACTCTTGCAGTGTTTTAAAAAATAATCCACTAATATTTCGTCATCCTTTAATCCAGTTACCAGTCTTTAAACTTTATTTTCAGTAGGTACTCAACTAAATAAGTCTTGGTTTTCTATTGTTTTCTGCAAATTGATCCAACAGTTTTGCAGCGGATTTTTTTTTAATAATATAAGTCTCCATGTTCAGCAGTCACATATGAGAGCATCGTTCCTGATGCATTGTGCTTCTAAGCCACTTTTTTATCCGCCTCATGGCAGATGAACTTTCCTCACTTTATACAAGTTAGGATAGTGCTTCTTTTTAATGTGCTTTCTTGAATTTTCAGCATTTATTTCATAATTCTTAAATTGAAGTATGTTTTTCATGACCATCGCTTCAGCTTCTAAGTCTGACGTATCAATTATTAAGATTTTTCTATAATTATTGATGAAATCCTCCTCGTTCTTCATATCCAATTTCAAAAATGCATCAACTACACGAGCTAACGGTAGATTGAGATCTACCGTTAGCTCGTGCAGTTGATGCATTTTGTAAATCTATTACTTGGTAGTAAATGTTGATCTCCAGTATTCTTCTGGTTATGTATCGAGCGGCCAATATAATGGCTTTTGCCCACAGTTGACTGAATTGCGAAATTTGAATATCTATTTAATTTACGTAATGAAATAGCTACTTTTTATACAAATTATGAAATTACAACGAAGAAAATAGTTTAACTGTTATTAAATTATTTCTCTATGCTTGCTTAGGTGAAACTTAAATAAAATTAATCGATTATTGGATTTCAATCATTTTGGATCGATCTTTTTCAGGAGAGGGGGGGGCGTGCTTACCCCAGGCCACCCCCTGGCTACGCCAATGCATGTAGTATCCCTGCAATATTACATAAACCGATAGTTTATTCCTACGTTTAATTAAACCAATTTCGTTCAACACATAGTAAACGCAACAACCTCTATTTGTTACTACTGCAATCGTTTTTTCTATGATCGTGTCTCGGAAGTCTTTCACATTCATATGATCCACGGAAAAAGAATTCAGGATGCTTGTAGCACTCGGAGCACTGTACCCATATTTTTTTTTTTCGTTATTGTGACAATAACGATAACTATAGTAAATCAAAACTATAACGCGGTTTTCCCGATTCATGGAGCGTATTCATGTGTGACTACAGTGGATGATACGGAAAGTATGAAACCCTCCAGGTCAAGAAGCCTCGTAGAATCTGCAATGAAACTCGCATACTATACAACGCAGATATTTCGCGGCTCATGTTATTTCCTGCAGGTTAATAGACCAATGAGAATAAGCATTGAGATGGGAGAGCGTGCCCAAAAAGACGCTGCTTCCGAAAAAATTATGTTGTCCCAATCGCGGTCCAAACATTCTTTCACGCAAGTGAGTCTTTTCTCGACGTGATTTTCGGACAATGGCGATTCGTCTGTGACTGCGGTCGAACGTCAACTAACGCTTTCTATAGAAAGCATCTTGGTGGAAGGGTCTCGTTACCTGCTCGCGTTCGAATCTACCCGCTAACGGTTTCCAGGAAAAAATGTTGCCGTAAACGTTTTTGCCAAACAGACTGCATGGAGCTACTTCGTTCAGCCGTTAACGATATCACTATTCACGTTCATCAACGCAGCAATGACAAATTCTAAACGACATGTATGCTTCGTATTTGCGCACTTGGAATACACATTATTAAACTACAGTGGCAATGGTAATAGATGGTCCGACATTACGTCCATAGCACAGTCGGATAAATTGTGTTCCTGCGTCATCAGTTTAGCATCGATGGACGTGGAATACGGTATTCTCGGCTTACCGAAATACTCGAAGCCCTTTATGATTCCAAGTAAAAATCTGTCACACGTATGGAAAAAAATAATAAAAGAGGATACATTTTTTATCTCCAGGCTAGATGATAGAATCATGGTCCCAGGAAGATATAAACAAAATAATCGAGACAGTAAATGGATCACGGTGGGTTGTGACTGCGGTTGCATCGGTCGTTTTCCTCTAGGGTCGTGATATCAATTACTTTTAACCGAATGAAGCAGCCTAAGCTCGTTCACAGTGACAAAATCGCCTTTCGCATTTCATAGACCAACACTGACGTAAGAGCTGAAAGATCCATAGGGTCAACCTGAATGTTCGGCCTTCGAGGTCATGGAGGCCTCCTTTAAGGGAACGAGAAATAGTGGTATGAGAATCGTGATTCTAGCACGTTAAAAGAGGCGAAGCAAAGACGGAAGAAGATGAAGGCGTGGGGTTTTGTCAGAGTGAGGCAATCATGAAGAAGAGAGTAGTGGAAATGGAAAGGTAGGTGAAACTGATGTTGCGGGAAAAAAAGATGAACTTATAGAATCCCTGGAAATCTTATAGAGCGAATGATGGCAAAGCGGGATGAGATATTGGTTTACAGGCAGCCCGATCGATTCGGGGTGACTGCCAGCATCGCGACGGCTTTGACTTCATCTACACTATATCACGACGCATATATATATATATATATATATATATATATATATATATTTGCACAAGCACACATACGTTCAGACGGACATATAGAAACTACATATTTACCTCTCCTTCGTGTCAAGGAGTTTTAGACAGATCGAGCTTCATTTTTTCCTACATCAAAAAATCTTCTAATATCCTTTTTGTGCACATCAGTGGCTTCATCCAATTTATCACTGGAAAATCTGAATCTCTATGGCTTTACAGTGCAGACTGCAAATGCAACGTGTTTCGAGCATAGCCTCCTACTTCTCTAGGATAAAAGTTAAAGGCAACTTCGAAATTGAAATGGTAAATTCAGCAACTTCAATTGATCAATACGCAGCACCCTGACTCACGTAGCCCTAAAAACGAACGGTTCAATGAAGCCAATAACAATACTTAATATTAAGTTAAATCCTTATTACTGATTCAATGATCGAAGCACATCCAGTCGCACAAGTAAAATTATCTGTGTACATTTCTCCACCAATGTATTCGGAAGGAAATGCCGCAAAGAGCTGACGCGATATAAAGAGTATAACTTTCTACTCTTGAACTACGCGCTTGCATCATTCCTACTGTGCGCCCTTTCCTTCTCACCGTTTCTCGTTGCTTATCCTGCAGTGGGAAACCTCGCTAACATTAATTAATCGTCCAAAATTGCGGCACCAGAGTTGCCGGAAACCTCAGCGGCATCAACCTTTCGAATGCTGAGGCTAGGCCGTATCTTTTTACCCGTACTTGTTTTCCACACGTTCCGATTCTCTGTGGATGTCGTAAATACATCCACGAGGGACGAACGTGCCCGAAGCGATTTTCTCACATGCCGCTGCTGCTCTTTCTCCGCAAAACATTAACGTCTTTCGTTTCCCCCTGTGAAATTCTTCCCAATCTATTCGTTGATTATTCTGGTTGACGTTGCATTGGGGAATCCAATTTTGTGCCCAAATCCGTCCCATTTTAAATGTGACCCTACTAAATTATTTCATTCGTATACGCGTCGTACTAGGGTACTGTTCAAGTAATTCTCTCTGCCCGGACATCTCGCCGGTGACACGCACTGGTTGTCACTTTTTTTTCAGCGTACCTTGTTTCGAATTGCGACCAAAGGTACATAGTCTTTTTGCGACCACCGAGTTGTAAAAGTTAGCGTAATAGAAATATCCGTCGTAGGAAGGTAAAGAAATAGGGAAGAACTAGTCGGAGCCTGGAGCGAACGCGACACATCTTTCCGCAGTGCGGATGTAACAGACTCGGGATTAAGTTGGCTTAAACGAGTAAAGACACGACAGGACTTTTCATTTGGGTGTTTTTTTTTTCATTACGGCTATTTTTTCCTTCGGCTAGTCGGAATACTGGTGTGAACATCAACGGTGCCCGCGTACAAAAGTGAAAATGTTGATGAAAATGACAGCTTTCGGGACCTTTCTTTCACTGTGCGATTACCTTTCGGGAGGGGGGGGGGGGCGGTAACTGAAGGGTTGTACACAAACTCGATCAGCACATATTAGATCGCAACAAATTTTCGCTATACAGTAACTATCGACTTAACATTTTTCAAGCTTCAATTGATAAACCCAAAATAGAACCCCACTTTTCAATGCAATAGTAGCAATAAGAAAAACTCTTTCTTATTGCTACTTCACTATATATATCTACTCTTCTACTGGTATTGATATTTTCTATCGTTGCAATTACGATTCCATTAACAGAACGAAAATGCAGCAACTTCGGGTGCTCGTCAATGCTGATCTATGAAATATCGCTTACTCCATACGCAAATACGCGACTAGCCGGGACAATCTACACATCGTAATGCACATGTAGCATGTTTTTACATGGAAATCGCGAATCTGCGTCCATTCGTACAAGAACGGAAAGAGTAATTTTGTCCGTAATAAATATCGCGTTCTCACAACTGACGGCGGTGGCGGGTTCGCAAACTCGCTTGGTAGGCTAATGATGCGAAACATTAAAGTTGCATTACAGTGGGGCAGGAATGGGGTAAATATTTCTCACTATTGCTTGTCTCGCCCTGTGTCGCCCGGAGAGCCAGCCAAATCGTCCAGCGGGACCCGCACCACCGCAACCATTTACCGTGACGCTAGATTATCGTTCCCTCCAAACTATATATATATTACCTAGTTATAACGAATTGTTGGCTACATGTATATAGAATCTTTATGCCCACACCACTTTGCCTATATCTGTATACTGTTAAGCGCGTAGTTTCATACAAATGGGCGTGTAGGGGTAGCAGTTGAAAAAAATTATGCGGAAATGCGGTCGGGTTTGGTGAGCACAGCAGCGACCAGTCCCACGCTTTCTCTAATAATAAAAATACAAATGCTCCGGACCCGTGCTTCCTGTAGACTGTAGATATGAATATATCTATATGTACGTATGTATGTACAGGCCCGTTTATTTGTGTGTGGGGGTGGTATGCCAACCTTTCCCGAGGCAAGATTCGTTCATTGGGTTTTTGTTTCCCTTTCTCTTTCATGCTCTTGCGGAGTTTTGAGCCCGAAGAGGACACATAGATTCAAGACTTCGTTTACGTTTGAAAGAACAAAAAAGCATCAGGAAAGAGCTGAGCTCGTACAAATAACGGGAGAGGGCTCTGCAGAAATTGGTGACTTCAAGCTTTCAGATACCCTCCTGCTTTCTAGATATGTGTAGAATACATACACAGCCGTTTCATCCCGGATAGAATCTTTCACAAGACATTTGTATCACCGAGTTATTACCAGTTGGGCTTCCCTAGCGGCGAAGTTGAACTTGCCATTGCGAGTGAAAGAAATAATAATCTGTATGTACTATATCGAATGACCAAAGTAAACAAAAAAATCCGGGGCTAGTTGGCTTTTTACCGATCGCGTTAACGTTTTTGCAAAAGTTAGAGCCGGTGCGGACCAACCGGAAAACGGAAGTTATCGTCTCTGGCGGCGAGCAATTATCATTAGTTGCACTCGCGTCGACGCGGGAAGGAGAGGAACGTTATGGGTGGACGAGACTTTTGCCAGGGATATGGAACGAAAATCAGTGCAAAAATATTTTAAGGGGGACAAGAGTTCCTCGGAAAGCATGAAGAAGGGAAACCTTGTCGTTTTTGTTCGGTCTACAGCTAATATATGCAGACACATTAGATATATCCGGAGAAACAGGTAGGAAGAAGGAGATCGAGAAGAAAGAAACAGAGAGGTCTTAGGTGCGAAAATACCAATTGAACGTGGTTTGGGTGGTAGAACTTGTGTGTGTGTGTGTGTCGAGCCCCTTTGCGACCACGAATAGGGAAAGCCACGAGTATAGAAAGAAAAAAAGGCTATGTCGCGGGTGCCGCTCACAGTACAGTGCACCGTATAGCTGTTGAGACGGTCTCAACAGTCCGGAACCAAGTTGGTGGCAAAGTTGTTCCAAAGTCGTTATCACGCCAAGAGAACTTGGGTCAGGAGCGAAGAGGGATACAAGGGTGGCTAAACTAATCGGCTCGGTGGGCTCGTTCACTATGATGGCGTCACCAAGACAGAGAGAGCGAGAGAGAGAGAGAGAGAAAAGACAGATAGCCGAAGAAAAAGGATGTGGAAAAGCCGATGTAACGAAAGCTCAATGTGCGCAGGGAAAAAGGTAAAAAGACGAAGCCGCAGATATAGCGTAGCGAGGGAATGGTTAGGCATTATAGGAGATCCGGAGGCTCCGGTAAAACACCGGCTGCAAGTTTTCCTCGCGTCCAACGCTAAAGCTTGGTGAATCGTCTCTTGACGTGGGACTTGCCGTCTATATACGTAGCTAGAGTATATACAGTCAGTCAGCTTTTATCCACGAAATCCTGAAGCCTCACCTATATGCTTGTGTGTACTTATCCGAGCTCGTGTAACAGATAACAATCCGATAAAATCTAATTTAACCCCTTCTCCGGTTGAAGTAGTGCAGAGAAAAATGTGGGGGATGGTCATGAGCTTTTCGTTCCTCGCTCTTTCTCTGCTTCTCGCTCACTATCGGGCGTACGTTGAACCGACCACTTTTGCTTAGTGTGGCTCGTGCTCATTGCCGGATACAAACTGGACTCTCGCGGGTACCAGGTCTGATACATTTTGCGGTTCAGCGACTCGAAGTTGTGGCATGGCGGACGGGAAAACGGAGGCGCCATATAGGGGTGTCACCGGCCACGGGATGTCCTCACCACCGGACCTTCTCTCCGTCCTCCTTGCCTATTTCTCTCCGTGCTGCCTGTTTCCGTGTTACGTTTCCCACATGTGTACAACCGCGGTTCGTATCCATAGGTCACGGTGGTATGTGCACTCGTCTACAACACTTCCTCGTTTACGTGTACGCATATTGGATATGGTCTTGCGTATTCGTAGGTATACGTACGTACCTGGAGTGCATGTTTGGTATGGGGTAGGTACACAATAGATCGAGTCCAGAATACGTCCACGAACGGGACGGGAAATACGTATCTGGAGAATCGAAAGCTGGTGCTGTTCCTGATTCTCGGCTCAGCCTTCACCAGCTATATATGCTGGTTATAGCGAGCAATGTGCAGACGTGTGCGTTCGTGTGCTTGGGTGCAAGTTTAGTTTGGGCTACAGCATCGTACGAGGGCATGTCCCTCGGGACCACTAGCCACACTCGAGTTACGATTGTAATTGGCAAGCTCGAATCCTCGGCTACGATGCATATACCAACGTTCCATATACGCATATATATATATATATATATATACGATACGTATGAAGTCAAGCACGAGGCGCACTGATAGTGAATGACTGAAGACGACTATATATGACTATATATGACCTTGTTTCCAAATGCTGAACGCGTACGAAGTAGTCAAATCATAGCTTTCGGGCTTTGACGAACTTTTATTAGCGCTCAGTCTACATTGGCGATACGATCGACAATTAATTAAATTGCTCTACTGACTTCAACGCTGAGACCCGAATTTCATTGCATGCACTGTCGTTCACTCGCGTGCCAGTTCTACCCTCGTTCCATCATTTCGTAATATTACTGTTTTCTTAACAGAGGCTTTTCCTAAGAGTCTAAACGTCCGTCACATCATGACAAACTTTCACGGTGTTGTACGAACAGCCACTTTCAAGTCTCTCTGGTGGTGGTAGTGAATATCTCGACTTCTCACACTCTCAATACCACTCGACTTTGCCGTTACCGACGGCTGCTTTGTTCAGTCGTTCACTATTATCGCGCCTTTTCACATCCAAACGTTGATCAGTGGTGTGATGTTGCTGGTTAATGTGTGTGTTTAACCCGAACAACACCCGGGTCTCCCAAGTCTGTTACAGGAAAAGCACTTGGGGCTCACACTGCAGTTCCAAAACTCCTTGTCACGGGATGAAACAGGCGAAGGAGGACGACAAAGCGAAATGTCAAGCGGGCAGGAAGTCATATAAGTTTTGACGTTCCTTCACTCGGGTTGTAAGTTGAGATCGATAATGCAATAAAAGGTTGCGTCTTAAATAAATTTAAAAAAAGTTAAATTTTGAGTAACCCTTGCCGAAAACAGCATCATGGAAATTTATGAAGAAAAATCTTTTTTTTTCGATCAAATCCGATCCAGTGGCTAACGGAAACCATTGCCTATCTACAGAATCCTCCATCAGAGAAACCTTTTTGTAAGAAAATAAAAAACTTATTTGAAGTACTTAAAAATCGGTTAACTATCCTTTTCTTCAAAACCCTAATACTCCAAGGTGACAATACCTTAGCGTGCCAATATGATTTCGCAATAGCTATTGTACACGGTTTATTGAAATAATCGAGAGACGGAGGAAATTAAGCTCCTATTAAATTATTCAAGAGACGAGAGAATACAACTGCTTTTATTTTAAGCTCCACGACCTACGCTTGATTGAGCATCTAGTAAGAATCATGCATAGGGAATCAACATTGAAGTATATGCAGTCCTTTCGCAAGATGGAATTTTATTCAGTAAAAATATGACACACTTTTTTCCTGAATCTCGTCTAGTCAACATGCTTTAGTTTGAATTCCGCGCAGTTTCTTTCTGGATTTCAAATCTCCAGATCTTGAGATATTGGAATATCGCGCTTGTAAAGGATGATGTAATTTGTAAATCAGAAACTCGACATTTCCCTTATATCTTGATTATTTCGATCCACCATGCACAACAGTTATTGCGGGAAAAAACTGGCCCGCTCAGTTATTATCTCCTCAGAGTACTTACAATTTGGCTCGCACGATGCCCCTTGGAAAGCACTTATAAAGATTGAAGAAAAGATAATGGCTCAATTTTTAAGTACTTAGAATAGGTATTTTTTCACAAAAAAAGTGTTTTTTTCTTAATTATGTTACTTATTTTGAATTCGAGTTACTGATAGGTTGTCGATATGTTAAGCGTGTGGTACCCTGAATATTGTAAAATATGACCTGGACTCTAAATCCATAGACCTAGACTCTAAATTAAAAACTGAATGATATTTAAAAAGGGTCATGTGTCAGTGAAATTTAAATTCGCCTCGAAGCCACGATTTCAAGATTTTATTCCCGATATTTAAAGATATATATATGTATGTCGCGCGTCTTCGTAAGAAAAAGCCTATATTTTGGATCCTCAAAGATTCCTATCCTTAGACAACCTAAAGCTCAGACCGTCAAGGGGCTTAGTCATTTTGTCGCTACTCGAAGTTGTCGGTACACTCTGGTACCAGGATGTTTCAAGCTTCCTACAGAAAATGGCAGCATAAATAAATAAACCTACCATGCATATATGTTCGTTTCCATATGCCTGACAAATATTCTAATATTACACCTGTTGAGGAACACTATCAAATACTATGATTGTTGCTTTCATGCATTAATTTGGAAACTTCTAATTGGACATTCTCTATCCGACAGTGTACAGATGTAACTAGGTAACAACGAGCCGTAACTAGAAGAGTTAAACAAATCTTCGTCCTATTTTCATTAGAAGGTACCGCTGGCAAATTCGAGCTTGCAACGTTTTCCGTTCGTGTGGGTCGGACAGAAGCGAATGTTCTCCTTGACTTCGAAGGGAACTGCAACGACGACGTACGTCTCATAATATTTTCATGGCAAGCGGCGCGTTGGGTACTCCCGAGAGTTCCATAACATTGTGGGATGGACCTCCGAGGAATAGTAGACCAACCTACCCACGTGCTTACAATCTCCATGCATATATCTATGCCTAAGTTACAGGCAAATCTGATGTCTGTATATATATATATATATATATATATATATATATATATATATATATATACATATAGGGATATGCATTTCACTCACCTCCCGCGGCCTGTGTGTTTCTACTCTCTACAAACCCGACACAGCTCAAACGCGGGTTCACCTTTTGACCCCGGAACGAGTGAGAGCACTGTGAATATAAGAGCTCCACCTGCCAGTAGAGTAGCACATCTCTCATGGGAGAACCTGGGTCAGAGTAAGAGAAAAACGAAAAAAAAAGAAAACAAAGATCAAGTCTGTAGCAAACCAGAAACGCGACATACAGCATTTACCCTGCTATACTTATTCACTCGAAGTAAGGAGGGACCCCGAGATCTTGTTCTCTTTTACATACGCGCACACACAGAAAGACTTTCGGAAAAGAAAATTCAGCTGGGCGCGACAAAATAAATTAGAAGGAAGGTTGGATTACACGCTAGCTCATAATCGTCTTCGTTTCCATGTTCTGCCGTTGTGGTTTAGAGAGATTCAATTGAGAGCCTAGGGTTTTTTAAATGGAGATCTTTGAAATAGAATCACAGAATTTCACTTCTACAAAATAATAATCTTATCTTTATAAATGAGCAAATTTTCGAGCGTGGTTTAACGATATTTTCAAGTTCTCTTCAGCTTCTTTCGAAGTAGCAATAACAGCCATGCCACTGCTTACGGCGTTACACCACCTTGACGCTCGGAAAAATACGTATAAAAATTAAAAAATATTTTTGACGCGACTATTCAATATATAAAATAATGTTTATTTTCACAAATACATTGTAGTTTAATGATGAAATTTTATAAAAATTAAAAAACGTCAGATAGATAGTCGTCTAGTAGGGCCGTCTTTTGAAAATCCTTGCCAATAGTGGAATTTTTTTCTCTGCCAGGCCTCGTTTGAAAAATGAAAAAATAACGTTTCTTGTAAAGAAAGGCAACAGCTAAAGTGTGGCATCGGGAAAAAATGTTGAACTTTTTTTTTCGTAGAAATGCCAGCTGTTTGACAAAATCTTTGATTTTTACCAAAATTTGAGTTATAAATATTAATAAAAAATAAACGCAGCATCCGACAAAAAAAATCCTGTGCTACATCCTAGATAATATTATAAAGACTATGTGGTACAAATTTCATCAAAATCGGTTGAGTCGTTTATTCAGAATCGAGATATTTTGTCCACTAGTTTGAAAACAGGGTCCTACTTATAAGACGACTTATATCACCGCCATTACATTTTTTTTATCTGTTTTTTTTTCAATTGTTCATAAAGCTATAATGTATTTGTGAAAAATAAAAATTATTCGATATCTTTAATAGGCGCGGCAAAAATATTTTTTAAATTTTTATACCTTTTTTTCCATGCGCCAAAATGGTGTAACCCCTTCAATGCAGATTTGTCGAGATTGGCAACAGATGGTGTATACACAACGTAGCTATGTTTGTACGTTATGTATGCAAATGGTGATTGAGTATCCGATTCTTTAACTTCTTTACTCTTCACCTCCCCTTTTTCTCTATCGTTGCTACTGGAGGCGTGGGTTCCTTTACACCGATACGTTTGTCATTTATTTTCTATTTTCAAAACGCTTCGTATTCTCCTGTAACGATTTCCAACAACGCAATAGCAGAAGACTAAAAAGAACAACAAGTGTTGGGATTTTTGGCCTGTTTGTTTTTCTAGCGTTTCAGGGTTGACAGCCTCTTAATTTGTCCTAGATTAATTCATCCACACGTTACGGAATATACTCGACGAAGAGTATCTATACAATGAGTTTATTCTATTTTCTGCATAATGAGAAAAGTTAACCTGTTCATCGAACTATTTTCGCAGCTTACTCATTTCCAATCCTGTAGCGTGCAACCGTCGTTGAAACAAGTCGTATACCAGGAAGTAACATTCAACTATATAATTGTTTTCCACTGGAAAACACTGGGAAATCGTGAAACGCTTTTCTTGTTACATGGCTGGACTGCATAGTGGGCAGCAAATTAATACGTCTACAGTGACTGTACACATTTAATGAAAGACTAATTGAATCCTATATAGTGAACGATCGAACAGTGCTTCATCGATTAGAATTGATTCAACTTGAAACCTTTGAAGGTTGGTCAGGTTGTGAGCCCGTAAAATCTGACCAAGATTGTAACAAGGCGTCCGCCTGTGCTGCCTTGTTGGATTTTAGGCAAGCTTCTGTTTTCATGTATTGAAAAAATATTGTAAGTGATTTTAATGACTCCAGAGATATTAAACAAAACTCCTCCCTATATAGTAAATTACAAGGATAATCTTGAGTTAAAAACTTTTTCCTTATAAATAAAAAATTATCCAAATGTTCGTACATTTTTTTCCTTAATGGTGACCCGCCAATACTAATAGAAAATTGCATACAAAATTATGATTGTAGCTTACTTTATGCTTTTATAACCTGAACAGATTAAGAATTTCATTGATTTTTTTATATCAGATGATAAATTTAGGAACTTTCGCAGCGCAAGTCTCGGCCGCGTGACGTCTGTACCACCGACCATTGTCCCTCCCGGTCTAAATAATAATTTTCATTGTGTGAAAAAAATGAAATGCGTTTATCTTTCATAGTTTTCCTGTAAAGTATTCACGTATTCCCGAACATTAATGATTTTTCAAGCCAACACAGTACAACACTCTCTTAAAACCTCCCTAGTACACTAGACACAGTTTTGCGGGCCATTTTTGTACCTCATCGTTTCCCTTGTTTTCGCAACCTCTTCAATACCGACTGTCAGCGTATATTTGTAAAGGGCGTTAAATTTTTAAGGTCGGTTAGAAACCAGGATTCTCGACGCAAAAGCATTTGGAAAAATCTATTTGCGCTGGTTGACTCAAACCCAAGACCTCCGGAATACGTCAGCTCAAAGCTTGGCTGATTGCGTCTATCAGAGCGAGCAGTGAAATATATAAATTATGTACTAGATGAGGATCTACCACCCCATCTTGTAAAAAAATATTTATAATAAAATAACGACACGCAACGCAGCAAATAGCAAGTCCTTACCTGATACTACATTAAATATAGCGCATATAGCAACAACACGTCACCATCTAGCGTTAATCGACAAAGCACAGTCACATCCGAAACCATATTTTAAAACGATATCAAGTATACGAAAAATCAGCTTTTCTTCATCACTTGATACGCGTGCACTGTGGAGCGACGATACACGGGCGACTGATGGGTGTCACGGCAGCGCATCGTATGATGCCAGAACGAACGTGATTGATTCATTCAGATCGTACATTTGGCTGGGTACCCTGTCTTGCCCGCAACCCCGTCTTGCCTCCCTCTCTCCTACTTGAATGGCGGAAAATTCAATTTTGCAAGAAAAAACATCGGTCTCCGTTTGTTTCAAAAAGTGTGCGGAAAACCCTTCGATTGTATGTGCTATGAAATAATGGGCAGAAACTGTGGATGTAGAAATCTCACGATAGTCACCGTCATAAATTTCGACCTCAAGTGGATAAATCTCACTTCATTTAAATACATTTGGATTGATCCATAAGAAAATTTATCCGCCAAGAATATTCTTCTCGGTCCAAAAAGTACCGAAAACCCGATTACGCGAGATGCGATAACGTTTTGCGTAATCCGCTTTACGAGAATCAAACTTTGGTCCACCCGACGATCCCAACACTAAGGTTAGCTATTCCCAAGAGAAGACGAGCTGAAAAGAAAAAAGCGTAGTCACTGTGTATATATACATATATGCTTAGCTCGAAAATACGCCGCCAAATTACTGCTAATGCATCTCTCAGTGCGGGATAAGGGAACGTGGAAAATGGAAGACCGATAAAATTATGAACTTCTTCGTCGTGTCGACGCCAACGAGGCAATGCTAAAGTAAAAGTATAAGAAGAGTGATATAACAGAGGCGAGAACGGGAGAAAGGAGGGGCATGAAATCGCGAGAATACTAGATGTGAGCTAAAAGTTGGCCGGTAAAAATGGAAGTCCTCTTCTCGCCGTGTACTTGCGGGGGTTCAACTCGAGATAAGTGTGTCCTGGACTTATAAATTTCAATGAGAGATAAATTTACCATGTATACGTATATGTACATATATCTAAGAATTCTAATGTGGTGGTGACTTACCAGAAAAGTACTTTTTGTCCCTCGCCACTGCCGGATCAGCAGAGCAAAGTGTGAATAAGTGGTTCGCACTTATGCTTGCCGTTGGCCAGCTAAGAAATTAAGTGGGTGAGTGAAAATGTGCGAAAAGAAAAAAACAGTGTAGCCTTACCAAGAAAAGGTCTCGGCACTCGGTTTGTATACTTATACATACGGGGAGGTGAAAGAAGAAGAAAACAAATCGAGAACACGACACGCAGTGCGCGCAAGAGCCGCAGGCTATGACTATCACGAACATATCAACCACTGCAGAAAGGACAAGCGCGCGTAACGGGGGATATGGTCTTTTGAGGGTGAGGAATGGTATGAAATAGCATAGAGTCAACGCGTTCTGGTGGCGGAAAACTTGGGAAAATGGACGCCCGTGTGTTTGCGTCTATGCGGATGTGTGAATGAAGCGACGAATAGCGCGTGCCAGAGAAGTAACCGGTGCACGACAGTCTCGTCGTTGTATAAATCATTTTCCTCGCAAATGTGAGTTCGTTGAATCTTTCTACGCGGTTTTGACGCGATCCGTATGACTCGTGGTGCCGAAAGAAGAAATGAGAAAAATGTAGAAAATTTCAAGTTTCTCTCTCTCTCTCTCTCTCTCTCTCTCTCTGGCTTTTTCTCCTTCTCGATGTAACGAAATCTAACGAAGAAAATAGCGTAAACCTGAGTACATTCAATGCGCGAAATGATTTGACTTACGACTTTTCTCTTGTCGGTAGTTCATAATGTACACACATGGAACACACAGAGCGCGAAAAGACGATGTTTGAGGATCGAGGGAATGGGCGACTAGATTATGGATCATGGCACACAGCTGACACGTCTTCCAAGTGAAAATTATGACTCCTCATCTAGTGTGTGCTGACTTCACCCGGAAAATCCAGCTAAAATCCCTTTTCGAGCTACAACCAACACACCCTCTTATCCTACAGCTTTTTAAGCTTCCACGACCAACGACATTCTCCAAGCACTTCTGCCTATGTATTTCCTTCCATGAGTTACAACCTTTTCCTCCAACATGTTCCTCCTCGGCTCCCTTACCTCCCTCAACCCGGTTGCCCGTACTTTCATTGGCGCCCCAACATGTTTGCTCAGCCCCAGTGTGGCGCGTATCATCTTCGTTGAGATTCACACTTCTTCGTCCCCTTCTCGTTCCTTGCCTCTTAAGATCATCTTAAATTGTCGGCATGAAGAATTTCCAAGAATGAGGGATGCTACGGCCTTTCGGCCAGGGGCGGTGAAGATATATTATAAAAATGGAGAGTCCGAATTTCGTAATAAACTGAAGTATGCACAGTTTGGACATATATATTTATATATAGTACACGGAGTTTTCTATTTGAATCGATCCACGTGAATATCTTCGAAACTAAACTAATTTTCAAATAAAGATTGAAGGGGACTATCAATGTAAAGCCTCGAAAAAAATGTGAATTTCGACAATTTTTTATGGATACCCAGTTGACGAAATGAAAATTCCGTTTAGTAGCCTTTATTCTACGTATCTTCAAGTATCTTTACACATTTTTTTCACGAGATTTTGTAACAAAATGGCAGCGCTGAAGCTGAATGAAGCGAGTCACCTTTGTCTGACAGTATTCTCCGATCGGCAAGAGTTCTCCTCCAATTTTTCACTCGGAACGAAAAATAAAAATAATTTGAGTTCAAGCTTTGCCTTCAAAGTACGTAGCGAAGTCGAAAAATATCAGTTTTCGATTAAATAATGCATGTTTTGAAAAAAACATTGTTTTTGGAAAAAAAAATCGCTGAAAATAATGTTCACGGAAAAAGTTCCCGACCTATAAAAAATCCCCTACGTACTCCAAAATAAAATGTTGTTATGAGGTTAAAAAACAAATATCAAATTAACTGGTGAAGAATTGGCCATGCAATATTGCCGGCCGCAGGACACCATCGGACAAAGATCACTCACTTCATCCAGCTTCAGCACCGTCATTTTGTTACAAAATCTAGTGAAGATTCTTGAAGGTAAGTAGAATCAAGGCTACTAAACGGAATTTTAACTCTTTCAAGAGGGTATCCATAAAAAGTTGTCGGTATACACCTTTTTTCTGGGCTCTAGACTGATAGTCTCCCTTAAATGATTTCAAGAGCCACATGATCAAGTATGAATAAGTGATTTCTATATGGACGCATAGCGAACATATGAAGGTCTATTTGCTTACCTAAATGGTATATCCATCTTACGGTAACGACCGATACAGTATTTTTGAGTAAGGAATGACGAGCTGCATCGATTGGTGCGTTAAAAATATACGAGTATGATTCATTTCAGTCAAAACAACGAAGTCGAAAAAGTGCAAAAAAATATACTTACACCATATAATGTGCCCCCTGAAACCATTAAACTTTAGTCTAAAATATATTTCAACATTATCAACAGTTTTGAAGATCCTCGCGTGAGTAGGTTTAATTTTGGCTCCCGATATATATCTATATATATATATATATATATATATATATATATATATATATATATATATATATATATACAGTCTGTTTGACAAGAGCGTGCACGGCGAAACCAAAAAACTATTTGGGAGAAGACATTGAAAAAAATAACCACACATTAGGTGATATGATTCATGGTGCTTTATTATTAATAAGTGGTCTAGTCGCCTCCGCTATTAATAATCGCCTGACATTTTCGAGGCATACTTTTCACTAACTTTATGGCATAATCTAGTGACAAAGATCTCCATATGAGTCGAATCTGTCAGAATAATTGCTGGAAGTTCCAGATATTCGGTGTCTATTGGTGTGGGTAGACCAGATATGATTGATGATAGAACGTTCCCAAAAAGAAGATTCGTCCGAAAAAATTACGTTGTCCCAATTGCGATGCAAACTTCCTTTCGTCCAAGTGAGTGTTTTTCCGACGTGTTTTTCAGACAATAGCGGTTCGTCTATGACCATGGTCGGGCGACAACTGACACTTTCTATACGAGGCATCTTGATGGAGGGGTCCCGCTACCTGATCGCGTTCGAATCTACCCTCCTACCGTTTCTACGAAAAAAAATATACCTGTACACGCTTTTGTCAAGCAGACTGTATATGCACAAATGGACTCCTTGTAGCCTTCACCCGTGGCTTCGCCTGCATGAAAACAATAAACATGAATGTGAGATTAGAAAAACACCATATGTATCACTCAGGGAATAATATCCTAATTATATACGAAATTTTGTCCAGATTAAGCGTTGTACTTGGATAAATAAGTAAAAAGTGAACTGCCTATCGATTAGGCAGTGCATGGCAACTGTCTGTTGACTGCAACTCGATCAAGACGAAAAGTATGCTGTTTAGTACTTCAGCCAATATACTACCTGCAAAATGCCAAATGTTATTTAGATCAATTGCCTATTATTGCTGTGATGAAGTAACAAACATGAGAAAATTTGGTGTCAACCTACGGGAGCTGCCTGATCGATTGGTATGAAAAGTAGTCTATAAATTAATGTGGCCCATTGCTTGCTGCACCTAAAATTGTATCCAGGCTTGCTGCATCCTCGCGGTGTGATTGCGTAACAAACGAATATACAAATAGAAATACTTATGTTTATAGTTTGTCATTTCATCGCATCCCACGGGAACTGCCTGATCGATCGGGATCAGGCAGCCTACGTGTTACAATGGATAAAGTTCTGCGTGCAAGTAGACTATGACCCGGAGTACAGCATGGACTACTTTTTATCCCGATCGATCAGGCTGTTCAGGGAAGCATGCGGTGAAATTCTAAACTATATTAAAAATGTCGAAGTCAGGTTTATATCGAGAGGTGCGGTAGCGCCGTGAAAGCCAATAAGTAATTGAGAAGAATTTTTAATAACCGTCGATGACCGCATCACTTAATTTTGTATGCAGAAAACTAGGAGTTCGTTTTCAAACTTCGTCTCATATGTATAGGCACGCGCCTGTCGATTGAAACTGTATGGAAGAAACCTTAATTGTCAGAGGAATTTAAGGGAACACTCGATGTTTGTAGAATTAGGAAATCTAGCGCAGTTCAAAGAAGACAGAAAGGTATTTGGATAGTGGAAGGAAAGGAGAAATCATAAGCGTCACGATCTATACTGAGAGAGGCACACTTCGCTGATGCTGACTCGTGCTGATTAAATTCCGAACGGATTCCCAGGCCCGTTTGGTCCCGCTCCAAAATGCACGAGAACGCGTATACACGTCGCCTTGCCAAAGTATGAGAAACTTCCATTGCTGCCATGTCATGGTATTGTGGTAACGAGAAATTCGCATTATCCTCTCTCTCTCTCTCTCTCTCTCTCTCTTTGATCATGCTTATGCCGCACGCCTTGCATCGAGATTAAAGCCCTGCACTGTCCGGTACTTATCTATAAGACTATGAGATCTCTTTTTTAAGATCGTCATTAATATTCGTCCGGTGCTTTTGGATTGGACTACTTCGCAATTATCGTGATGGAAATTTCAAAATGCGAACAATAGTTTTTTTTCACCAAATTCCAGGATAGAGATATTCATCCGATAATCAAATGAGATAAATTTATTGTAATGGTTTTACTACTGATCGAATGAGATATCGAGAGCTTATATTGTTCTCATTCAAAATGACGTACGTAATTGTCCCTAATCTTGGGATGATTTCGTCCTACTACTTTGCAACCTGTTATAGATTGCGAATGATTAAGACTGTTATGTGGTGCTTTCGGAAAATCTTATTGAAGTAATACATTTTTGTTATTTTTATCAACGTCCAAGAGTCCTTTTAGTCGTAGCAAACATTACTGGCTCTAAGATAAATCTCGATTTATCATCAACATCCAAAACAACGAAAACTCTGATTGAAGAAGTTTGGCAAGATTAAATTTGAAAAAAGCTTAAAATAATATACTTTTCCATTTATAATAAACCCTTTTTTTACAGAGCTTCTGAAAGCAACCAAATAAAAGATAAATTGAATTCTACTCGGGTATCTTCATAATAATTCCCGTCTAAATAAGGCGAGTAAGATTAATGCCAGCCAATCCTTTCCTACTCGGTGTAGAAGCTACAAGTTGGACACAAGGAAAATAAGTCCTTTTTTTAGACCGTTGTGTAAGCTGCTTCTGCTTAATAACCTCTCTCCAGCCTTTCCATCGTTCATTCCTTAGTTTGGTATGCTTCGCTATAACGTGCTAACGAAAACATAATGGTGAGCTTTGCGATGTGAGCATTGCGCTAAGGAATTACACTCTAGTTATGATAATGGAAAACCGAAACCAAAAGAGCACGAAGAGAGTCATGAACGAGGGCGTACTGTGCGCGTGTTACGTCGGTGATTGCAAGGGCATTTTATAAATTTAATTTCGTGATGCAATTAGGCGCCGTTGAATACTGGCGCCTCTATACGTTAACGGAACAAAGGTACCGTTTATACGGTTTTCTTTCTACGGCTACGTTTACCATTGCGAAACTAACCGTTTGTTTTCCGGCTGCAAGGGATTCTGCTTTTGTTTCTCCCCTTTTTTTTTTGCTTGTGCAATCCTGGCGGAAACGAACGTGCATTTTCACCGGATTCGTCTTGCGGTGGAGTTATTTCGATTCTCGATACGCTAAAGAGCGCTAATTCACAGAAGCAAACTTGCATCGGGATTAATGAGAGATCCAGATCCCCGATTCCGATAGCGTACCCGCAAGAGTTCTCTTCCAATTAGGGATGTTCGATTCTGAATCGATCTTCAGGAGAATCGATTTTCTCGTTGAGAAAAATCAATTTTTTGTATCGATTCTCTGGCGTCCGATATTTTTTTTAATCAATTTTTCTAGGCCAGAATCGATTCTTTATCCAGATGGAAAATAATCGAACGGATATTCCTTCAACGCACCAGGAAAGAGGCGTGGCTCGATTTTTTCACCAGGAAAGAGATTTCGGCCTTGAAAGCATGTACAAGGTCAACATAACCTCACAGATTTTCCAACCCAGTTTTCTCATAGATGATTAAATAAATAAAAAAAAACAATGTATCAGGCTCAAAGAATTCCTTGACGCAGAGTTTAACGGGTTTGTTGTGCCCTAAATATTAATCATTTTTGAGAAATCTCTGTTCGAAAATTATAGCTATCGCTCTTGTACTCATATGTCATGTGGTACACCTACTTCGTCTTAACAGGAAAATTTTCGTGTTCTTCGGAAGAGAAATCTGAAATGATCAAAGAGCATTGGGCCGTGATTTATTTTGATGAATTTTCCTTGGACCGACGTCCTCTTAACCGACGTGTTTGGATTCGTTTGGGTTTGGCAAGACCACGCGCAACAAAACGGTTCAAAATCGGAATTCCAGGAAGTACGAGTTTGCAGGGCAATGAAAAAACAATGCTTCCCAAGGGCATGTACAAAGTCAACATAACCTCACAAATTTTCCAACTCAATTTTCCCATAGATGGTTAAGGTTTTTTTTTAGGAAACTAAGAGGGGGCCTCAGTATGCATACCAAATTACTTATCGAATCACCCCCGTATGTAGAATAAAGTCTAATAAAAGGAAGTTTATTGTATTAACCGTGTATCTTTGAAAAAATGTCGAAATTCGTCTTATTTTCCGGGCCCTAGACAGGTAATCTCTCTTAACAATGCTTACTTCATCAAGATGACATAAAAAGAAACGACTCCATCTAGCTTGGGCTTTTTTTGGACAAAAACATCTCGTAGAAGCCTAAACGAATTGCTCACGTATATACATATATATGTGGAGAAGGTTATATTATGTTCATATAGATTAGATAGAAGGCTATATTATTGTTCATACAGATTATCGTAGTTGTGCAGACCATTATTGATAGCGCAGGAGGAGGAGAAAGAGAGAGAGGCAGCGAGTGAGAGCGGTGGGCCAAGAGGCCACAGAGGACTTACTGGACGGCGCTATTGTGGTAGTGTAGCAACAGGGTTCTCCAGCACATAGTTATGCGCATTCGACAGTGGTCGCTCAAGAGCATGGTAATAGCAAGATAGTAAACAGGAACAGGCCCTTCCCTTAATTGCCTTATTCGCTCGGTTCTATTGCCCATCCATGCCTTTATATACATGTACACACACATATATGTGTGTGTGTATCTGTATACAAATATATACATACATACGCAAGGAGTACTATGTCTTGTATCTCTGTCCTCTCGATGCTCCCGCACTAGACGTACCTACGTAACTTGGATTTCATAGGCCGGAAACCTATTAAAGCAATGTCTGCTCAAAACGGCTGTTGATACAGCAATGTAGGTATTCGTTAACTGGTTTTGCTGTCCTTGCTTGAACTTTGAGATGAGCAGACCACATGCTATACTTGCTATACAAGGTTTTGGTGCGATAAGTCAAGTACTTTGCACGCCATCAGGCACTCGTTTCTGAATACAATTCCTTGGCTGTCAAGCCTTTTGCGTAGATAGGCATCTCTGCATTTGGATTTTCGCTGTGAGGAGAAAATTTTCCACCCCTAAGGGGACGAAAATAATGGGGATGAAAAAATACCAGGATGTAAATATGAATGGAACGTAACTTTGCGAGAGTTTCATAATTGTACCTCAAAAGGAACACATTGAAATGGCAATTTTTAATTTTCTTTTCTTTCTGAAAATTCAAGTTTAGCTTTGACATATTTGAAAATCTATTTGATTGATGTGTTTTGTCGCTAAGTTATTTTTAAAAAATCAACAAGAGTCCATCATAAATATCCAAGTTGAAAAAGAACTGTTGGTCACATTTCTTGATTGCTCAGAAAATAATTGGATTCGAGAGCTGAAATTTTCAGCATTTTTTTTTCTTTTAGTAAAGATACTATAGGATGAGTGTCATTCAACAACTCGCTGGGTCAGTTTCAGTATTCTTACTAGGTCATGCTCTTTGGGCACGGGATCACAAAAGGATTTTTTTTTTGATCCAACAAATACTCGTTAGGAATTTTTAAAAAATCTTGCACGACGTGAATCCGGAAATATCGTGGAATCCACTTGGATTCCGATGTGGACTCCGTACGTGTGGGCTCCTAATCAAATCCCTATAGAGATGTGGTAGAATCTGGGGCATCCCCAATAAATTTCTGCACGGGAAGTATTACGAGGATTATAGAAAAACATCTTTCTGCATAGTATTCTGATTTTAGGCCGCACTTTATTCAGTTGCTTATGTTTTTGCCATTTGCGTAAATCACGGAATTAACAAAGTGTCACTGTGTTTTATACAGTTCGCTATTCGGAGTGGTGCAATTCCCCTATGTGCAGTAATATAATAACCGGATGTTACCATTTTTATTCACACTATTCGTGCGGTCGAAACTAAAGAAATTTTGACCAAAGAGCAAGAAATACTTGGTCTATTATAAAGTCCTTGAAAATCAATTCTACAAATTGCCAGACATAACAGATGGTAACAATAGACAAAGAATCCCACTATAAACGTTAAAATAGTTAGATTTGAATTGGAAGCATAAAAATATCGTTTATAAACAACACACAAGCATAAAAAAAGCGAAGATTCAACTCCAGATTTTTTAAGAATCACATTAACACACTATAGAGATAATTGATAAATATGACGATATTCTATTACAGCATATAAGTAATATATAGAAATTAGCTTTCAACCCTCGTTTCTATTGTTTGTTAAAATAACTGCTAAATGTATTAACATTTTATCAAAAGAAATAGTACGTCAAAATTTACAGTTTTTTTTTCCGTATTCAGATTATTTCGTACGTTTTTTTATTTTTACAGTATCACGATCACTCTTTACGATATCCACTTCAATGGCTCACTCTGCTTGTCGTTGATTAAAATTGACTCTATCGACTATACCCGATCAAACACAGCGTTTTTCAGGCGATACACGCATACTAATCGTTAAGTAAATACCCGTAATCGTTTGAAACGGCGATTCGTGCCCCTACGGGTGCTACCCTTCCTCCACCAGTGTCTTCCTCGTCTCAGCTCCAAGGGCCCACGTTTTCTCTCGTTCGTTATGATGCGACAAGCTGCAGTTGAAGTTAATTACACAGGAGAGAGGCACCCTCGGAAGCCGTATAGAATTCGCGAGGTACTTCCATTGTCAAGAGTTGATACCGGCGAAACAGGCGAGAGGGAAAATCAAGTTTGGCTTGTTTCGCTTGAAATGTTTGATATACAAGCCAACGCGTTGAAACTGGCCGGCCCAAGGATAGAAGTGTCCGAAATAGGATATGTCTGCTGAGGGACTCAGGATGAGATTTGAAACCGACATCCCAAATTAACTTTTCGTCGAATTACGTGCTCCATGGTTCACTGTTCTACCCCCTCGCGAACAGTATACACTTCGAATCTTAATCCAAAGTTTTCAATCACATACTTGATGATTTGTGTGATTTCCACGCGAGATATCAAAAGCTGAATTTCCGACGAATGTCGAGGTTCTCGAATTACTAGCCTTTAGCAGTGCTCCGAAAATGTAAAAAAAAATACATTATCGAGTGATTTAGCAGTAAAGTAAAAAAAACTCATTGTCCATTACTGTGGCAATGTGTAATGGAAGTTGAGACCATTATCTGCTACATCGATAATGAATATTGGAAGTCTAAATTATTATTCGCTACTGTATATATAATGAGTCATATAACTCATAACAATTTTCCGTTACTCCGATAACGAGTAATGTTAGTTACGCTGGAATTTTCGTAAAATTAAGCTTCGAAAATGCAACATTATACATAATGGTTCGTATTTCCAATACATTTATCATGTAAGGAATGGATAATGGTCCACATTTCCATGATGATTACCGCAGTAATGAGTCATGCAATCGAGCTAGGGTTGTCAAATTAATGTATGGTTAGGAACTCCGTTGTGGAGTTCATTCGCGATCCCGACCTTGATTGTACCCAGCAAACTTTTTGGGGTTTATCAAAGTTCTCCTACAACTTGCTATATACATACACCTACTACTAAGAGATGTGCCTTACCACTTGCTCCTAACTGAAAATGTAGAATACTTCCTAAAATGTTTAATCTAATTAAAACGAGTGTCTTTTTTATCACTCATATGTCTACGTTCGTTGTTTAAGTAATCGACAATAGTACATTTCGATTATCATTATCTCAATGGGTCATGAACTTGAAGATGCGTTGTCAAACTAATGAATGATTAGCAACTCCGTTCTTGGAGTTCATTCGCGATCGCGATGTAGATAATACGCGGCAAACTTCTTGGGGATTGTCAAAGTTCCGTTACTACTTGCTAATATATGTATAACTACTACGAGAACTGCCTTTACTCCTAGCCCCGCAAATGTACTTTCGAGAATGTGAAATCGAATTGAATGTTTTTTTTTTTCATTCATATGTCGCCGTGTATCTGTATTTTTTAACTCCCGATTCCTGTTCTCGAGACCAAAGAACCCAAACAGTTTCTACTTCGAAGTGATGTGTCCCTTTCCGTAATAACTGCAATAAAACCGGAAATATATCAATTTATACAAATCTAAACCAATAAAATGGATTGTTATGTTACAGTCTGTTTCACAAGAGCGTGTACGGCGAAACTCAAGAACTATTTGGGAGAAGGCATTGAAAAAAAAATACACACACACTAGATGATATAAACCCTGATGCTTTACTATCAATAAGTGGTTCAGTCGCCTCTACAATTAATAATCGCCTGGCATCTCCAAGGCATATTTTCCACTAATTTCATGGCATAATCTGGTGACAAGGACCTCCATATGGGGTCCAAACTTTCCTTCGCTCAAGTGAGTCTTTTTTTCAATGTGTTTTTCGGCCAATAGTGGTTCGTCTGTGACCATGATCGGATGACAACGGACGCTTTCTATCCTGTGCGGAAATCGAGTTCGGGCTTTGATCGGGCCCAATTAAATTTTCCCTAACTTTATTAAGGCCCTAGTTTGGAGCCTCATATGGGCCATCAGTGGCCGGTCACACTTTGCTACTGAAAGTCATTGAAGGCAAAATAACCGGGGCCTTCAAAATGGTCTCAACGGTGCCTCATAAAAATTATTGCAGCCATATGCGTACGTGCCTCTGTGTGCACTGTAAACAAGAAATTTGTTACTTCAATATATTTGAGGCTTAGAATCATGTCGCTTATTTTGACACGTTTGATCCCGCATTGTTCCAATGAACGCACTGCATGCGTGTTGGTTCAAGGCATCCCAGCTCGTCTACTAAACGCATAGTTCAATTATTATATTTAATCGATCTCGATAATTATTATGCCACAAATTCTATAGTCAAGCAATTTACACTGATTTGCCTCTATAATAGCAAAGTCTAGTAGTATTGGGGAAATCGCTACTAGGGAATCTATAGCTACATCCCTTAAAGGCCTTTACTTCGTCTACGTACTTAGACCATAGTTTTAGTCAACCTACCTACCCTACCATTCCCTAATAAGGGCCCGGTCCGGCTCTCTTACGGAAAACCCTACTATGGACTCCACAAATAATCCATTGAAGGCCCCGAATTGTATTAGGTATACCCTGCCAATTTTCCGCACGGGATACAAAGCATCTTGGTGGAAGGTTCCCGCTACATTCTCGCGTTCGAATGTACCCTCTAACGGTTTTTAAGGAAAAAAAAATATGTAGCTGTACACGCTTTTGTCAAACAGACCGTAGGTGCGTTAATGTGCATGCTGAAAAGTGGATGAGAAATTAACCCAAAATTATCCGTCCAGCTTATCAGTTTTCGGCTACAAGTATATCTTGCCTCGCCGCGATTAATTGCCCAAAGTCAATAATTCGAAAGCCTAGGATTAACTGACACCACGAAGAAGCTGAAACGTGATCTTGAATGTAATTTCCCTTGTCGAAACATTGGTTGGGTGTACATTGGACCGATGTGCCAAAGAAAAAGTAAATACTTGATAGTAGGCACGTACCATTGAGTGAATAAGCAGCAGCAAGTACCGGAACGTAAATCTAACGCCTATAGCAAACGGGAACAAGATAAATCTGAAATTATTGCCGAGGAGTAGGTCAGGGGGATGGGTGCAAGGGCGGTCGATGTACGAGGCTATAAGTTGCACGCTCGGAACACACAAGTGAAGCTTCCAAGGGTTGAGGACGAAGTGAACGAAGGGAAAGAGGTTTTCACGGGTGGCGCGTTACGCGAGGGTCTCAACAGGACAGGGGAGAGGGCCATCGGTGGCGGTATTATGGGGCCAAACGAGGGAAGAGGATGGTTGGCGCAGTCTCGGTTCGCGTGCCGGGCATTCAAGGCTCGCGCGCGAGCCGCGTGTTCATTGCTCAGTTTCGGTCCAGACGCAAGTGCGTTTTCCTCGCAACGGCACACGCCACTTTTGATTTTATCCGTGAAACAAGGAACAAAAATACAAAGACTGAAGAGAATCACCATCGACATTTGCGTTTACAAGGAATTGTTTTAATACGATACGAGAATAATATCGCTAATTATTTTGTTTAAACGACGAAAAATGTCACGGTGAATTATTTTTATCGAGTTTAATGTTTCGAGAAATAATCGAATATCGAGTGCAATAAACCAGCGTTTTTTTTTTGTTGTTTTTATTTTTCTCTCGGCTTTGAAAGCTTCAAAAATCGCAAGAAAATACTATACTTTTGGGGAAGAATATCGATGATCACTGAAGTAAACACGAATGAATTTTTTTGTTCTTTTACGAAATCTTGTATTGAGTCCGGCAATGAGTTCTCACTTCATTATCGCGTAATTTTTTTGCAAACATTCATCTCATTTCACATTCGACTTTCTCTCATTTCTTTTTTACTTCTCATCGTTTATTCTTCAATCTCCGACTCTATGCTCATTCTTACGTGGTCTCCTAGTGCATTGATTCGACAAGTAATTGGCTCCACCGACTGAATGATACATATGTATATTCACTTTATATATGCAGTAACTACGATCTCGGATGGTCTTTTTTTACTCTGCCGTCCGATCTCATCCTCTTCGTTTATCACGCTCTCCTTATATCGGGCTTTACTTTCACGAAACTCGTGATTCTCGAGTTTCTACCGAGACTCTTTATCATTAGACCGAAAGTAAAGTGAGTGGTCCGTGAGATAAGAGGACTCCGCGGAAGAATCGTCGGACGGAACTTCACGGGAATATCTGATCGAGACAAAGTTTCAGTGAGGTTACCAACTATCCGGTCTATACATCCATTAGCGGTTAAACTCAATCGAAAGTGGACAATCCCCCCCATCTTAATCGTTTGCCAAATTTCGCAGCTATACGATCAACGATAAAATGCAGGGAGGATTAAAAAAAAACACGAATACCTATCGTAGTATCGATTTGGACGGAGTATACGACGAACCGGGAAAAGAAGTTTATTTCGGAAGCAGCGCGGATGCACTCACTGTGAATGAATGGTTAATCCCAACGATATATAGATTACGAAAATTTCACATATGTAGCCTGGTGACTGATGTTTGCGCAGTCATAGCAGATGTATCATGTGGAAAAAAGGGTGCAAAAAAATTGGGGTTCTCTATTTTCTAATGCGATGTCCGCTACCGTGTCAAAAACGTAAAAGTAATTGTAGTTTCGCTTTGATTATCTCTTTGTTTGGTAATTAGTGAGTCGGACGGAATTTTTATTTCGTTTTTGCGAACTATTCCCGCTTTGTTGCACTCGGTAATCCGTTTACAATATTTATTGCGGTCTTCTTACCGCAATAAATAAGTAACCTTTTCCCTTGTTTCTTCATGCAGGCGCGAACGCGAACGAACAATTTGTTTTTCTCGCATACGGTTCTCAAAGATTGTTTGTGCAAATGTTCTTAATGGCCACTGTAATTAATAGCGTATGAAATTACTGGAATATCAGGTGCATCGATTGCTGCTGGTGAAACCCAGGTGAAACGTGAAAGTCAATCAGCCAGTGCCCCGTCGAGAACAAAGAACATTCGAGCGATTAGAAAGAGTTTTTTCGCTCGAAGATTGACACTGCATAAAATAAATGTCACTCAACCGTCGGGCAACCTTCTAAAATGAAAATAAACGGTTGAAAAAATAATATTTTACCCACATAACGAAAAAAAAACATACAAGCAACGGTCGTGTTGATACTTCGAGATCGATTGGAAGTGCATAAAAACAGGAAAAGATCATGTGGCTTCGGGCTTTTTGGTGTCTCGTTTGTGCATCGTCAGTTACTCTCGGTGCACTCAGGGCCAAAGAACTCGGAGAGGGGAAAGGTAAGGCCAACTTTAATAATATAATTTTAGTGACTGATATAGCGGAGTTGTGACTCCGCCTATTTTGAAACTTTATTTATTACATCGGATATACACACTCGCGAATTACAGCCGAATGAGTTGAGACTACTTTCGAACAATGGCAGATTCGAGTGCAGCTCACCTGGGCTGGGGGTTTCGCTTGCAGCATTTGTGAATTGATAGTAAAGTTAATGCAGTGCCTCTACTTTCGTGATTTCGATAAGATTTTACTTGCATTGTTAATTTTTATTTGATTAAAGTGAGACATTTTTCAATTATTTTCATCATTCATTTCAATAAATCATTTTTTTTCAAGTTTTTTTATTATTGATGTTTTGCATTATTTTTCTAATATCACTTTTGATATAATTCCGGTCGTTTTTGAAGCATATCTAAGATTCGTAAAGATGACATTTTCCAATCGATTTATTTTCATTAAGTTGAAAAGGTGCCCGAGGCACCGATCTTCCTTAAGTACTTGACGAGGCAGCACAATGTTAAAAGGGCGAAAACGTTTCAATCTCATTCCGGACAGAGCGCCACAATTTAAACGCCGCGATAAAATTACGGTTCAGCGGATAGAAAATTTCAAGTGCACTTTTTGAGCAAATGCTTCCGGGATTGGCATACATGCCTCACAATATTTATAACATTATTAAAAATGTTCTGCGTGATGCAAAAAAAAAGAACAAATAGAACGTACGAGAAATGTCGAAACAGTGGTGGGCCAACATAATCCCGTTTGAAAGTAGGTTAATGAGACGGCTTTGCTCCGAGACCATTTTCTCGTGCGCCTCATTGGCTCGGGTAACCGTAGAGGTTTGGGTAGAAATCGTTCTCATACTCGTGACAAGATCTCTACCACATAGATTCGATGAGGTTGTGGCACACAGTAGAGGCAAACTCATTTAAGACACCAATCAGTTGGCTCTTCAGCCAGACTGCAAAAATAAGAAAAAGACGAATAAGGTAGTTATGCGATTTTCCAGAGGCTTTCGTGTGCAGCGAATTTCGGTAATGGTTTCGTGTATACGTGCACGATTGTGTTGGTTAGTGCCCATATATCGAGGGACCCTTGTTGTTCTGGAAAACCGACCTATCAGTGGCCCCTCAATTTTCCTAGGTCAAGATCCACAGGAAAGATTAGTTGTACGTGACTATGGGGATGTCCTTAGTTCAGTGTTGGAAGGTTTATATATTTTCGAACAGCTATACATGTACATGTGTTCCGACTAAAGGCAATACGTTCAACGATGAACATCTAAGCGTGCGACAAAAACACGAGAATGAAATTAGGATCTGCGCAACTCAGGCGCATTGTCCACAATAGAATCGCACTAGAACATTCAATTACGAGTCTCCGGGTCTAGAGGGAGAGAGAGAGAGAGAGAAAGAGAGAGAGTGAGAGAGAGAGGAGAGAGAGCGACGAAAATAGAGAGATGGAGAAGATTATGCATAAAGTAGAAAGAACAGACCAGGACAGAACGGCTGAGTAAGCCCGCTTCAGAATTACCCGGAGTTAGATGCAGCCCCCTGTACGTGCAACTTGTCGCCGAAAGATAAACCAAAGTTTCTTATGCTGGGAAAACGAGAAGTTGGTCTCGATTTCTCTTTCTCTCTCTCTCTCTCTCTCTCTCTCTCTCTCTTCCTCTAACTTACTGCGAGTAGTTCACTTCGCTGCCACTAATGACTTACTCTGTAACTATATATTCACAGCTTGAGCTCTGATGGTGCAAACATTCTAGTGAAGAACCTCGCGCCTGCGGCGAATGGGACAAAAATATAGTATTATCACTCAGCGCGAAAACTTTGCTCTTTGATGTCTCTACCAGTTGATGTCTTCGGTACAACAAAAAAAGGGAATTGAATTATTCGGACTCAAAACTTGTGGGCATTTACACGAAATGCTGGTACTTCCGTTCTATACATCTTAAGATCTAGGCTTTCCTGCAATTTGCAAATAAGTCTTGTGATGAAAATTAATTTGTGTCATCCTTGAATATTCAAGATAATCGCAGCGCAAAATTTCATTGATGCGCGTTCGGGCTACACGTGCTCTTTAACGTATTTCTTTCACGCACCCGAATATTTAACAATTAGCTGATTTTCGGCTACAATTAAGTAAATATACTTTCCAGTATACTGGTAAAATATCAAGCCAAGTTACTGAACTTTTGACCAAAAATTACGACTTTAACCATCGTCCAGTTTATGCAGCACTTTATGAAGATGACATGCTGGCTACATTTCTATCTAATAATTCATAAACTAAATAACTCTAGATGTCTGATATAGACGGCTCTAAGCATTAAAAAAATTCTGAAGATTCCGTAACGACGATTAAACCAGGGGGTCACCGAATGCTTAAGAAAAATGTTAATAATGAAAATGTGACGAGCAGAAAAATTTTCCTAACCGCAAGATTTCAGCGAACGTGTAAAAATGTCTAATTCTACAAATTGTAAACGAAATTTTTAATTACATTTCACCGTTGGGTATAATAATTCATTGTAACTTATTTGTATTAAGCGTCACTGTAGTCTACTAATGATTCAAAAAGGCCCTGTTTATGCGCCCGCAAAATACGGTCCTCCGCGAAAGGAATACCTCAAATATTCAAGATAATCGTAGTCACAGATTTAATTGAGGCGCGTTTAGGCTACACATGCTCGTTCAGAGAGTATTGTTGTCCATCGCCCTCACCTCCTTTCGATTGTGCTTATTTGTGTGAGATTTCATGCTGTTCCTGTTGATACGACTACGTCATTTGGAAGGGAAAGCGGTAGTAGCATGAGTTTATCCTGCATTGTATGCATAGAATATATTCACACCTATGAGTAACGTTACAGGTGTCGCCATAGTCAAGATTCTGTGCTTGAATGTGATGATAGTGGGTTCGAGCTTTGGTCAGAGGAGTAGTGAGTATACGACAAGCAGAGAGAGAGAGAGGATGGGCAACGAGTATATAGTGTACGAGATAGTATAGTGTTCCTGGCTGGTTTCGAGCACGTGGGCACATGTTCGTAACTGCTTCTGTGGCTCACCGAGTTATGCCCCGAAAGCCCATTTGCCTATCTTCCTTTCACGACTCATCCTCCCCACTGAGCATCTCCCCCGTCATCCCTGAACCTCAAAACCCCTTTTACGCGCGGCACTTCTACCACTCATACCTGAGGTATTCTCATTATATTCATATAGCCTGAGACCGTAAATGGCGCGGAAACCAAGCGCCGCGTGCGAATAACACTGATAAGCATCTGGTTCGAATGCTCCAACGCTTTGCTTCCTCATGAACTCCGATAGGACGAAAGCGAGGCCCAACACTTGTATGTTTGCTACGTAACGCGAACCCAAATGACGGAAGGATTGGAACAATCGTCGCGTAAGGCTAATTATCAAAACCTTTGTTTTACATTTATATGTGGCAACGGTTTTTGAACTGAAACTTCGTATACGAGGTTCTCGCGTTTAACGCTTGCGTTACTTTCTAACGCCTACCGTGGAGGGAGAAAAGAAAGAGAGAGAGATGTCGGTGAGTGAAAGGAGAGACGTGCGCATGCGCACTAGTATCCCCGTAGTATACGAAGAATCGTGCGGCGCGTTACTAGCAAACTTTCTAAAAACATTCTTGCTTTGCTTCTGCTACTCAGCAAATGTTTTTGAAATGTGCCTCAAGTGACGCTCCGCAGGCATTGCTTGTTGCGTTGTGCTGTTTACCTCGGTGTATTTACATTCGATTTATAGTGTGGAGAATTTTAGTTGCTGTTTGTTTCATTTTTTATAAAATATTTTGTAAAATATATGAGGTGAGTGATATGTGATGAATATTGAAAATGACAATTTAAAACACTGAAAGTGTGCAAAGTGGAAAATGGCTAATAATTGTGGAAATAACCCACCGAGTTCTAGGTTATCTGAAGGTACGTTTTATTTGATCTTTTTCTGTCATTCTTAAAAGGCAGGACAACAACTCTATTTTTTATTTCTCTGTTCTCAGACATCTCTCTTCTTAAATATCTCTATTCTGGAGGAGGTTTAATCAGAATCATCTCTGTTCCAAAATATCTCATGTCTAAAACATTTCTCTGCCGAAGCATCTTTATTCGTAAAGATCACTATACCACAATAACTCACTTCTGAAATATGACTGCTTTTAAATATCTCCATTCCACAATCTTTCGTATCCGAAACTTCTCTATTCTTAAATATCTGTATTCTTCAGAATCTCATGTGACATCCAAAACATCTGTATTCCGACAATTTCAGATCACAACATCTCTCTTCCAAAACATCCCTATACCAAGAGCCATAAATAATAAAAATAAAAGTGACGACAAAAATGATGAATGAAAATAATTAACAGACAATTTACTGTAAATTTAACATAAATTGCTCTTCAAGATTATGCACCTCGTTAGAGGTCAAATGAAATTAAAAATGAGAAAAAAATTGAATTCAATTGAATTTTAATTGCATTCGTATAGAAGGCAATCAAGTTTTCAATGAATTCCAAATTTATAATTGAATTGTCAATGCAGAATTAAGTTTTTGATCGAAAATTAAATGAATAAAAGTTAATCTTGTAATTTTGCAATTTAAGAAAATTCAATCAAATGTTTTATATTTCTTTTCGGCACAATCTGGTATTTTCATTCATCAGTGGCATGAGTGTTTGAAGTTTCACTTCTAACGAGCGTGGCTACCACGCATATAATTTTTTTTAATGTTAATCAAGGTGAATCTCGATCACGCATCAAAATGGAAATGAGATACCACGATTGCAGTGGCCAAGTAATGTTTCTGTCTGCTTGTCAATCTATTAATGTTCCAACCCATTGGTCTGCGTGTTTGTGAACTACTACGGTTCACCAAATCTCCTCCCTTTTTCGGGACTTCTGCGTAGTCGTTCTGTCGTCACACTCCGGCGAGTATGCATTGAGAGAAGGTGAACCAAGGGCGTTTCTCTGAAAATGAGTAGCGACAATGGCAGTGACGAGAGCGATTACGAAGATAGAATCGCAGTAATCAGGACCAGATGATATTGTCACGAACACATGTTTGTATTTCAAGTCTAAAAACGCTTAGATAAATGTTTTTAAACGCTACTGTTATCAAAGGCAGCTGCGTACACTGCGACCAGAAGGATTCGCTGATGCGAATCCGAAACATGTTGTCATAGCCATTCAATTCGCAATCTTCCTCGTGTTTGTGCCTGGAAACAAAAAGAATTTCAGCTTCCTATACCGATCCGTTTGTTTCCCATGTTTTCTTTTTTTTCCTTTTGCCTATGGAACTTTTACAATCGAGTTGAAGAAAAATAGTGATCAAGTGAAAAGTAGAGGAGGAACTGAGTAGCCACGTGAAAAATCGATTACCGTATCGAAGAGACAGAAACGTACAGCGAAAAGCGCGGTGCTCATGTGACTGAAAATCGTGGGAACATCATGACAGCAGGGCATATCATATTTCTCCTGACAAATCCAATATGCAGCAACTGACAAATTGTAATAGTGCTGAGGCACGGGGCTTTTGCTATTTCGATGCAACTGTGACGATGTCGCAGGCGCATCCTTCATTTTACTGTATGCGATTGTGATACGACATTGCTGATTTGACGTGTCGATTATACTCGGTGGATGTCCCATTGTGTGTAAACGATGGTATACAAATATACTTTGGAAAATTTAATGCAAGTTCGCGCTTGTGCAAGGTGGCTGATATCCTCAATAAACTTTCGGTCACGGATCCAATGTGCGGTCACGTTCGAGTTTCGATATGTACGCCCGAATCGCATGAAATTATTTAAGCCCTCCTTGGGCCGTCGAAACCACGGAACTGAAGTCAGAAAAAAGAAAAGAGTAACGAGTGGGGAAAAAAAGGATGAAAAGAACGATACAAAAAGAAGCCTGGATGGCAAAGTTTCTTGAGGATGGAGCATCCCTACGGAATATCTTATGACGCGGCAACAGCGGCGGAGTATTATTAAAACGTATATAACGGAGTAGCCGGCTCGGGTGCAAAGTTGCGATTGAAATGAAAACCAAGATGGTATAAGGAGAAAAGGAGTAAAGCTCGTTGTGTGGCTCGTCGGAGAAGAGCAAGGGGAAAACGATGGTTGGTATATACGCGCTCGAAGGAGAAACGGCACACCAAGGATATTTAACACTTTTTCTCACTCTTCCAGCCGCACTTTTTTTACTCATCTCTCTCTCTCTCTCTCTCTCTGCACTAAAACGCGCCAGAGAAACATGAAATTCCATCGCGAGCCCCTTGCAATATAACTATAAAAGAAACGCGGAGAAAAAAAAATACGCGCCCAGTAAAATTGCCAATTGCCGAGGGTGTTGCAATGTCGAAAAGTGTGCGTGACCGATCTGTTACAACGCCGTCACGAATATCGGTTAGTGTTCGCCATTTCTCCTGTCGCATACTACAATATCTACCAGCTGTTGGGCGAACTTTGCGAGCTAAAGACTTTTCCCAATGAGAAAAACGCCGCGGGAATTCTCGCACCTTGTGTTACCATTTACTACTAATGTGTACTGAAATTCTACTCGTACGTGGTGGGTTGCGAGGGAAAAAAAAAACGGCATTCCGGAATACATTCCTGAGCTTCGGGCGTATTTACGCTTTTCGCATTCCTAACCGGAGGAAAAAAAATTGTTTGCACTTTTGAAGGAGATAGCATCGAGTACAAGCACGAACGCATGGATTCCGTGTACATGGTTTAATCGAACTTCAACAGCAGAGAAACTCCGAGAGTTCTCTGCAAGTTTCCTCTGTTTGGCTCAAAAGAACTTTTTTGCCCGCTTTGTACTTCATTTGATCGTTCTTTGATAGTTCAATCGGCAATGCGAAGTGGAGTGTGTTCAATTTTTTAATTTTTTTCCTTTGAGGTCTTTTACTTCTCCACGCTTCTCCGGGTTTTTGTTCGATCACAGTTTTATGTAAAAAGTCTTGAGCTTCCATCAATCTTTCAAGCAGTTAACTGCCTTTGTCGAATGAATATGACCTTCTGGGACATGAAACGAATATATATATATTTCCTGCTTTTCCGGTATATAGACAATGTCTACAGTAGTGCGTAACTTCGACGTGCAAACAAAGTCGAGCTTGTAAAAAAACTTCTTGTGGACAGCACAAAATGTGAGGAAATATTACTTTGCTCTTTATGATTTCTATCAATGCGATAGGTCAGTCTGTAGATACGCTAGATATCATTTGAGCATTTTCCTTTTTGTTAAAAGCCATATGCAGAGATCTCCATAACAATAACAATACAAACCTGCAATTGCTGTTCCCATAAGTTCACCCACTAAAGCTGCAAAAGTGCAAAGTAATGTTAATTTGATTTGAAACTAATGGAACATTTCTTTCATGCATTTTTTTTATTAAGCGTCCCCTCTTTCGATACCGAGCTGAAAATAATTTAAAAAAATTGAATAAATGATGAACCAAGTAAAAATGTATTATTTCAGGGAAAGACAAATATCAACGAATACCAAGATGAACAAAATAGAAAACCCACTTTTTAAAAATGATTTTTTCAATTATTTTAAGGATCCTTAACATTATCTCATTATTTTTTTTATTTTCCAAGATACGTCGAGTTCCCGGAATTTTAAATATTTCCCCGCTTACAGTAAACAAAAATTCTTTTTAACCAAGTTCATATTTTTTTTTGAGTTTCCATGAAAAAGCCCTTTTTATTCCGCGGCATGCAAAAATAGAATAGCTAAATAAACGTATTTTTCGTGGTTAGCTGAGGCCGTGTGGGGAACGTCAAAGAAGCATTCAAAAGCCCACTTTTTGCACGCTTAACCTTGTTGTCGAGTTGGCTAGCTACTATTCCCACGTACCTAAATATATTTTAAAGTAGATACACTACTACGAGTATATAACGATGCAGAATAGCTCTTTCTGTCGTCCGTTTCTCGTTATAGATACGTTGCTGGGGCGTTTCTACCTTGAATATGCCTTTGCACCATCCCCTCTGTGAGACAAGATAATTAAACTAACCTTTACTGTCGGAGCGACTCGAACCGTGATACACATATATGCAATATGTATATTTCGAGTCCTCTGTACAAATTCAATATCTCTATGTACGACGAGACGACGAGACCAAAATGACAACGAATGCGACCACGGTATTGAAGATGTTACCTGGAGGGTTTCGAGGGTTACGATTAGCTCAAAGTTACTAGGGCTACGAACTTGCGTTGTTCCTAACACTATATCATATATATATATATATATATATATATATATATATATATATATATATATATATATATATACACACAATTATCTGTCTATTCATCTTAGTATATACAAATGTACCATAGAGCGTGTCCTAATGAGTCCCATTGTAATTCCGGCGGGTGTCATTGTTTTCTACAACCTAACCCTTACCTTGGCTTCACGATGAATCCTTATTACAGTGTGAACATTATTAAATGCCGTCACACAAAGCACATTCATAAAGAGGTTTGGAAAATCGGTTCGTACGTAACTATGTTGACCCCGTTTCCTCAAGATATGACCATAACCTATTCTGCATAAGCTCTTTGTTTCAACACACGTCCCACAGTGGTCCCAAATCCCAAAAAGCTGGGCAAAAGGCGGAAAAAAAAGTTTCTATATAGGGATTTTTATTCATCGGAATAGCTGTAGCGATACATCCAGTATGTATTACCCGCGTTAGAGCAGGTCATGCTTCCCTGCCTGTAGTGTTCAATTTTTTGGTAACCATCGAGTGCATCACAGCCGATCTCGTGAAGCACATATAAAAAAAGTTCTCCCAGCCGCGCATAAAAAGTTTATAAGTAAACATTTTTCAATTCTGTAAAATGGACTATTTCCTAAAGATGAGTAAAATAGTAATCTGTTGATCAAAATTAATATTGGCAACATGCCAATGAATCAATTGTAGTACTTATTAACGTCATTTTGGTTATTGACATTAGAAAAGTTGTTACAAAAAAATTAAAAAGTGAAAAATCTTGATATATCTTGCCTCGAAACAAACTTTTGGCTATTCGTTGAACTTTTTTCTAAAACATATAAAAAAATTGGCTGCCCATATGTGCCTCTAAGGTTTCTAGGTTAGATTTTATGCAATTATGAATGATATTATATTATATTTGAGGTTCATATATATAAATATGCTAAGTGTTGATCACTTATAAATATATATATAAATAAATATATACCGAGTGTTTGGCAGATGGAACGACAAAATTTTTTGGGGCCTTAGGGGGGGGGGCGGTTATTTGCTAACTTTTTCATCCTTAGACCAGATGTTCTAGTTGTCACGGTAATTGAGGTATAATATTGGTTTGTTTTTTTTTAATTACCCGAAATTTCGCCTTCAAATCGTCATAACTTTTTACTTGTGGCTGTAATAGCACGAAATATTTTTTGTTGTATTCTGCAATGTATGTTTATTATAAATAAATGATTATTTGATATAATTGGTTTAAAAAAAATGACTCATGAGGTTCCAAATTCTTAAAAAAATATGTAAGTGTATGAAAATCGTCAACTATTCATATATAATATTCATTATAAAAAAAAAAACTAAAAGCTATTTTGAACTTAGCTTTGTTTTAACCCTTTGCGGTCGGTGTCCCCGTAGCGGGGACATTTTTAATCGTCGTAGAAGTCGGTGTCCCCGTAGCGGAGACGATTTTTAAATCGTCGTAGATTTGCTCCGACCTGCTGGTACTCCCAAAAGCAAAATCTGCCGATCGCAAAGGGTTAAAATGTTCCCTAGTTTATACCCTTTCCAACGGGCCCTTTCCTATATGTATTTGTATTTTATAGATAGATATATATATATATATATAATTTTATATATATACAAAATACATATATCTATATGTATTTTGTGCTAAGTGGCCCGCCATTTTGTACCCGTCATTTTGTTTCTCCAAAATTTGACTTCATATTCTTGATCAGCGACCTCGAAAACCCCCATATACCGAGTTTCATGAAAATAGATACAGATTCGCACTAAGTGGTCCGCCATTTGGGATCCGCCATTTCGTTTTTTTCCAAAATTTGATTGCATATTCGTGATGAGTGATCTCGAAAATCCCTAAATACCAAGTTTCGTGGAAATAGATACAGTTTCGCACTAAGAGGTTTGCCATTTTGGAACCGCCATTTTATTTTTCCAAAATTTGACTTCGAATTCGTGATCAGCGGCCTCAAAAACCTCGATATACCAAGTTTTGCTAGTATCAACCAATATCTTCATATTTTTGCCAGCTTTTTGGGGTTTGGGACCACTGTGCGTCCGTTTGTAATATTCGTACGGGAATACATAAGGGAAAACTTGTGTTTGTACGAGAAAATTGTCTATATCAGCATCGATAGATTTGATGCGAGCTGTTGAAGCTCGTTGATGCGCGGTAATAGATCTGCGTACTTCATTCCGTACATCCTCATGAAGGCGTTTCAAAATATTTTATTTTTTCCTCTTTTTTTGTCGGAAAAATATTATCTACAGAATTTCAATGTAACTTGTTTAAATTTAGAAACTGTATATGGATATACAGTTTTTCAAGAAATATAAGATGGGAACATTTTATAACATCTTCTTCGCAATTACGAATAATTCCAGTGCACCGAAGTTATTCGTATTTCTCTGTTCAAAACAGCTGCGGCTTCGAGCCATGTTACTTATAGCAAAATTTTACTGCACTACGAATCGCTGCCTGAATTTTTAAATGAGACGTTCATTTCGTACTCTCGGAAATACGGTCACATTTCAAAAGGTGCACGTCACATCTAATCCATTCAGTATAAATGAAGAATTCTATTTTTAATTTGCGAATCACAATGCTTTTTGTACTTTTTGATGTCTATGCCTTCCCGACTACTTTTATAGTCGAGATTTTTCTCGGTTGTTTGCCGTATTTGCCTTAGATCCCAAGTGCCTTGAAAATTTAGCGAAATTTCAAGAAGTGAAGAAGAATTTGATGAACGAAAGGGTCAACGGCCGATAAATCTCCAATTTCCGCAAGACGGCCGAGCTTGTTCCTTGAGCCTTTGTCAGCTCGTAGAATAATGATCCTACATAATCCCGACAGGCGAATATACAGGACTAAATTTCGAAGACCTCTGTGTACCGCTTCGAAGGTGAAAGTAATGGAGATTTCTACACAGACGAGATATCTCAATCTTCGTCACTATTGATGCTTAAAGACGACCGCTTCTGGCCCTAACACGGTGTTAACCCATTGCTTACGAACGTTAGGGAATATCGTTCAACTACATCAAAGATCCAATCGCAATTGACCACATCGTATTTTTTTGTTTGTTTTGTTATCGGATCTCAGCTGTTCTATGTAATTTTGCCGGCTCTGCAATGCGATGCTATACTTTAAGAAAACCTATATCCCAAAGTAAGAATGCTATTCTCAATGTCCATCAGAAGTAAAAGGAATTCATAGCTTTTGTCGTAAGAATTAATCGTATCGATTGGCTTAATCATTTTCATCCTCTTTTTAACACTTTAGATTCCGAAATTTTTCCCTATATTTTCATGAACAACGATAATCATTTTTTTTACGCAACAGAGAGAAATACCAAAAAAGGTCAGAAGGATGAAAGGTGAAGAACTAAAAAAACGAAAAAAGGGAATTATTACAAGCGATATTGCGACACCAAGCAAATAAAAGTAAATACGTGCGCTGAGCATGCTCCATTTGTCAGAGCAGACATAAGCATACACGGAGAGAATTAAATGTTAAAAATTACCGTGCAGTAACGGTAACCAGATGACAATCCTGAAACTTCGCTTATTATTACTGAGTAAAACACAGATTTTCACGAAAATAAAATAAAATTTCTTCTTCAGATAGAAAATTTTACCAGATTTTCTAGTCAATTTTGATGTGTAACAAAATACGCAAAACTTAAATTTAAAAAATATATAATATCAGCGAAATTTTACTGTGCATTTTATTATTTTATGCCTTTCAAAAATGTCTATAAAAAAGTATCGTCTTTATAACAGTTATTCTAAGATTTATTATAAAATTTAATGAGTGTTATAGGAAAATGTATTGTGCTCTCGGTAAAAATTACCGTGCGCGCTACCCTTCTTGTATAGTAAAATTTTAGCTACGTATATGAAATTTTCTGTAACGTGAGTTAAAAAAAACTTGTCACATACGAATTATTATGCTTTTCTCACTTGTCACCACATTGAAATATATCACGGTAATTTTTACCGTGAAATTCACGACAAGAATTACTTTTTAATTCTCTCCGTGTACAAAATGAATCGACCAAATTCTAGGCTGTTGAAGAAAAAAAAATGGCCTTTTTGACTCTATGATTCCCGCATATCAAACTCTTTATATATCTATCTGGAGTTTCACTTCCCTCTGGATTCCGCAATAAAGATCCTTGAGGGAGGCTATCGCTCGGTATATAAGTACATCATATGACCCATGCTGCGGATATTCGATAAATAAAAACGCGCAGCCCCGAAGGGATTATGTACGGTCACGTATCGCTCTCTCCGCTACGCACGTTGAAGCAGAGTACATATACGTGCGTGGGCTTTTTATGTGAATTTCGGGTTCGATTGCGCAGCAGCAGATCGCGAAGATTCGTGCGAAAGGAACACAAAGAGAACACTGACAAATTTTCTTTTTTTTTCAAATACACGTACATACGCAATATCGGGTGAATGTCGATTCGTGTCTGACTCGGTACGGAAGCGTGGGTGTTAACTACTTGAAACCCGTCCTCCAAGAGCCCAACGTCCCCCGGGTCCACAATAACCCGATTAACCGTTGAGCGAAAACAAAAATCACCCTTGCTCTAAGCTTTTCCATACAGCACGCGTGTTTTTTTTTTTTCTTTTTCTTTGTGTATCTCGGAAACAGGAACCGGGGAAATTCCCTGCCATGGCTATCACGTTCGATGAAGTGTTCAAACTCGTCGCGGATAAACGTATCAACAATCCATACGTGGATTTCCTCAGATAAGGATACATTACGAGTTTAAAAGTTTCTAAAAAAAAAACTCGTACGAAATCAATGTAAAGTTCATTATAAATAACGAATTCGGCGAAAAGGAATTTTTCTGCGAAGCCTGGTGAGCTCCTGGCTAAATCAAAACGTCGACCACGCCTGTCCGCGTCATTTTATTTTACTCGATAGCAGAGGCGTACAACAATGTACGAGAGGAACGTGAGGGGGTGGAGGGGGGCGGGGGCGGGTTGTTACAAGGAAAAAGGAAAGAAAAGTTGACGGTTAAAAAAACGTACGAGGGGCATACGAGAACGGAGATCGGTGAGGCTCTTATACACGCGATCCCAAACAATGGATGCTGGTGTACTGACGAGGGTATTCGTTTTTTTTCCGAACTATTTAACAAAAATTTTATAAAGAAAACGTCGACGTCGAGGGAAGGCATTGTATCCTTTTTTGCATTGTGTCGAGTGAAATGTCTATAGGGAATGAAAACCCTTACGGGGAAAAAGGGAGAAAATTGCGAAAGCGTCGTACCAATGTTTGCCTCGCTTGAAAACGTTTACCCCTACTTGGGCTGTCCTTATTGGAGTCGAGGCGAAAAAAAATAACAAATAATTTCGGCTGCATTCGTGGCCAATATCGTATAGCTACGGAGTAAAGCTTGCAAAATTATTCAAGAAAATTGTACATTCGTTAAAGAAAGTGAACTCAACAAAAGCAGATGGTACATAGCGAAGGGATAACCATTAAATACCTGGGTCACAAATCAGCCCAACGAGCGTGGGTAACGAGAGGGAATAACAGCATGCCACGACAATCATGTACTATGCATATATATGGAGCAGACAAGCACTGATAGTAAAAAGTAAAAAGGAGCCAAGTAAAAAGGACCGACGTAATAACGTTTGAAAAATTCTCTTCGATAAAGGATTCTTTGATTCGTGCCGGGCTGAAAACCCTCTCAGGATTTCCAAGCTTCATATATCTTTGTAATAGGAACGACGTCGAGAATTTTCTCGGTCGATCGCCCCATATTTTCTTAACCGCACCCGCCGCTTTCCACTTTTATTAATTCGACCAATCGGGTCGGAAACAGCGAAACTCACTCATCACGGTCCTCGAAGCTTTCGTTATTTTTTCTTCTTTTATATCCCAAGCCCAATCGCAGGGTTGAACACTTCTTTCTACCCACAGCTACTGGGAGGCAATATTTTTACCCCAAGTTTCACTCGCTGGATGAACTACGTGTCTGCGAGAGTTCTCTTGGAAATTCTTGCTCCAACCGAGAACTCGCTGTACACATTTTCGGCAGAGGACGGTTGCTCGAGCAAGAAAAACGAAAAAAAAAAAGACCAACATGCCATGTTACAAAACCATCCAGACGGCTTTCCCAGCACTTTCTTCATTCTCTCCCGGTATAATATATTTATTCCAACGTTCCGTCATATAAAATTTCACGGCTTTGGCCCGTGACCAGCTAGCTCGCTGAGAAACGGAAGTGGCACGGGCAAAACTGATAAAACGGAAAGACAAAGAGCGACCGAGAGGGAACGAGAGCTATAAGTGTCATCAAAGCATGCGCAAAAATTTGAAAGATTTTTTTTTACCTCTTGCCATGTACCTATGTGCCTTCTGCGAATATGCTTAATGATAATGGCAGAACGGAAGACACTCTCAGGAATCTATGCGCACCTTCAACTGACGTTTCCAATTAGCCGGGAATACCTTTTTCGCTCCTTCGCTATGATTGACTTTGTTTTAGCCATTAAACAGTCATAATAAGTCAAAGCATTGAATACTTTATCTCGATATCAAGACGGAATTGGAAATAGAAAGAACGGGCGCTCCTCATTATGACCGACAATAACTGAAAACTTTTATCGAAATACATATCACGTCAAACGTCTGCTCTCCAATATACCTTCCGGATGGGTAATCAAAACTCGCGACAGAATCAAACATCAATGGACTGTTTATATTTTTGCATTCATTGATAGTCTACAGCTTACAGTTCTTTTAAATACGACTCATTAAACACCACCATTTTGCTTCCCTCTACCCACCCCTTTTACTCGCCTCTCCTTTTGCCTCGACCGCAGGTTAGTCTACTTTATTTACGAGCAATTTTGTGAGGGCTGTCGCCTGCGAACTTGGACCATTCATCACTGTTAAAAGAGACGCTGATTACCTAGCAGCATTGTGCAGGTTTATTCAAAATGTAACCTTCTAACTTTGTTCATTTCCAGTGCACATTTATCGTGCATGGTCAGCCAAACCGGTGAATTTTGGAAAATATCATATTGAGAATCGAAAAAAAAACAAAGCTTTTCTATATGTGTTGAATTATATTATGTCATGTTTTTATGTCATAAAAGGTGTAGAAGCGTATCAATGCAACGAGGACGGTGCTTTCCCATGATCTTGGCTAATGCACAAATCATTTTTCAAGAAAAAATGAATCGTCTAAATTCATCAAAGAACACCTTAAAACACTCACATCAATCTCTCTCGCTCCTTTTCTTTTTCAGTCGATCAGTTATGAATTAAATTCGTCAGTTTTTATTTGTTATAATTATATTCAAAAAGCATAATACGTTATTAACGATAAATGTTACTATCGGCTCGTATCAACTATATTCGATTTACGTACAAAATTGAGGATATCATTCTGAAGTTGAGATACTTAGAGCATTCAAGGTTCACAACAAGCAATATAATTTAGCTATTGAAAACAGATAATGATAAAAGGATCTCATTCCATTATACTGTTATTACCAGTAATATCTATTGATAGTGATGCCAGTGCCATCAATTAGTAAGATTTAGCATAAAACGAATTTCTCAGCCCCAACATTTTCGTAACAGCTTTGCATACCAGAACACTCGAAAAAAGGATTTATACGTCTAGAAACCATCATCCGAAAACCTTACAAGATTAAAGAAATTTCTCATTTATGGTTAATGGTAAAGGAGTTTGCTCGGTAGACCATACACTCATTTAGATATAGAAAAGATGAAAGTCCTCTTAAAATAACTTCAAGCCGAGCAAAGGGAAATGCTATCATTTTGAATAATCCTGAAATTAAGATGACTGGAGCATGTAAGCGTGCTTCGAAGCGAAAAATGAGAGGAGACTATCGCCTAGAAAAATAAAGATACCGACCCAGCATAAAGTATCAAAGATTCGACTTGGCAATAAAATCATCTCGAGAGTAACACGAATAATCAATGCACCAGAAATATACTAAAAAAAGAAAAACGCTGTTCTGCAAAGGGACTCACAGTCGTGGACAAAAAAAAAGAAGGCTCTATTTTAAAAACGCATCGCCATGCCGTACGCTCGACGAAATTTGTTTATTTTTATTTACGAGCTCTTTCGTTTGCTGTAGTCCAGGAAAGAGCGAAGACCGACCAAACCCATATGTGCATACACTCTTTTGATGGTCGAATCCAGGGATGATCTAATTTGTCTCGATTTTTCTCCCCTCAAATCTATGGTACATGCCACTCAAGCCCGAAGCGGCTGGAGCATCGTCGATATTCCCGAAAGTGTCGAACAGATTATACCGCGTGTATTTCAAATATAAATAGAATCGGGATCTCGAATCGACATGCCGAAAGCGACGGGACCGCTGATCACTGTGAAAGCCGGTAGTGAAGTTTTATATATAACATATGTACTTTCATTAAAAAATACCGAAAATACAACCGACGTTTAAACTTTTTATACTCGGTTTCGCGAAGTAGCTATTGAAGGAATATAATTTTACTTAGATGGGTAATATCGATGGGCCTCGTGTGTAAAAAGATTTTGTTTGCAAAGAAATAGTTGTAAAAAAGCGAGTTGCTGTAATGATTTTGAATAAATATATAGCAATTGATTAATAGTATTTCTTTTCACTTCATTGCGTACGTATATTAGGTAGGTGCTTTTCGAAGATTTCGATCGCACACTTACGCGTATTATCCACATAAAAATAATAGTTGTGTGAACTTGACCAGTAAAATAGTCGTTATATATTGGAAAATCGCAGATGGAAAAAGTTCCTCCATAATGCCCACAAAGCCATTTCGTGGAATCTGGAATGGCATTATTCCTATCAATGGAGTAAGATGGAGGTCCTGCGTTAACCTGCAGCTACTTCTTTCCTAAGCCCTCTTCGTTTCCTACAGATTTTTCTTACCAACAAACACAGACCGAGCTCATCGATAGCAATTCTCGCACCTCGTAAAGTCGCCTATAGCTCAACGAATATACGCAGGATTGCAAATTTCTATGGCGCACAGTAACAGGCAATCTCGAGAGGTAACCGTCGGTAACATTTTCTCCCTAACACAAACCATATTTTTTCTATCACAAAATATCGTGAACGTTTGCAGGATTGTTCCGACGAAAATGCTTTTGGCCGTGTAGTTTAGTAACGTATCTAGTATTATTTTCGTTAATCGCCATACTTTCACCATAAATGTAAGCCTATTTCTCACGTAGAACCGGTACGAGCGCTCATTATAGGAACTATTTCCGGACAGTCTGTGCACAGAGATAACTGGAAGTTTGGTCAGGCGATTTCACCACGCTTCGTTTGTCTGCAGGTTCCCGCATAGCGTGCGTAAAGCAAGTGCTCTATATATAACCGAGCAAATGCAAAGGGAAAGGCACCCTCACAAGAACGACCCAAGAGGGAAACCGTTTCCTGTGGAAGGTGAGGCGAGAGCTAGGGGTCTCCAGATTTCATGCTTCTTTTCGAGATAAGAGAAGCAAAGATGTGATATACCGGCAAAGGAGTACCCGTTTACAAGCCGCACATGTAAACACGTTTACATATATTTATATAGTTACAGTGGAGTAACCCTGCTAGCGTAGATATTCTACAGAGTTTCTGACGAGCTGGTGAAATCCACAAATGTATCAAGCATTCATATATACAAATAATGCAACAATATAGAGTGACAAGAGCAACAAAGTGCATAGGAGACAGTGAAAGGAGAGTGGGAGTTTGCACGCTCCAGAGGCAGCAATTGTACGGGAGTATGTTCCGTCGGCACAAACTCAGTTCGTACTACTTGAGTGGAAGGACGAAACTCGTCGAATGTTGCCCGGCTCTGGGCCAACGTAAAGCTGTCTCCTCTGGTACGTATCGTACTGCAGAAGCCACTGGCTTAAATTCTAGTGGAACAGTCAATTTCATCGTGCTGCCGTGCATTATACATACAGCCAGACTGCTCAACCACTTGCCGTAGTTTCTCCACCGGAAATAATCCGTGGAATTATTGTTGGAGACTTTTTCCGGTCCCGCATGAACTCCCTTGTGCTCCCTTCTTTGTCACAAGTGTCTTTTTCCCTAGGATATTATATGCAGGCTGCAAAAGTACATCTGTGAAAAACACAAACTTGTATGTGTATGTATGCACACGCTTCTATTATGTGGGTGTTTGTATTACCTCGGGCAGAGGGTGTGAGAGAGAGAGAGCGAGAGGCAGAGCATCAAAACCAGGAGGATTACCTCGGCCGCAGGAATGCGTGAGGCGCGGGTATTATAACAGGACGATTGCCCTCATATATTAATGCCAGGACACGAGAATGCCGCGCGTCGTGGCTCGTTAATAATTCCGACCTCTTCCACTATTCGGATACGTAGGCCATCAAGAGCGTGAGAGAAGGCGGAAGGAATAGGAGGAGCGATACGACTCGGATGGTTAGTTACCACGAAGAACACCAACCGGCTTTGCCGTACAACCCAGTCGCTAGTTAACCGTGAACTACCTATATTCCCATCGTGGACCAACCGCGATAAACATCGAGAGCTCGACCAAATACCGGGTTCCTCATTGTTAAATGGGAATATTATATTCGTGCAAAGGCAAACGATGATCAACATGAGCATTCCGCGAAGAAATCAGTAGATAAAAACGATTGTTTAATTAATGTTTAACTCTAAACAACCCTGAGACTAGTGTCTATTTGATATTGATTTCAATTAACTGGGTGACTGTGACCAACGTTAGAGGTGGTAAATGGTCCGTAACGTTAATACGTAATAACTGATCATACCAGCTGGTAGCTCTCAATCGACGCGTGTGAACGCACCTGCTCCCTCTTTACCGATAAATCATGCATTTGACGCAAAGCAATATGAGCATTCCGTAACGTTACACAGATCGCCCAATGCTCACAACTGTGGGTATTTGTGACCAAGGAATTGGCACAACTCCTGCTAGCCATTTGTATCTACCAAAACGCATGGGACGGGGGAAAACGAAACGATTTATTTGAAAATCCAAATGACGAATTGTTAGCGTGGATTGTCAAACATTCCGCTAGAGACCCCATTTCAATTCAATTTTAGCGGAATGGAAGGAGTGCTCGAAGCTTTATAGTGCGTCGAAGTATGGTATATGACTACCTCATTTTTCTTCCTGGATACAAGCTATAGACTACGAAGTAACTACAGAAAAAACTCTTGCTATACGTGTGGATAAGCGAATTCACGAATTCTATGCATCTCGCCGTTGACACGGAATCGGAATAGACGTATGCGTACATATCTATTGTACGTTGAACAGACTGGTGGTAAGAATACGGAAAGGGGTTATAAAAAAGTCGATACATGCCACGGGAGATTATGATGCACTATGTGTGTATACACTATCCACATGCGTATATGCATCCTCCTTCGCTTTTGGAGCGAAGTTTTGCCACATACCGGATATCTTTTCGAGGTTATGTTTCCCTCAGCGCTTTTATCGATAAAAATGCCAAAAAGGCCATGAAGAAGAGACGGATTCACGCGATTACCTTTGTTTATACGAAAATTGCAAATGCATTTTGCTGATTTTGGCGATCTAAAAACATGGACACCCTGACCACACTTTACTAGAATGCCCACTAAACTGGTATACCTACCGTAATATGGAATGGAGAATGCATACGCGATACCATACCATATTAGGGGTAGAGTTTCATTCCCATTTCGAATATTGGACACTAAGGACTCACATAATTGAACTCGTGACGATTTCTTAGTAAGTTTTCGCGAATGTCTGTGTACACAAACTAGTTGCAAAAATAGAATCCGAGGCACTAAAATTTGAAATTAAATTTCCTGTTTCTGCTTTTCGTTTCCTTTCAATTCAGTGTCTTTTAGCCGGACGAATGTTTTCGATGCTAACACTAACCAGCTATCTGATGAAGCCTAGGATAAACATTATAGCTATATGATTTGATATAGTTATTTTTCGTTCTCGTTCTCTTACTCTCTATACTAATTGGTGGCAACTTCTGAAAGATTCAGCATGATGCATTTGAAACGGGAAAACATCATAACTTTCGACACATGCTGATTCAGAAGGTAAATGAGAAGTAAGGGAAGGACGACCAAAATGAGACTCGAAGAAAAACGGAAAATAAGCTTGTATGTGTGACAAGCACGTGAGTTGACAGTAGTGTCATTCATTCGTTGTTAAGTCACCTCACTTGAGGTATAATAAACGGAACGTGCCTATGCGTGTTTTAGCGCTGCAGCCACCAAAAACAGTTTTTGAGTGGATTTTTCTTAGCTTTCTTATTAAATAACCATGTGTAGCAAGGATTTCTTAACAAGGTTTTCTTTACTTTCTTGTTAAATAGCCATGTGTAGCAACACACGACCCACATGAACTTTCATACCATAGGTTAGTGGGAGTATTATTAACGTATTTAACATCCAATGCTTTTCGGATAATTTCGATTGAGGTTAAAATCGCCGAGCAGCATACAAAAAATTGTTGCTTGGGGCAAAATAAACAGGGCATTATGGGGTGGTATATCATTCTGCTCCTTCTTTACGGAGGCATTTAAAATTATTATTTTAGCATTTACTGCGTAAGTAAACAGATAGCTGTATTTGAGCGCATTAGTAGTACTCTTACAATTAGTAGGTACCTACTTATTTCATCAGATTTATTTCAAGTGCTTTTTCTTTATTTGCACTGATAATGGTTCGTAATTACAAGAGGCTGATCGGCAAAAATGGGACAAAGAAGACATAAGAAGAGCGGTCTCGGCTGTGCTTGCCAATAGAATGGGCTTTCTTAGAGCTTCAGCTACTTATTATGTGCCAAACTTTACTTCGCTCATTAGCGTCTCCTGTTTTGCCGCAAACATGGAGTAAAACGGGAAATATGCCACTTTTTCTCTAGTTCCCATTAGCTAAGAAAATTTGTTGATTAATCTTAAATGTAATAATTAACAAAACAACTAGGAATATAACCATTGTTTCTAATTAAAACGGTTATCAATAAAGCAGTTGATTTCGTACATATAAGTATTTTTATCTTAAGTATCCCATTTTAAAATATCCCATTTTAAAACGAACGAATTTAAAAAAATACACATATAAATTGACCTTGTTTACAGTTAATTTAATACTTACTGTTGATGGAATCTAATGGTTTTTGTGTCTTAAGGAGGTTGCTCAACTATCGCGTAATGTTAAGAATTTGATGGAATTTTTTGAGGATATTTGCGAACAGGTGTCTCGACTGCATGCAAAATTTCAAGTAAATCGTCTGCATCATTGTCAAGCAATTAATTATTAAAGTTAGGCTCTTATACACGGTCGACACAGCAAAAGCTATATGATTATTCTGATACGATTCTCGCAACATAAGAAAAATGTCTTTTTCGCGAACATAAAAACTAAATTCGCGAAGGATGTTTGACAACTAAGCGCTCACGATGTGGCGTTTATATCTGAAATCAGTGCTACTAGGTACTGAGAACTAAATTGCGCGTTTGCCACATTTCAACTTGGTTAATAACATATTTGCGATAGAAATATACAAAATCGATTAATAAAATTTCTGAACAGTCAATTATATGCATTCCACATATTTATTAGCTGAAATATGTACATTTTACGTGATCGAAAATTTGATTATTCGGAGTTGGCAGCCGTTATAGACGCCTGCGTTTGAGCAGATCCATTCGCCCCTTGTCGCCTGCCCTGCGAAGACCCTGAGCAACATCCTTAAAAAAACTTCGACTCATTCGAAGTTCCATCGGTGTTCGGTTCATACATATCATCATGGACGCGTATTGCTTTATGTTTGAACGTACTATATAAGAAGTACCAGCCGTTTACATATCACATACAACATGCCCAAGACCTCGTGAGCCAGTATGACAGAGCATCGATGAAGCCAACATAAATACAGGAAAGAATGCAGCCGGGAATGACGGTTTTCCGACTATACAGCGCTATGTCGAATAGAAAATATGCATTCTCGTCTTTTCATCCCTGACTTTCAATTGAGGCACTCTGCCATTTTTCCTTCTCCCCTAGCTCAAAGGCACGTGTGCGGATCAAGCTTCCTTCAGTTCAGGTGTTCTTGACTTCGTATATCTGGAGTAAAGGATGAGAAAATGGGCACGCGTGTGGTAGACGTTTATCGACGTGCTATATTCAAGCCAAATATGACTGCACTCACTGTAGCTAGCCAGAAGGTAGAAAATACTGCATAAGAGTGATATGAAAAGTGCGGTAGTGGTGAACTCCGAGAATTGGGAAGTTCTTGTAGAGAGCGACGCAATGCATGTGTCAGTTCTCGGCGCACGTATTCCTAGGCATACATGGAACGAATCTCTTCAGGATGTGCACTTATATCCTTTAGGGTTTACAAGTGCGCACAATGCTCTTTATCCCATATCCTCCTTAGTTCTCCTTTACTCTGTGCAACCCTCGCTCTCTGCTGAATATAGCCCACCACTCCTGATAACGCTTTTGAAACGACTATCGTTCGTTTCCCTGAGTAATGTTCAACATCCCATATTGCTGTGGCGTCACTAAGGTGTTTTCTACTCTACTTTGGCTAGGTCAGACCGACCGTTTTTATGGTTGTCTACTGTTCCAGCGAGTGTTCAATATGTCGTAGACGTCAAGGACCGAGTAGAGTGTCCACTTTCTGGATACACCATAGCACAGAAAATCTGTACATATACAGGATGTCTTATGTCAAGTGAAATGCTCAAATATCTCAAAGACGATACTTCTGGTCAAAAAGTTATTTGAACGATGCTCATCATTTTAACTTTACCGGCGGTACCCTCAAGGTCGCATCGTCGTTTTGGTTTTTTGAAACCTAAGCTGCTCCATGACACACGGATGTAATTAGCATACCAAGAATCTAGATGACACAAAACTAAATCGCCTTCGACTCTTTTCGAAGTATCATAGCATATTCTATTTTTTTACTCACCTTATTCCATTTTTTCGCCCTCTTGCGGCCGCAGCCGACTTACTCCTCTGCATCGCATCCACCATGACATGTCTGCCATGGGCATAGAGAAACTGCGGAAAACCTATACAAATACAGTTGGCCCAGTTCACTTCCCAGTTTTAGAGCTATGTCGCGATTCGTTGAGAAATGAATAACGGGCTACAGGTTTATTCATCTCCGGCACTGCCGATATTCTAGATTAGAGGCAAGCACGCTAACCACTATGGCAGCATTTCGGTTCTAGGGTCAATTTATAAATACATATGATTTTTTACCACCGAACTATAGCAAAGAGTTACGCTCGTACACTCGGTATTCGGTGGATATTGAATCTTCTTTCTTCGTTGGTCGTCAATCCAGTTTCCAAAGAGACACATCATCAGAGCTGCAGCTTGGAGAAGTTGACATGTTTTTCGAATAACAGATGATTTACGTGCTCAATGGCTGTAGTGTTTATCCAATGTGATTGTTAGCCACGTCCTTCGTACCCTTCCTCTATTATTATTCGACATTGCTTTTCAGCTCTCTCTCTCTCTCTCTCTCTCTCTCTCTCTCTCTCTCTCTCTCTCTCTCTCTCTCTCTCTCTCTCTCTCTCTCTCTCTCTCTCTCTTTCTCTCTCTGCCCCTCTCCATCTCCTCTCGTAAACTTTGTATTCTATATAGATGAGTGGAATAGACGAGCGCGTGAATAAGCAATTCCAGACGATAGGTGAGCCTGTCATTATTCTCGCATGAAGAATTCTGATGCGCGACTGGTGCTGTTAGGTGGGCATTGTAATATAGGAAAATAGTCAAGGGATTTGACGGTGGAACATCACTTGATGCCTCTTCGCTGTGAGAATATCATTATATCAAAACCTTTGTTTGCCACGGCAAGATACCTTGATGTTCTACAAGATGGCATGCCCGTACAGAGGGTGTTGCAGAGCTACGACTGAACATAAAGCTCGCGACTTGATGGCAAAGGGCCCGCAAAGGATCTAACCCACTGAAGAGAAAGCCTCGATACAAAGAGAAGGAAAGAAGGGAACCACACAACTCCGTGGGTGCTGCGTCTGCTCCTTTGGAGCTCTCCGGATATACTCTCGGGGGAAATACAGGAGGCTTTTCACACCAATCTTATGTCGTTAAAATGACTAAAATAAAGAGATGTATAGCTTATCGTTTATAATCCTGGCCTTAAGAGCCTTGAATGTACGAACATTGTTACAGCACGCTACAGAACCAGAATTGGTGAGACATCATACTTCATAGGAAATGTAGTTTATGCATGTTATCATGTATCATTAACAGGATGATAGTAATATGATCGCTAAAATAAAAATCGGAGTCCAGAAGTTTGTTATCGACTGAATTTTCTCAAATAATAAGATACTTGTTGAAGTCTTACAAGGAACATCACTTTGGTCTCCACTTTCGGTTTTGTTGAAACTCATGTATATGGTAGATCATTCAAAATTATTATTACATACGTATTTTTTTCTTATTAGCGGCAAAACAGTTTTGAGGAGTGCAGGCACCTCTTAGAGCGGAGCATGTCACGGGTTGATTTTGCAGTTTCACCTGCAAGCCGTTCACCGATTTCAGTGAAAAAAATGAACATTCGTCTACTGCAAGACGATCAGAAATCCACTATGGGTACATTGAAAAAAAAACCAAAATTCAGGAATGAGCTACCCCCCCCCCCCCCTTACTCTTCATGTCTCACCTCTACATCACCGAATTTAATGAAACGGACAACACTTTGAAAGGGAGATAAAATTTAAGTTTATGTATTTTTGCCGGGTAGAAAACTTAAGGGGGAATACATTCTACACGTTTTCGACGATTTTTAATAAAAATTAAGGGTTTGGCGTGAGATAAATGGTAAATTCGTACGCAGAGAGTAAAAATATATCAATAGAGACTTATTAAAAAATATTATATTTAAAATTCAAGTTTTTTTTTGGTTCCAGGCCAAATATTGGTGGCTTCACTGAATTGTCCGTCATTTTTTTTCTGCTTCGATGTAAAACGTCGCTCTGTGCTTATTCTCTTCGTAATAATATCTTTTTAAACATGCTGCTCGATTCATCGAGCTTCGATTATTTTTCGATTTCTGGCAGAGTTTCAAAGTCGGACCACCGATTTCGCGATTGTTCCCAATTTGCCTCTTGTTCGATCATTTTTCAATTGCACTTTTCGGTGAAACTAATCGAGATATCGGGATCAAAACCCTTTTCGCAACCCCCCAATAAGTTCATGTCACTCAAATAAGACCGACGCTACGGCTGTTTGAAATTTTGCGTTTTTTTGGCGGTTCCGGAAGCGTGGCCAAAAAGGAAAAAAAAATACATTTTTGTAAAGACTTTGACACCGTTTTAATGGTCTATCTGATGAGACGTTTTCCGCCGCTTCCAAATATTACGAAAGCTCAAAATTATTCGAAAGCTCATAATTACGCCAGCTTAACGCGAAAAACGTGTTTCCGTACCCATTCGACGGTTTTTAATAGAAATTGAAGGTTTTCGGAGAAGTAAATGGTGAATTCGTATTCAAGGGGTAAACATATATCGAGAAGGACTTATTAGAAGAATATTAAAAATCCACATGTCTTCTGTATTTGGGAAAAAAAAAGTTTTCTCTGTATCTTTGAATTTAACGCACCCCTTCTAAATTTAAGACGAGAGAAAGAAAAATAAAACAGTGGTTCATCACTTAATTTTTGTTTTTTTTTTTCTCAATGTGCCCATAGTGGAGTTTCGTTCGTTTTGCATTAGAAGAATTTTCGTTTCTGCACCACTGAAATCGGTGGACTGCTATTGGGTAAAACTACAAATTGAGCTCTTCAAATACATCACTTTAAGGGGCGGTTTCATCCCTTAGAATCGCTTTTCCACCGACAAAAATAAATACATATATAATAGTTTTTAATGCTGTACCACATGAATTTCAACAAACTCAACGACGGACACCAAATTGATGTTCCTTGTTTGTACCGATTCTAATCCGAAAGTAATTCCAGAATCAAGGAAACAACTAAGAATTAACATAGAGTCAATATGAATATTTATATAAAAGAGCACAGGCTATATATTGCGTAAACACTTGCTGAACGATAAAACATGAAAAACCTTCAAGTCTCCAGTAGTCTACGCGTTATCTAGGGTCAAAAATAGCACAGCTGCTATACAATCAAATGGGGATTCAAATATCAAGCATTCATCATGTTCCTTTCAGCTTTGATCACAGTATCTGCCTTCCGCTCGTTAATACATTTTCAGATATTGTAAGAGCTAGTTTTTTCTTAATCCCAATATCCCGTCACCAAAGTCCCAGGATTCATACCAAATGCAGTCTGGTACCTCGCAAATATATATAACTTATTATAAATGGCCAAAAAGGCTTGCGCTTACGAATGAATGGACCTACAAGAGGATCTACGTAGAGGAAAAGAAGTATGGAGACTAAATTCACTTTACTATTTTTGCAATTAAAGATGTTGAAGTGGAACTGGAAATTCATAATGGATAGGCTCTAATGTGTATGCATTACAGATTCGAGGATCTTCCCTAGTAAGTAATGTTACTTGCACTATCGTCCAAGAAATTAAAAGCAGCTTTGCATGAGTAGTGATCGAGACATCTTGTAAATGGAAGGATATAACGTTAGTTACAGACAAGGAGAGGGCATTAGAGTGAGAAAGCAAAGTGCGAAGGAGATGGTCAGGGTTGCAGAGAGAAATGGTTTAAGTACTCACGAAAAGAATCACTGTAGCTCAGTAGATTAAAAAAATTTCTCGACGACGCAAGCGGAAATCCTGGATCGAGTGCGCTTCTATTTTCATTAGCCTCTGGCTGGAGGCCTTGGGGCTAGACACTACGGAAATAGGTTTCCTTGGGCCGTGCCGAACGTTCCGTTGTTCCGTTGCACGAAAGCTTCTACATTTTCGATCTCACTCTTTATTACCTTCGGAATTCCGTTTATATATACACACAGAAATATATAAAGGGTATTTCACGTGAACATTTCATTTCAACCTTAAAAAATCATATAGATTTACAGTAAAAAAAAATGTATGTGGTTTTATATGCAAAACGCCTAATCGACACCTATTTTTGCATTTAATTTACTCAATTAATAAACTAGTTGAATTTTTCAACACTCACTCCACCTTGATGACTTCAAACCGCAATAACTCAGAAATCATACCATACAAAAAAAAAATGTTCGCACTACATTTGTCCAGTTTTTAATGTTCTTTTGGAAAAAAAAACACCAGTGTTTAAAAAAAAAACTTTTTTCATGTTACATTTCTGAAGAGTAGGGGAAGGTGGGGTACAGTGTGCCACTGTTTTTATAACGAATTTTTACTCTATTCAAGGTAGTCTGATTAGAAAAAAAGGTCATACACGATTTAATAGACCTTTGGGCGTAAAACGAAGCTCCCATATTTTTTTGCAAAAAGATTAAAAATACCAAAATAATGAGATCGAAAAAAATTTGCGGCTTGGCTCATTGTACCTCATGGATACGGTACAATGTATCATATAGGTGGGTACAGTATGTTAACTACTGCGAAACGTAGGATACAATGAGGCAGTTGAAAAAATGTACACCCAAAAATAAAATACAAATCGGAACATCGACCTGCAAATGCTCTAGAAATTTTCACGATGCGCGTACAAAATACAAACCCAAATTTTCGCATATACGCGACGCATACGCACAACGCTAATTTTTGTCAGCTGGGCGAAGATCTGGAAACTGCAAGGCATTGATATATTCTCAATTTTTTATGTCCATGATAGGAATATCTCAGTATCCGCCAAACCGGTTGTGTCGCAAGCAGAGACATTGAAAAACTTAGATTGGAAGGTTTCGTCAAAAAAATAGACCTGAAACGTGATTTTTGAGATATAGGAGATATATGCTGTATCTCTTGACACGTGTTATACAGAAATATGAAGATAACAATATATTGACGCAAACATTCATCTGAACGCGTTCATACATCGCTCATGACACGTAAACAAAGGATTAATTGTCAGGCATAGCATTGTGGAAAGGTTGCGAGAGAAAGCAGATTGTGAATCGTTCCTTGATTATTGCGATTCGAATCGATGAGAGAATCGCTTGACAATATCAAATCGAGAGGAATGAAGTACGCACGACATGGACGGTTCTACAGAGGTCGGTGACTTTCGCCGAGCGAGTAAATAATGATGACAGGACCGAATGAATGATAACTCGTCGCATGGACGTATATCCCGATGGCGTCGCAGTGTTTAGCCCGTTGACGCATTCGGGATGAAAAACTACAACGGTATTTCGCCAAAAACACCCCTGACAGACAGCGAACGGACTAAATCGGAAAGAAAAAAAACAAAAATCCGACACAATCAACGTTACACGCTCTTACTCATTTCTATATATATATCATCGTTGATAAAAAAAGAGAAAAAAACAAGGCATGAGTCACATCCGCTTAAGTGCTCTTGCACAATATGCTCCCTGTGTCAGCGAGAAGTTTGCAAATATCCGATGGCTAAAGTACATTGGTAGGGACGGGGTACTAAGAATAATATAAAAATGAAATAATCGAAGGTTTCGATAGTATCCCTCACTTCCCATGTCAACGATCGATGGTCTGGAGAGGGAAATTGAAGCGAGAAGACAATACGAACGACCCGTTGTAAACTGAAGTTCCATCGGCATAGGCATTATGAGGGTGATCTGTTTCCGTCTCACTTCCTAATGCAGTGGCATCATAGGCGCACCTGCGAGTCTGCACTGCGCATCCTAGCGAGCGCATCGTTGAACCTTCCTGAAGCATAAATAATGCAGACACCTCGTAAAGCCGCAAAGCAAACCACCTATGTGCAGAGCAGTAACACAGAACCACGACGTTCACGTAGTTTCAATACATTTTGTCGATTTTGTGCCAGTTCATTTCAATAACTATATATATGCATTTGTGTATACAATGCATAGTGTATTGTACTGTCGCTTAGACTGGAGCCGAGAACTCTCCAAGAGCTACATACCCGGCCCTGCCAACGTACATGTATATTCTCACACGTCTATTACGAAGTCAGCCCGAACCGTGAATCTTGGCTTGAAGCTCAGCAGTTTCTTTGGTAGTTTGTATACACAAACGTATATAATACATGCATATCGTCACATGCGCTTATATATATATCTTTTCGACTTTACATATGATAAAACTTTACCTCGCCTGTAATTGTTAAAAATCTTTAAACGTACACATTTTTATTGCCATTTAAATAGGGGGGTAGATTTTCCACCCATAGCACTTTAAAGGTGACGAAATCGTAAATCCAACTGATATATATATACAGGGTGGACCACGCAACGTGTGCACCTCTTTTACGACCAAAATATGCGTTGCACAAAAAAATGTTTTATACAAAAGTTACATGGTTCATAAGGCTACACTATGTGGTGCATTTATTTTTTTTATAGGTGGAGGCGCTTCGAAGATTTGAAGGTCAACTTTATTTTTTCAAATAGAATGCTATATTTTTTATAGCGTAATATGATAGAGTATCGAATTCTGAGTAAAAAAGTATAGACCTTTATTAGCCCTAGAGTTAATAGCTAACGAGTAATTTCACTTTATTACTTTAAAATTTTCTTCACGTAATATCAAGTTGGAGATTCAAATCTACTACAAATTTCTGAATGGCAGTGTTTAAATCACAGTGTTTATCAATATGAACACATTTACCACATCACACACACTTATCATGATTCACAATCTTCTCAATGATTGTAATCCAGTATTAAAGTATCCTTCGGTGATTGTGCGTGATTATTATCAGAAAGATAAAAGTGAAACACTGCCATTCAGAAATTTGTAGTAGATTTGAATCTCCAACTTGATATTACGTGAAGAAAATTTTTTAAGTAATAAAGTGAAATTACTCGTTAGCTATTAACTCTAGGGCTAATAAAGGTCTATACTTTTTTACTCAGAATTCGATACTCTATCATATTACGCTATAAAAAATATAGCATTCCATTTGAAAAAATAAAGTTGACCTTCAAATCTTCGAAGTGCCTCCACCTATAAAAAAAATAAATGCACCACATAGTGTAGCCTTATAAACCATGTAACTTTTGGATAAAACATTTTTTTGTGCAACGCATATTTTGGTCGTAAAAGAGGTGCACACGTTGCGTGGTCCACCCTGTATATGCAACATCAACAGTGAAGTATACTATATTAAGGCATTAAACCTAACTCATGACCGGACGAAAAAGAAATTTTCGTGATTTTTTTCTCTGGGAAAACATGTGCAGGTTTTCAATTTTTTTTTTACTTTGAAGAGTATGGTTTTAAATTTATTTTATAATTGTTATATTGAAAAATATTTATAAATGTGGAAAATACAATGACGTTGCAGTTTGCATCGTTAGAACGCAACGAAAACTAATTTTTTTTAACGCACACATTTTTTTGACCGATTGAGGCTGTGAAAAACACTCAAACGTTTTTACGTATTCTTATCAGAGATTTACGACCTTGATTTGCAAAAAAAATCTTGGATAACGATGAAAATGAATAAATGAAAAATTAAGAAAATAAAATCGTTTAATCTGATCGATGGAAACTTCAACGTCGTTAAATGTAATGGTCTGTGCAGACCCTTGTTGGAAAAATGACCTTCGTGGTAATCACTGCTGCTCGGAAACAAATCATCCGAAATTAAAAAATTAAACGTATTTAGTTGTTGCATGAAATTGTTTAGTGCTTGGACAAAAGATTTAATAAAATATTGATTTTTGAAGAAAATGCCGCAGTACAAAGTGAAAATAACAATTTTTTGGTGAAAAAAACGCTCTATTCTCGTTGATAAAAAAAGAAGCTTGTAAAATTTGAAGTCGAATAGTGATTTTTCAGATATCGTGGTCACCGATTTTGAAAAAGTCACTTTGAGAAAAACGCGCTTAAAGTTCGCCGATTCGCGGTTCACCAGTTTGCGGAAACTACCTATAGACGCCTAGAACTCCCTCAATTTTCAATGAATCTATTTGAAAATTTCAGACAATATTTTAAAATGTTATATTTTGAGAATGCGCCAATAACGAAAAAACGATATTTTCAAAAAATTCAACTAGGTGTAAGCCGTCAAGAAACACAGTTTTGAGCCTTTGGAGAAATCGATGAAAGGAAAGGAACGCGTTAACACCTTATTGTTACCGCACATCTTCTCGTCACATACGTACATACTTGTCAGAATTCGATATGGGAATAGAGGCAAGTTACCTTTTTTCGAAACCCCGATAGTATGGAAAAAAAATCTCTCCACCTATGCAGTTCTAGGTTTGACAGCATTTCCAAAGTTTCCATTCCCCCGTGGGCATATCGTGAAAGATATGAAGATATCTATAAACATGGAATATCTTGGTGACGAAGTAGATCAACTGTTTATAATACTGCAGGTGAATCCCAGGTCGCGTTTTTTTTTACAGTTGGCTATCATGTTTCCACAATGACGTGACTATCGTCTCGGGCTATGGGCATGGCCATCACACTCATAGTCTGCAGACAACGGGCGTAACTTTCACGAAATTTCATACTCAAACTCTTAACTTAAACGACATTCTACTTTAGCCGTCTTACTTCAGTATATCGAACTATGATAGAAATTGCCTACACGACGAGATTCGTCATTGCGAAATTTCATATTTCATGCAGAAGGAACAGCGTAATTCCTTCAGAGTAAACCTCCACAGCACCTTCATAATATAATAACAATGACTTGCATTCTGCATAGCTGATTATTGTGGATATCGGATATCATTAACAGAGTTGTCTGTAAGTATCCAACCGTATACGTTGCGGATGTAGCCAGGATTCCACTGAGCACTTCACCCAGTGCTAATCTCCACGCCATCCAAGACTAACAAAGAGCGTTCAACGACCTCGCATAAATCCGACAGAACTTACCATCTCAGTCAAGACTCCCTTGAAAGCTACCTGAATGCTAAAGCGTCGCTCAAAGGCTTCGATATTCGTTGTTTCTTTCGTGCACCCAATCCATGATCCATTTTTTGCCTTTAAACTGCGGTATTCTTGAGACACCTTGATTTTATTTTCACTCTGGCCCGTTCAAAGACTTTAGATTTGAACGTGTTTCAAAAGGAATGAACGAAAACTCGCAATATACAAGACACGCAGAGGATCACCAAGAGAGCCAGGATCTATCTCCTTGTGGAATATTCTGGGTTCGATTTCCGGTACTTGCTTCTGAGATACACAACGTATATGTCTAGTCCGATACTCCTATTTCCGTTCGATAAACAAGCCATCGCTATCATTCTAAAAAATCTTCTCTTAGGACGAAAATATAGAGAGAACAACGTAAGATGATTTCCTGAGTCAGTCTCAGGAAACGATACTGCTCAGCGAATAATGGCCAAATTGAATGGTATCAAAGCAGTTTGACAACCATATGCAATAATAGTAATTTATGCTACAAGTGCGGGAAACAACGAATTTCATCGCGCGTGAAGTTGCCGCATGAGCCGAAGGCTTATGGTGCATTTCACACGAGTACGAGTGAGAAAAGCACCATAAGTCGAGGCGAATTCGGCAACTTACGCGCGATGTAATTCGTTTTTTTTTCGCACATGTCCCATACATTATTTTTTGCAATGACCGTCTCGAAAGTGGGATTTGAGATACAATAAAACCAATAACAATTATATTCAAATATATCAGATTAGTTCAGATCATTTCCTTGTCATAAAATACGACTGTGATAAGTTGACGTTTCATATCACATGAATTTCGCTACATTCAAGTTTGTTCAATCGGTCCAAAATCGTAGAACAAAAAACTATCAACCGTGAAAAAAAACCGTTTTTTCGTGAATCAATGCGGTAAAGTGAGCTAAAAATAGATTTTTTTCCGCACTAGTGCGGGAAAGTCTCGCATTCCCGCACTAGTGCGGGAAAGTAAGCATCGTTGAGAAATAAGCCACTTTTCGTACGCTAAACACCAATCGAAAATCGCACTTTCGGGGCAGGCATTGCAAAAACGATTTTTCCATACGCTTTTGTAACCTGCAGCGATTTAGTGAATATGATTTGTAGAAGATGAATTTTTCTTTCCTGGTTTCGTTCTAATAGATTCATACGGCAACTCTGCGCCTTAGCTGCGCACGCTTGAACTACACTAATGGAACTACAAAATCAGCCCTTGACATGCTCCAATTTAGAGGACGATTTCACCCCGTAAACCGTCTTTCCGCCGATAAAAATAAATACGTATCCAATAGTTTTTAATGTTCCATATATATGAGTTCTAACAACATCAAAGGCGGAAACCAAAGTCATTTTCCTTGTCAGGTTTGGATTGACTCTGTTTCCAACTTTCGCCGTCTTAACGAACGTTTGTACATGATTGTGAAACCTTTAGAATCGCTTAATGTCTGCATTTTATAAGCCACCCATTTTTTCTCGATAGCAACTATCTTTTCAAGAATAAGAAAACAGAACATTTAGATGTTAAATACCGACGTCTACTACGGAATCGCGTAGCCACGCGACGAAAAAAAATATTGATGTCACCATCACTTACCCCCCTTGAGACCTGAAAACTTTTTCAGGTAATGTTTTTTTTTGTCGACTCATTTCCTCGTTACTTCGCCTACATACAAGTAAAAATGGGACATCCTTCGTATTATGCACAGAGCCACATTCAAGCTTTATGTCGACTTTGCATTCTGTCTTCATTGCTCGCCACGCTCTAGTTAAATGTGCTACATAGAAACTGCATAGGACCATGTTTCCCTAAGACGTGTTTCGTCGTTGTTGCTCAGGGAATTCGAAGTGATGCACTTTGTGCCACTTGGTAAGCAAATAGCCAATCATACATAGGATAGAAGGGTCGCGTCTGCATCACATGCATTATAGAGACACCTTGCTCTTGGGCTCAGGGACTTGGCAGCGAGAAGATGCGAGAGCAAACACCTCGAGTGGTGCACGTACATAAGAGATTGCGCAATTCACCGCAGGCATTGACCAATAGTATTGGAAAAGCGTGATCTTAACACTACCACGACACGAGCTCCCAAAGTATATCAACTCTTTTTTTTACTGCAACGACAATGTTTTATATCTGAGGGAGTACAATGAATAATTCCGAAGCTTCGGAGTTCAATGTCCACGTATCGACAGATATATACGTACTGAAATATCTCGTGTCCGGATCAATGCCGGTAGACCTGAGTTACACACAGTCCTAATGTTCTTATCGGCCAATCGATCTTTTGGACTTTTATCATAGCTCAAATGGTGAAATACTTGGGGACCGTGTGTCATACTTGGAATATATTATACTTATGATAAATTTGACGTGGCGTATAGACTGCAAGATATTTTATAGTTTTCATCGAGCTGTGAAAACCGGAATGAAGATTATGAGCGTTGAAAAGTATTATTTTCAACCATGTGACTTCTACCAATGATCTGCGTATGCAGCTAAGCGGTGCTCGATCAAATGACGAAAGCTCGTAAGGAGGAAATGCAAGCTTCAAATGAGTTGCATGAGGAAGATTCCAGCACCATAAAGGACTGCTGTATGGTGCTGGAATCGCTGATTAATCGGTAAGGCACTTTATCATTTGATTAAACACATTTGACTTTGAGTTTTTCGTTTGTGAAACTTTAAACGTGTTCTTCTCGAAACGACATTTTTACAATTTGCGGGAATCATAACTCAAAAACTAATTGATGGATCATCTTCAAATTTGGAACACGTTTACATAATATAATTTATTAAAACATAAACCTAAAGTTGGACATATTAGATTGTTTGAAACATATTTATTATTGCAAAATCGCGGGAAAAAAATGCTAAAAATCGATCATTATTTTCAAGCACGTTCCAACATTCAATTCTCGATTTTTTATCAAAATTTAGGTTCATGTTCTTCAAAAACATCTCAAGAATGTATAAAAATTTGTTGGACTAATTCAGATGCGAATTGCGAGCTGCACAATTCTCGCAAATCGACAACGACGATGAGGACACGCCAAGGGACACAGCGGATTACACCTTAATTAATGCATGAAATAACTTGAAAAAATTACCAAATATGTATGAAAATATGAATAAATTATTGTCAGAGTTGCAGAAATTTCCGCTTTTTTCACAATAAAAAAAATCCAAAAAATCATCTAACCTTCGGTCTCCTAAAGTGGTTGCCTGCCTTAATGACTCTCCTGTGACAAATGCCACAGTTTTCATTTCGTGCAAATTAATCATCTACAGCTTATACGTAAAAGATTATCATCGGCTGATCTAGCACTTTTCGTAGGACATTCTTTGATTTGTTACATGGTTCTTAGAACCAAAAATGGACGTGTACACCAAAGACGGAAAATACAACTCAAAGAGCATAAGCAAACTATATTTCTCTGTCACATTTTACGCTGTGAAGAAAAGACTAAGACAGGCTCGAGCTCCCCTGAATACCTGATGCCAACTCCTATCTTGTGTATCATTGGCCGACAGGCGAATTCTGGCGATTTTACTGTTTCGAGAAATGCATGCAACCCCAGCAAACAAGTTGAAGAAGAAGAATACATGTACCCACTCGTGGTAGATGGTTGAGCAAACACATAGATATTTGCATTCCATAAATACTCTTATGGTTAAGATCTATATGTACACATTTAATATGATTAAACTTCATATATAGCATCTATTTTGGTGCTTAGAATACGAATTATTTTATTCAAAATATTTCCAAATTTCAAAGTTCTAAGTACATTGCATTGTTTCAAAAAAAATAAACGGGCTATAAGGTTTACCGGTTAGAAAGAACAGAGCCGGATTGGAAAACTTATGTTTGAAACAATACATAGTCGAGATGGCAGCTGATGTTTCCTTCTAATTGACAATTGTTTCCATATGTTTAATCGCAGCCTTTATTAGCTTATACCCCGAACGCCGGTTAAAAAAAAAGTAATTACGAACGAAAATTTGAAAGTATGTGCAGTATTGTATGCTCTATTAGGTATTGAAGTACACTAATTGATAATATTTAACAGGTAATATGAAGAAAAATCTTCGACTCACATGCAAAACGTACAAATTGTAAGTTTTCTCTAGCTTTTATCTCTGCACACCTAACTTTATTGCAGCCACGCGCTCCGACTCCTTCAATCTCAATTACTTGCACTACTATCAAGAGAAGTGACAATGTCGTTGACGCCGAGTAAGAAAAGAATAAAACACACAGCATCGAGGAACGTCACCATGTGTCTAAATCAACAGCAAGACACACTGCCGCGAACGTTGCATCCAGCAAGCTTGACTCCCATTTACAATGATTTTTTACTAACTTTGAGCTGATGAATTATTGACAAAAGCAACGTTCGTAATCGAATTCTCGACTTCTCAATCTGCTCGATTTCAGGGACCATTATTCTCGTAACTCACCTATCTCGTTCGGCATCCTCTCTGCTCTCCATGGATTGTTCCACTCGGTCTTCCGAAAAGGGCGGACTATGATAGTGCTCAACACACTAAGAGAAATGGCGAGAGAGCGCGAAATAAAGACTTGACTTTTGACTGTGTTAAAAAGCTAAGAGACGCTCGAAGCTCCGCGAAGAGGATATGGAGGGTAGAAAGACAGGGAGCAAAGGAAGCCTTTCTCCTCGTATTTAATGTAATTTAACTTTCGAGGCAACCGCGAAATTAAGGTGGTACCGAAAAGTCCCTGGCGTACACGGGGCGAGTGAGAAAGCGTATATTCATTTTCTAGCTTCCGCCTTCCTACTCTTGCATTCATGTTTATACGAACCCGATCCTGTGCTCGCCTCCTTCTTTTCCCGTCTTTTGCCCCTTTCTACATCCCTGGGGCCGGTAAAAAGGAAGGGTTATTACCGAGCATGCGAGAGATGTGGGTGGGAGGATGAGGGCTCTTCGGTGCTCGTTACTGCGAGCATCGTCCCTCTGCACCATCCACTCGACGCAAAAGTAGAACGGTAACGCGCGTTAGATGTGCCCAGACTTCGACCCTCACCCTCAGCTTCTTTTTGCTATTACTATGCAGTGCTATATTATTTTTCCTGGACGGTAAATAATTCTTCACTCCCAAACCCAATTTCCTGGTCCTACACGTTCATGTATTAAGCCATACTTGATTGCTAACTTCTGTACGCGGTGTTATTTTTCTTTATTTTCCTTGTTACATAGCAAATTATTGTACACTAGAGGAAATTACAATTGTACATGAGGCTGGAGTTTCTCTCACACAATACGTTTAAACGATAAAAGGATATCTATAAACATAGAACGGGTTTGTATATTTTAAAATACCAAAAGCCAAGACTCCGTATCCAAATTAACACAGAAAATGAATGTAAAATATTCGTTGAAATTGTTCAGACTTTAATTTCGTACAAAATTTTCTAATAAAATCTGAAGATATACAGTGGGTCAAAAAAGTTTCCATAAAGCTTTCAATACTAAAGGATAATAAGACAAGATGTGTAGGGGAAAGTGGAGTACAGTCTGCCACTTTTTTTCTAACGAATTTTTACTCTAATCAAAGTAGTCTGATTAGAAAAAAAAGTCATAACCGATTTTATAGACCTTTGGGCGTACAATGAAACTCCCATATTTTTTGCAAAAGGATTAGAAATACCAAAAGAATGGGATCGAAAAAAATTTGCGGCTTGGCTCATTGTACCTCATGGGTAGGGTACAATTTATCATATAGGTGGGTACAGTGTGTTAACCGCAGCGAAACGTAGGGTACAATGAGACGGTTGAAACTCTTATATTTTTCTAACATAGATAACATAGATAACAGATGAATCACGATGCAACATAAAAAATGTCTAAATTTGCGAGCTACAAACCTCCGAGAAATCGCACGTCGTTGACACAGGCCCCTGACACATTGCGCTTCTTCGGAGCGTCGTCACTTCTTTGTTTCCTCATTGGGAATCGAGACATTTTGCCCCACATCTCGTTGATACATTGTACCCCACTAGTTAAATATTTCATTATTGATGAAAATAACTACTAATTAAACTACGAATGGAAAAACACAAGTCACTGAGCTCATCGTGAATAATAAAACTATCGATTAGGACCGAAAACCCGAGCCGCTACAGAAAGTTACGGTATATTTTACGTTTTTCCGACGAGCGAAATATTTTTTTTCCAGGCCTCAAGTCAATTTTTATTTTTCAATAATTCTTTGTGAGCTGCTATCGACTTTGTTTTAGGCCTGACGAAACCAAATATAAATCGCGGTCCAACACAAAAAATCGGAATTTACGAGCTACAAACCTCCGAGAAATTGCATCTAGCTCACAGTGCCCCGTGATACATTATCCCCTACTCTTCCCTATTGACATTATTTCCATTCAGAAGTCCCCGCTAATAGTTTTCAACATAGAGAAAGTTCGAAATTATTAGTGTACCATCGGCGTATATACAGAAAACCTACACGCAGAATATTTCATGGTGAAAAAAGTTTCCTTATACTAAGCGACAAAGAGACATATACAATACGTCAATGAATAGCAGAAGGCTGCTATTCGTTGACGTATTGTATAGGTAAATGCTCTTACTTGCTCTAAGTAAGTAAGAACTTGCTCTAAGCAATGCTCTTACTTTTGTGTGAAATAAATCATTTTCCTTTGTCAGTATTTCAAAGACCAGTGCGTTATACGCAAAAAATAGAAATTCCGCTCGTAATTCGTGAGTTGGTCGGAAAATTAAGAAAAGAGGGTCAGTCTCTTCGAAAAATAGCAAGCAATCTAACATTGTTGCATTTTGAAAAAAAGTTTCGTCGATCAAACATGCAGCGGCCGGCCACCGAAGCTAGAACGGCATCATAAACGTGCAATTTTAAGAAAAATTAGAACGGATCCAAGAAGACGTGCTCGAAATTTGTCGGCAATGATTGAGACCGATTACAATGTAACTGTAGTATCCAAAACAATCCAGAACGTCATTAAAAAAGCCCGGTATAATGGCCGCGTAGCGCGAAAAAAAACCGTTCATCAGTAACGTGAACAAATATTTATCAAAAAAGCGATTTTAATCAACCAAATATGTTCCATTCTGTTGAGTAACTTTCTGCCATCTCTTCACGAGCTCTATTATCCCTTTTGCATAGAAATCGTGAGATCTTTGGCGAGGAAGTCATCCAAATATTTTTTGCGGACGTACCGAACTGAAGGTTTTTTTTATTGAAATTGTTCTGTAGCGCCCGGAACAAGTGATAGTCTGGAGGTGCAAGGTCCGAACTATAAGGTGGATGCACCAAAACATTTCACCCAAACCGCAATAACTTTCGGCGGGTTATCAGGGAAACGTGTGGTCCTAGCATTGTCCTGGTGGAACACGACGCTCTTTCTCTTCGCCAATTTGGGCCGCTTCTGATCGATTTCTCGCTTGAATTTGGTCTGTTATGCGCAGTACTTGGTCGGATCAATCTTTTTGTTGGGTGGCAGCGGCTCATAATAGACGATTCCTTTCCAATCCCACCAGCTACAGAGCATGACCTTCTTCGGGTGTAATTCAGCCTTTGCGACCGTGTGAGTAGTCTCCCCGAGCTTCGACCATGATCTTATTCGACTGACATTATTGTAGGCAATCCACTTTTCATCGCTAGTAATCATTCATTTAAAAAATGGTTCGTTTTGATGGCATTTGAGCAGCAACCAGCAAGCTGACATTCGGCCCATTAAATTCTTCCCGCTCAGCTCGTGCGGCACCCAAACATCAAGCTTGTTTACCATTCCAAGCTTCTGTAAATGTCTCGAAACAGTTGATTGGGCAATGTTGAGTTTATGTCCAATCTTGATACTTGTCAAATGCCGATCAGAGACGATTCAAGCCTTGATTTTATCGACATCAGTAGTGACTGGCCGACCGGAGCGAGGAGCATCTTGGAGATCAAAATCTCCACAACGAAATTTCGCGAACCGCTTCCGACGCACACTTTCGCTTGCAGCATTTTCTCCGTACACGGCGCATATCGTTTAGTTTGCGACACGTTTTTGCCTTTTCGGAAATAAAAAAAGCTGAATGCACCGAAAATACACGTTTTTTTCCTTCCATGTTTGAAATATAATTATACATTCATTACGTCAGAGATCTCGGTGGATATTTTTTTTTATGTCGGCACAAATTTCAGCTTTCACTCAATATACGGCACTCCGTATGCTTGATGGATGTGCGAGCGGAGAAACAACTGAAAACGACATCTGTCGGAATTATGCATAGATCCAATACAATAACATGCGCTTAAAAAAATTATTGTACATAGTTTCCACACGAGGTCATGACATTTTCAGAATAGCCTATCGGTTACCTTCGATCCTTCACCACGAAGACAAATCCTTCTTCCTTTTTTTTTCAGTAGCAAACCAGTTCTGCGTTCGACTGTTCGTAAATTTTAACGCCCTAATAGATTATAATTTTGCGTTAACGTTGTTCGTAACAATGAGAGGGCAGATGGTTGCTTTGATTGCCTCGAAGTATCCGATAAATAGACATTGAGCAAAGGCTCTCACCGACAAAGAGAAGAGCTCCGTTGATGAACGATAAGAGAATTACATTTGGGAAGCATGCTGCAGACTTGAAATATATAATAAGACGCTTTCCAAAGTGATACGTCGTCGTTGAACGCGCAGGATAACGAGCGGAGTTGCCCGCATAACTGCCGGTGTTACGAGTCTCGTTCATGGTGCAAAGCGATATCCGGGATCCTCTGTGGAGAAAGCTCGGAGCGTTACCCGCACCCTCGGTCCCCGCGTCGCCCTCACCTTCGCCGATTCACCCCTGTGACCCCTGCTTTTTTTTCCTTTTATAGGATACCCGCAAGCTCCTCGCACGATTCTTACCAGCACCGTGTCTTCATTCTTTCTTTGTCTGGGTTCCAGCTTGAGTTAGAGCCGAAAAAAGGTTGGGTCTCGGTGGATGTTTCTTAGCGCCAATAGCGGCGGGAGAGGGTGCGAGGCAGGAGGGAGGAGAGGGAATGAGTTCATGGGATGTACGTGAAATACTGGAGATGCGCTACGGGCCTGAGATATCAATCCTCCTGAATTATCCAGGACGGCCGGATTCGTTCAAGTTGAACTGGCAGGCGGAAAACTGAAAAACCCTCTTGTGCTTGCTGTACACGCTCGGAAGCTATAAGACTCGTAAAGGTTTTCGCTATACATACGGGATCTTCAGCCTATTATATAAATATATATGCGCGTGTGTGTGTGTGTGTTTGTGTTCGTGTGTGTGCACAAGTATATATATCTATACGAAGGAACAGAGATGAAGCTCTCCAGCTGCTGCTTTTCGTCCGCAGTGTGTAGTTGGTTTAGCCATGTACTGGCCGCAAGATTGTAGAGTACATGGTTGTAAAATACCAGCGAGATGCACTGCTACGTCGGATCCGTGGCTTGTACCATTTTTCGCACCTGTCACTTTAATTATGACGAATCGCTTCCCTTCTCTTTCTTGCGCATCCCCATCCCCCTCAGTTATGACACTGTTACGCTACGGCTTGGCCTGTAATAAACTGGCAAATCCCGGGCCGATACGAAATATACGCGACAGTCGAGGCAAAATGAACCCCGGGGCGAAATGAGTTAAGGTTCGGAAAACCAATTTAACAACATCCAATCGCTATGTACGAGAAAACGAAATCAGCTCAGTCGCGATCAATGACTACATTCATTATTTGTTAATGGCTAAAGAAATGAGAATCGTTGCCTGAGGAAATGTTGTATCGGAAGTCCAATCGTATTTCCTATTTTATCGCAAACAAAGTCTTGATAATAGTTTTCTTTAAACACATACCAAGGAGAAGCAGATCTTAAGTTACCTCAATTATGGAAAGACTATTTAATAGCTTAATGGTTGACTGTAATAACATATTTAAAATAATTGGTATCTTTGTTGAATTAGTGGTCTTGTAAATTCATTATTTAAATATATCAAACGTACATGGAAAAAAGTAATGAAATAGAATTTCTGCCTATCTGGCGTGTATTCTCTTTGTTAATACAGGGCTTCTGGTTATTGGTCACGATGCCGTGTAAGTATTGTAGGACATGTTTTCCGCTACCAAATAACCCAGTAATGCTTTATGCAAGCTGAACCATTTTCGAGATGTTCTTACTTTTTTAGTGAGGGGTTGGCAACTTTAAAAATTTATTAAAGAAATAACTGCTGCATGGAATCGAACTTTTTTATTATTTGTAGTTTGAGGACACAGTAACAAAGAATTATCAACAATAAAATAAAAATAATCTGCAAAATTTTTAAATTAGGGATCCAAAACGACAATGTGTTGTTTTTTTTAATGATTCGCAGGCTTAGTAATGTGGTAGTTTTTAAAAATAAAACCTGCATTTTTTTCAACGAAAATTATTAGACTTGCAGGGTTTTGGATCCCTAATTAAAGAATCTTTGCAGATTATTGTTATTTTATTGTTGATAATTCTTTGTTACTGTGTCCTCAAATGACAAATAATGAAAAGTTCGATTCTCTACAACAGATTGTTTTAAAATTGATTTATAAAGTTACCTACCGCTCACTTTGAAAAAAGTAATAAAAATAATAATATCTAGAAAATGGTTCACGTTTGTATAAAGCATTATTGGGTTATTTGATAGGGGAAAATATATCCTACAATCCTATTACGTCATCGTGACAAAAACCAGTTGTCCTGTATATATGGAATCGTTATCAGCTTAAACTTATTCAGAGTACCTTATGTAACTTCGATTTGAAAAATAATGTCCAAATTAATAATACGGCACCATGAACAAAAATGCAACAATGCATTAATAAAAAACTAGACCTGATATTTCGATTTTTTAAATGTATATTCACGTCCCATCATTACAGGTTATAATACATTTTTTTCTTCACGCTTTCTAGAATCGGCACGTAACAAATAGTGGTACTTTTTTCAACACTACTAACGATTCTCTTTTCTTTCATGGAGCAAACGCAATTGGCCTTACTACTATCTATTGTACAGTGCCGAGCATATTGTGTTTCTCTATTAAAAAAATAGCTTCCGCGATATACAAGAGAAGGCATTTTCATCCCCAAAGGTTTCGGTTGATTTCACCATATTTCGTATACATGTATACGAGCGTAGTCGGCCACGTGAAAAATTCACGTATGCACTTGGCCTGACTCTTCCACTCGGGCCTGTCTCTCCTCCTTTTCACGTATGTAGGACTGGCATAAACTCGTGGACTATTTTACTTCGTATGGAGCGGAACCCGCGCCACTTTAAACAGACCAAAAGCTGTTACTCCCCTCACGCTCGTACGGCTGTGGCCAACACGAGTTACAACGCTGGGCTCTTCGATTCTGCATTATTAAGAAGCCACGGGCTGCTCCAGTAACAGACTTCGAATAAAATTCGCCCTCCAAGCTGAGTACCAACCGATGTTGAATTTCTACACTGCTTGTATCATAAATGTTACACTTACCTTGAATTTACTTTAGTACTTTGAAGGAATATATACCGCAGCCTCACCCACGAATTGAGTACAATTGTGATTGAATAATGTGCTGGATTTTATATTCATTCGATCACCCGAATTCTCGGCTTTTGTTAGAACATTATCGCTTTGCGAATAGTTCCATCAGCTTTGTGATGCACGAGTATTTAGCTATGAAGGCATGGTTATAATTTTCATAAAAATTGCGTTAAGTAGATGCGTACTTTTCGACCACGAAAATCAATAGAAATATTAGCCAGATAAACTCACCTTCCAAAATTTTGAATCGTAGTAACGGTCGCGATTTTTTATGAAAATAAGAACGCTAAACCGATCTCTAAAAAAAAATGGAACGGGAAAAATGGGAAAAAAATTGGATCGAATCAGTTCTCTGTTATGTTATATGGCGCGATCTGAAAAAATAATTAAATTATAATTTAAGGGAGACTACCCGAGTCGAAAAATAAAAGTCATATTTTCCGGCGTGTTTTCGGTCTAGACCGAATTCACGTCGAAAGCCGGCCGGAATAGCGAACCATTCCGGCCAGGCTTTGCAGGCCGAAAACACGCCTGAACTCTGGATTTCGGTTTCTCCGTCAGCCTGCTTTCTCGGGCCGAAAACACGCTGAAACTTACGATTTCGGCCTCTTCATCAGCCCGCTTGCTCGGGCCGAAAACACGCAGAAATCTGGAATTTCGGTCCCCCCATCGAGTATCAATATTTGGTAATATAATGAGTGATAATTAGTGCAATTCGATCTTGCTTCCTCTTAAATCTCTACGATAATAAAGGAGATCCTTTTCACCGTGTTTTTTTTATTCAAAATAATGAATTTATACAGAGCCTTGAGTAAATTAGTTGGGAGTTAAAGTGATGTAAAATTAGGAGTTAAAGTGATGTAAAATTTGGGCTTTGATTAGCTGAATTCTGCCAATTGTTGAACTGTTCTTGTGAGTTCAATTGATAATGAGGAGCCTGTAACCTGCGACGTCGATCAGTAGACCGAAAAAATGAGTATCGGCATATTTTCGGCCTGAGCAGAACGCTGACTGATGTAAGCTGAAATCCCAAGTTTCGGCGTACTTTCAGCCTGCAACCCGTTAGGCCGATCAACAACGCCGGAACTAAGTTCCGGCGTTTTTTTTTCCGGCACATTTTCGATACGTTCCGGTTTATAAGTCGCCTGAATTATTGCGATTTTAAAAGATACGTCGTTTTTTCGGTCTAAGTCGCCAACCGTAGGCCAACTTTTACAATTTCGGCCGAATCGAATAAAGTTTTCGGCCTTAGTTTTCAACTCGGGAAGTAAGTAAATCGAAAGTGATTACCGTCCTAAGATTATCAAATGATTCGTTATTTCCTTGCCTTGATTGGCTGTGAATATTGTAAGGCAGCAAATAGCTCAGAATTTCGCCAGGTTTTAGGCTGCAATTTCCAGAAGGCATTCAAAAGTTATTGAACTGTCTTGGTGGGAACATTCGGCAAATGAATATGAGCCTGAATCCCAAAATATGTGAAACTTGTAGAAAAAAATATAGAACTGTTACCCAGTAATCTCTTCTTCGTTCTCTTGGTCCACGAGACCCAAATAAATTTCCTCATCAAAAGATAAACTTATATTGATTATTTCTACAACTTGAATTTCAACATACAAAATCGATGACATAGTGCAGTTTCTTTTCTTAAGTCTTGTAAATTTAAAAAATCATATTTTATCATATCAAGACTTTTTTATCTTTATCAAAAAAATTGTACAAAAATGTTCATAAAAAAAGTCTGTTTTCACCATGGCGCATGTACTATCTTTAAGTAATTTTTTTTTGTCTATTTCTCAATCTCACCGAACTGCATGGAAAAAATCATCTTCATTTTGCCATTTTTAGAGTATCAGTAATCAACGAAAAACTGAGATATTTTAATCATCGGCTTGCCATTGATATCGTTTTACCTCAAAGGTTTAACATGTATAAGGTTTTTTTTCTCGAATATTCATGACTTTTCAATTCGAACGTTCCACATCTTTAGATCCATTATTGAGGATGTTGCCGAACTTTTATCATCGGGCGATGCAATGATGTACAGTCGAGCATCTCTGATAGACCCGAAATCATATCTATATATGATATACCACATTGAACGAAATATCGTTACCGGGTCAGTTAAATATTTTATCGCAGTGGACACCCCGATCCTGACCGAGACCGATATGACTCACCGCAAACGTCCGGTTTTTGCCAAGCCTTGGTTATATTCGTTACCACCTATCGCGACATACAGCTCGCGTGGGCACTGGCGTCGGCGCCGAGGTAAATGTTAATCGGTGGGCGCGGATTTGGATAGGAGCCAAAGATCTCGGGAATATTTTCACATTTTCACACACCTCTCTCACTCGCTTTCCCAGTACCGTTTTCTTTCCGGGGGATCCTCCTCCGCTGAATTCTCTGTACTTATACTCACTACCCTTCAACGCCCCCGCCGAGTCATAAGCATCACGTTAATTAATCCGCCAATTATCGAAGACTTTTTTACATTTCTCGTTCCTTCGTGGAAATAACCGTGCACGTATAACGCTTTAAAAATTATTATTCAAATAATATAGTCGCAGATACGTTTCCACTCGTAATTCATTTTACAGTAGATAAAACAATTTTACACTGGTTAATATCATTACATTTCATAGGACTTTAGACTTTATTCTTTCAGTCTTTTTTATGACTGACAATGTTTCATCTCGAAGCTATAGACTGCGGTTGTACCTACTTTATTGTAGAAGTATCAACGGTGATAACCTCGAACGTAACGAAGTAATTTTTTTTATGACGTATTCATTCCAGGGATATTAGCAATTGGAAACCATCCCAATGATACGCGTATTATCATATTTTTAACTGATGATGCAAGCCTGTGTAGGTTCCACCACTGATCCCTTCACATACCTATTTTTAGTAAAACGAATACTCATTACGAATGGACGGACTGGGCTTTGATCGTTTCTGTGTCCAAAGATGGCATTTAATTATTTCCTGACGTTCGACCTCAAGTGGCACACGAGGTACTCGTCAATCAACCAAAGCGACGAGTGAAAGATCCAGCGAGCGGTCATTGTTCTGCGTGAATAGAAATATTCGTCGGTTTTTTTCTTCTTCTTTCTAGTAGAGAATCGCAAACGAATATAAAACTATAATGAAAAAAAAAAGAAAGCTCTCTTGACGCCGCATTCTAAAACCTCAATGCTATGAATAAAATGACGGGATGCGGTTATAACGAGTGTTCGTCCAGAGTAGAGAAACCTACGAAGGGAGCTATTTCCATTTAATTTTCATGCCTTTTTTACGTAGGTATGCCCCAAAGACTTTGAGCCCGATGAATTTTCGTGTCCTCCAACAATGACCTCTAAACATTCATCGTGAAGCTTCGAAGATTCTTGTACTTTTCTACTTCGTAAACTTTTTCGTAGATATGGCGTCCTTACCCCATGCCCCCTCACATGAAATAGATCGTTATGCATTCACGATATATATTCCAAGCACGTAGGAATACAAAGTTGACGATAGTCGACGAAACTTTTTGTCTGCTATTGAAGTGCACAGCAATCGCGATTGACGTATCGTCGAGCTCGAAGTATACTTGCATATCTCCGAACATAGCAATCTAAGATATGTGGAACGAAAACAATTATTTAACTTTTATCATTGTTTTTTTTATTTCCGACTTACTGCATTGGATATTTCTTCCTTTTCATAGCCGGTTTTTTTACGATTACTTATTCAATAATAAAGCCGTTAGTCTGTGAGTGATCGTGCAGCTGCAAATACCTGTACATTATTATTTCATCGTACGAGATTTTTTCGCTAACAAGATCGAGAAATAGAAGGAGATAAGCAGTGATAAGAAAATGATTGGGAGCCTCTCAGTTCGAAAAAATTATCTAATGATTTTTCAAGGTTTTTTTTACTTTACCAAATGATGCATTTTTAATGTGGGGATAACGGCATAATTCTAAATTATACTACTTAGGTTTTTATATTCGACTTGGTTTGATGGTCGCGATTTTCCAGCCCCATCCTTTCCCAGCTCTAATTCAGCCTGGGAGATCGATTTTTATTCATCAGATTTTGAAGGACAAAGAGTTTTGCATCGGTCAAGTTTTAGTGGGAAATTCGTCATCAGTAGCATCAATCAGTATGTTGAGGGATCGATGTGACCCAATTTCGAAAATTGGTCCTAGTCGATGCGTCTGAAGACCTAAACCTCGACCATTTTTTATTCCCCGCTCAATAAAGATTGGGCAAGGTCTCAATCGATGCAAAATCGTTTGGTGGTCCTGAATTTTCCAGTCCCATCTTTCCCCAGCTCTTATTCAGCCCGAGATACTGATTTTGGTTTTTCACGCTGCGCCGGACTAACAGAGTTTTCCTCCAATCGAATTCTGAGTGAGAAAATTGGCATCAGCAGATAACTTAGCATCAATCAGGGTGTTGGGGAATCAATCGAACCGAATTTCAAACATTGGTCCTAGTCCATACGTCTCAAGACCTGAAGCTGGACTATTTTTCATGCCTCATACAAATGTCCGTTTGGGTGATAACGATGCTGTGTACCGTGTATTTGACATGAACAAGATATTAAAAATAATATATCTATCCTTATTAATCGTGATTTTTTGTTTCATAAAGTTTGCGGATTTTGCATAGCGTGTATTAACTGTACGAACAGTTGTAACTATATATCCAGTTGAATTAATCACCTCCCCCAATCACAATTACCCGACTGGTTTGTTAAAAAAAATATAATAATTATCATAGTGACAACGCAAACTAATTGTAATTATCCTAAAAGCAACGATCGGCGAGTTTTTTTTTTTCTCGACATGCGCTTCGTATTTGTTTCCTCCCTTTTCTCTTCTGCTCCTTTAAATGATCAGAGCGTAATGAATGCGATCAATTCGTTCATTGCGGAAAAGCATTCACTATAATATATTTTTCCGATCTATACTATTCATATTACCGTAGTAATTATCGTTTGCAAATTAATTTCGGCATTTGTTTGTTTTCCTTTTTTTTTAAGGAACACAATTTTTCTACCTTGCCGTTTGAATTCAACAACAACAAAAAAATAACTCTCCATGCACACCTCGGCCGAAGAAGTGATATTCCTCCCTTGTCACTCGCTCTCTCTTTCTCGCTCTCGCTCTATCTCTCTGTCCTTTTCGCTCGTTTCGCAGGCGTCTCTTGATACGCACCAATAAATATATCCAATTTGCAAGTGCAAACGGGGCACTCGCCTGGTGTATTGCACATGGATCTACGCATACATATGGGACAAATTTCCAAGCGAGACGCAAAATCGTCGTTTCCATTCGTGTATTAATTATTTCGTCAAACCGTTCGATTGAACGAGTAAACGCTAATTGATATTTCAGTCTTTGGTAAATCAATGTACGGACATATATATGTGTACTGGATATACAGGCAAAACTCATATAGGGTATAGTACTTTCGCGTGTACGCGAGGCAGCCAACATCAAATCGAACAACCTGAAATCTTTGAACGTCACGTTTGAAGACTCCGACCGAGACGGAAAATCCGTCCCTTTATCTAATTTGCGGATTTTTTTCCACCGCCAAAAGACAAAAATGTGATGGGGAAATGAGATGAATATACCGAGGTGACACGAGCCGACAAATTTTAATCGAATGAGCTATAGATATTGATGGTTATCAATGTCGCGCAAGTTGTCGAAAAATATATTTTTTTATAGGAAAGATTTTCTTGCATCAGTAACGGTTAGATGGACCGTTTAAAAAAACTTGCTTACTTTGCTATGATTGCGAAGTAAAGTTGCATTGACGAAAAACAACCCTAAGTATAAAAGTAGTTATATGTCGATCGAAAATCATCTCCAAGCACGAGTTTTGTGGATCGTTCGATTCAACGTGGGACGTCCCATGCTGCATATACAACTATTATATCAGAGAACACAATCAGGTCGTCATTATTGTTGATAGGGAGAATCGACGAAAAACATATTCGGGCCACCCGCCGCTTCCATTTATGCGACCTATTGTGGCCAAGCGGAGAAACGATTTGGTTTACCCTAAAATTTGACACTGACGTAGCGAATATTAGAGGTCCTATCTGTGCATACTGAAATGGACAATGACTATATTACATACGTATACGAGTATACGAATATCGTACCATAGAGATGAAATATCAATACACCCAGAGGGCGAAAATGGTATTCCCTACTCATTGATATCGTCATGTTTAGCTGAATTGTACAGTATATATGTTTGTTCTACCTCGATACTGCTCTTCCACCGTTCAATTCACGAACTCTCGAATCCGAAGAATCGGCACTCCTGAATAGGATCACCCATAGAAATGAAAATGCGGTTGCTGTCGAACGGAAAGGCCTAACTCAGGCAACTGTACGTGTTACATCGATTAGTGCACGCCATTTTGTTTGACGACGGTGGATACGGGTACAGCGATAGGAAAGGCCGGAAGAGCGGAATCGGAGATATGATTGGAAAGCCAAGTAGAGGATATCTACGGAATTCAAGGATTTCTACGGAATTGGCAAAGTGTGGGCAAAGAGGGAAGGATCACGCCGTATGGCTTATCTCGATAAAGCCACAGTGGTCATTCAGTGGGAAATCCGACCGGTGTTAAACACGCTAATGAAAGTACGAGGGAAACCAATCACCCTAGTTCATGTTAACAGATATTTGGCATGCATATATATATTTTTTAACAGAGAAACTTTATACCAGTAGCGCGTGACGCAAAAGGTCATCTCGTGAGCAGGGGCTCGGAAATTTGAGGACCAAAATTTGTTATTCTACGATAAGGTCTTGTTCCGAGCAACCGCAGTTAATATCTGATAGTAATATGCACACAGGTACATGATATATTGGAAAATCAAAGCTAGTACGTAGATTGGAATGACTATGGCAATTCACAAAACCCGTTATGCGCAAACGATCGTCCTCGAAATTTATAATTTTCTAGGATATTATAGTATAGCACGATAACCTAACCGTCGACTTAGTTTGAACTACTGTGTCATGTAAAAATGTTAATCAACGGATATAAGCATTGCCTTCAGTTCTACAGACAATCGCTGACCTCACTATAACCTAAAAAGAATGGAAACACATTTTCCAACATCTAGACCACTTTTTACTCAAATAAAATCGGTAAATTCCTAATGGATTTGCGATCAGCTAAATTTACTGCCTGAAGGGAGTAAATCTTGGCCATATTTAAAGCCGGAAATATCATGAGTCACTTCTGCAATGGTATTAATGTTTGCCCAGGTTCATTTCCAACATTCGGCTCGGGACCTTTTATCAAACACCAACAGACCACAAAAGTGTTTCATGATTTTGAATAACAGAAATTTTTTATGATGATCCATATGGGTTCATCCTGCAAGGCTGGTCCAACAGTTTGTAAACAAAATGGTACGCAGCCCCACACCCTTCATCATCGTGCGAAATTACATGGAGTATCTCTTTGGTTCGAAAGCTGATACACATATATCTGTAATCATATTGGATAAGCACTGAACCAGCGTGATTTTACAATAGTTAAATCAAACCGTGTCCCACAGATCCGACTGAATTCGAATCCAAACTAGACATGGTTTCACGTAGCCAATGTATATAAGCTACCAAGGGTTGAACATAGTTTCGAACTTTATGAGCAACGGTAGACGCTCTATTGGATTCGCATCAGGGCTGGTCAATGTTTCCACAATGTTCCTTTTAATAGCTAAAGCACGTCCACGTTTTATAAGCGATGAATATATATGAGGAACGTATCTCATGCAGTATCTCAACAGATCTTAATATTGTACCATTAATTATTCTCCCATTGGTCCCTATATTTATTCGAAGTCCAATTATTAACAATCATTTTGATTAATTTAACAACCTCGTGTATTGAATGTTTCTTTCTCGGGACAAAAATAGAGAGTTGATATTTACTTTTGTGAGATGGGCACTTGTGTGCAATTACTTGAATTCGTGATACACGGAGAGCATTGGCCAGGATTAACCGTGACCCTAAAACAACGAGGAGGACTGTAATTTTCCGTATTAAGGTTTTTTGATTGAAATGATAAAAAATCGTCGTTTCGCTAGCTTGAAGATGGGCTGGTGTTTGAAAAATGAAATAAATCATTCGATGGAAAACTCACTACAAATTTGAGGAAAAAATCGCTACCACTCCCCACGAGAGATGGGAAATCTTATTTTTTGGGCGTGATTTTGTAACACGACTGAGTGGGTGTCTCACGAGAATTTTTCTCCTTTTTCTTATTTTTTTTCGTCTTTTTTTATGTTATACACGGAACGTCCATCCGTTCAGGGTCGAAAGTCGAGAATGTTAAAATGCTTTCTTTTATCGCCAATCGTTCCTTTGCCGGCGTACATTGCCAGCACAGCAGCCAAAGATGGGACAAGGAGCTGCACAGGTTTCATCTCGTGAAAGCTCTGCATTGTCGAAAAGACATGTATGCTCTAGCTCGGCACGAGTGAACTCAATAGGTTTTTTACGCCCAACGGAAAAATAGCCTTCGGTAAAAACGAATAAAGAAGCCAAAATCGGTAAGCCTCACGAATGGCGAGAGGCCTTGGACTCTTTTTTTCCCACCTTCTCCAAAAGTAAGGAGATTCTCAAACTAGCAGTCAAACTCTGGTGTTCTATTTCTTTGCGAAAGAGCAATCGCAAGTGCAAAATCGTAATACGTACATGTACATGTAAATACATACCAGGTCTGTAAATATAAAACCGGAATTTGCTCATAGATGGCCGTAGCTGTCAATGTAGTTACCGTCAAGTCGCGTCATTGGCGCCATTTGCTTCGTTGACATCTGACAAAGATTTTTAACTCACTACAATACAAGTTTCATGCCCTAAAATAGTTTGTTATAGCGTTGAACATGTCGAATTTTGTGCCTGAAAATTACGATTTGCGGAAAGCATTAATTTTCTGTTACCATTTGCAGAAAACTACTGCAGAATCGCATCGAATGTTTGTCGAAACTTACGGTGAGCATGCTCTTGGTAAATCACAGTGCTTTGAGTGGTTTAAAAAATTCAAAAGTGGCGATTATGACGTGAGAAACGAAGAACGTGGGAGGCCACCGAAAAAGTTTGAAGACAGCGAATTGCCAGCATTGTTGGATGCTAAAACCTGGCGAAACTGTTACTACTGAATGCTACCGACAACAAATGACCGATTTTAATCAAGCTTTGCGTAAAAAACGACCAGAATATCAAAAAAGACAAAACAAAGTGATTTTGCTTCATGACAATGCACCATCACACACAGAAAAACTGGTCAAGGAAACGATTGAGGCATTTAGTTGGGAAATACTTTCGCATGCGGCTTACTCACCAGACTTGGCTCCGTCCGCTTACCACTTATTTGCATCGATGGGATACGCACTTGCTGAGCAGCGCTTCACTTCTTACACAAATGTACAATAATGGTTCGATGACTGGTTTGCCTCAAAAGAGCAACAGTTTTTTTGGCATGGCATCCACAATTTGCCATACAGGTGGGAAAAATGTATAGCTAGCAATGGACAATACTTTGAATAAAATATTTTTCATCATTTTCATACAATAAGTGTATATTTTCTATACAAAAATTCCGGTTTCATATTTACATACATGTTATATAAAAAGATGAACTGGAAACCGGCCGAGGAAGGGAAAAAAAACCCTTGCAGGATTCCAATTATTAATCGTTTTCTGCTTTGTCAGGCGTGTAAAGAAACGAGCCCGACGGTCACTATACACATGACGAATACCTCTCGGACTTTGCCTTGTTAATTTTAACTACGAGTTTCTCGTGTTCGCCCCGCTGCATATTATAGTATGCGCTGTATACCACGCGAAAAGACGAATTTGTACACATCGATTCGTCCAATTATATTCAATAAAATCTCAAGCGAAGCGCGTAAAGTCCAGGGAAACCGTCATATACTCGTTCAACGAACTCATCTACGTATGTGTATTTATGGATGTGCGTATTTTTTGTTCGCGTATTATATATATATATATATATATGGACTCAGTTGATATGGTTATCGTCACTGGTATAACAATTTCATCCCGGGCCGTCTAAAAATTCAGGAGTACAAGCAAATAATTTTAAAAAAAACTAAACAGAACCACGGTATATATATATATATATATATATATATATAAATAAAAGGTATATATATATGTATATATATATATATACACGCAACTATAACGTACCATCTCTTCCATTGGATGTCTCTCTGCTTCCTTGTCAATTTGTCCAATTAATTGATTAACGCGTCATCGGCCGGGTCAGCTTTAACTGTGACCGTTCAACGCGTATCGAATAAAGAGTATGCGTACACCCATATGTGTAGTTGCAAATGCTCGAAACATCAGGTATCGTATAACACTACAACACCATACAACGCGTATGATATTGTAGTATAAATTCGTTCGAAGCACTTTATTAATTTTTCCATCAAGTTCGGGACGCTCTGAAAATGATTCGAATATTTAATAATGAACTATATAAATGTTTTAGAAACATTGCTTGCGATGTCGGAACGAAGACCCTACGTTTCCAATAAATATGTCGCAATTTTCCATGTCGGATATCAAATTCACTGAAAAAAGAACTTCGGTGACAAAAATGGACTTGCCAAAAACCAGAGGTATCGTAGGCTCGAATATTGTATACATTTTCTTAAAAACGTATGTCTGTTCATTTTTAAATTCCAACTTTTATCACTGAAGAAGACACGTCGTGCTTTTATCACGTTTTTATACTTTCGTATCTTTTTTTAACTGTGATATACGCCGTCTACGCATCATCTGTTGATTTTCGTGATCTACTGAGCGGCATTTAAAATAAAAAAATTTAATACTCCGCTCGACCACCATGTGTAAATTTCATCGGAAAACTTCGGTGCTGCTCTGCGCATGCAGGTAAATTTGTTGCGTCTAATGACCCCAGTCCATTTTATTTGCATCATTCCAGGCTTTCATTGACGTGCCAATGACGATAGAACTTTATCTTTTGCATTCTCTATTCACCTTCATATGGTTTTTTTATAGATTTTATTGGTTTCCCAGGAATTTTCAGGTTTATTGGTAGATTGGATCGTAACAAAAACGTTTAATTTTGAGGTGCTATAGATATGCTTGAGAAAAGAAATCATTCATATCGAATTAGCGATGACATTAACAATATTTAAAGAACAATAATTGTATAAACGTATCATATTTATCGTTCCAGATGCTCCTTTTGAAGAAGGTGGATTTACTGATTCTGAATAATTTCATTTCCTAATGAATATTGCTATTGGAAGAAATTCCATTTTTTTTAGTATGTTTACCAAGTTCGTTTTTTTCTACAGAACGATTCCTCCTGAACAAATGCAAAAAAAAACTAAAGGTTACGCAACTCTGTGGATATTGCACTATTATTCATCAAAACATGAGAAATCTTAACAAATCGATTTTCCGAAAATACTCCAAAGTGCAAAGATATGAAAGTACCAACATCCGATGGGCGAAAAAGGAAACAAGAATAGCCATAGTAATGAATAATGAGTCTGTCAATTTGAGCTGGATATCATAAATATTTTTATTCATCATTTTTCATCAGGATTAATAAAAAAAAGGGTTCTCCCCCCGCAATAATTAACTTTCGCATTTTTATCCATGTTCCACGCGGAGAGAAAGGGGGATTGATAATTATACAAGCAGCCGCTCCTCACCCAGTATTTGGCAAAGAAGCTCTAGATCATTTAAGCCGACATGACACATGAATTCGCCGATAAAGAAATCCATGAAAAGTTTTCGGACCATTCAATAAGAAACAGCTGATCCGAATGATTTGAAATGTTTGCAATGGACGTCAAATCGTTATACAGATCCACTTGCCACGGAAAACTGTATTCAAAATTGATTGCAAAATGATCTTTCGGTCAGGGTAATCCGCAAATTGAAGAGATTTCCATCTTTCCTAGACAAACAAAGAATAAAGGCACGAAAAAAAAACATTCAGTGTACAAAAATAACGAGCAAGACGAACATGCTTTTTAAGGGATGTATAAAAAATCTACGTTGTTACATCATCGCTAAATATGTATCAGGTGGACCGAAAACATCTCTCATGTTCGACCAACGGAAACTTTCATGCGCGTAACCGCGAGATGTGGGCACGAGAGATCCTACAACGTTCGCTGGTGATAGTGCACTCTCGTCTCCGTTAAAGGGATAGAGAAAGGGAGGCAGAGAGAGAAGAATATGAGAGTATGCAGGCATGAATATCCTATCGTGAAAAGGTTGACGGTGAGTGGGGTTGGCTGGGTACCTCGTTAATAATTCGTCGTGAACGTTGGTGAAGGGATGAGAACGTCGAGCCGTTGACATAAATTGGGTAAGGAGAGATCCTGGCCGGTTTATCAAACATTCAAGCGTGCAGAGCGCGTAAACGCGCTGGGTAACCGACGAGAAACTGCACACTGTCAGTGCGAGAATGTATGTGTAACGCTTGTGTTTTTACATATTTGCGGCAGAAGTGTGCTCGTGTAGTGAATGAAAGGAAAAAGATGAGATTGAGAATGAGAATGAATATATATATATATATATATACGGTAATTCGAAAAACGGACCTTCGGTGGCAGCAACAATACACCCATTGCTACAGAATCTGAACCTGGAAAATGATGAGGTAGAATCTTGTGCTACTGTACGAGGAATGCAATAAAAGGTGAAAGGTCGACAAAGCGCATGAAAACGTTTGAATGCAACGTTGATAATTAGGATTGATACAGCTTTTTCCATCGCGACACTTGTCCAAAATTTGGACCCTTATTTCGTGCACATATATATTTACATATGGGTCATTCCACGCCAAATCGACCACTTTCCGGCCCGACCTCTTTCGATTTGACTGAAACTTTAATATGTTATTTCTTTTCATCTTAAAACGCTTATCTGATTTATTCAATTTTTTGACCTAATCACAAATACGTAGAGAATTTAAAAAAAATCGCCCTTTTTTCAAATGCTCATAACTTTCTGAAAAATTGACTGAATAAAATCTTTTTTTTTATTCTTTGATTTGAAATGTTCTTTACAAAAAAACTAAAATTAAGTTTTAATAAGTTTTACAAAAAACTAAAAAATCACGTCGAAGATGAATTGAAATATTTTCCAAATATTTTTTTTATAAAGAACTTTCCAAAACGAAGAATTAACAAAAAAGATCTTAATCCGTCCATTTTTCAGAAAGTTATGAGCATTTGAAAAAAAAACGGGTGATTTTTTCCAAAATTCACTACGTATTTGTGATTATGTAAAAAAAAATTTGTAATTAGAAAAACAGTGACTAGAATAAGGATTTCCGTAATCGCGAATTTTCAGAGGACATGTAAAAATGTCTAATTCTACAAAATGTGTGGGAAATTTTTCGTTCCAGTCATCGTTGGATATAATGATTGAATGTTACTGATTTTTATTAAGCGCCACTGTAATGTACTAATGATTCAAAAGGACCCTGGCTTATGGCTCTCTACGAAAAGAATACCTTACGTACAGATATCGAATTGTAGGCACAGCCCGTGTGGAAAATAGTCAGGGAAACCCGGAGAATATACGGGTCCCGTTTAGGCTTCAAAGTGGAATCCCTACCAGGGATTTCCAAGATACTGCCACGAAAGGTCCTGAAAAGGCGTCCACTATAAGTGGCGCCAGTATTTCAAGTTCTTGCCACCGCATCGCCACCACAACGCCTTGATAGGACCCAACCGGGCCCTTGACTGGAGCCCCTGTTACTTGTAACGAGGGCTCGATGGGGGCGCCAATGGAGGGCCCGGTCGGGTACTATCAAGGCGCTGTAGCGGCGATGCGGTGGCAAGAATTTGAAATACTGGCGCCACTTATAACCGGGTTCCAATGAAGAGCCCGGTCAGGTCCCGTGTGAAAAATAGTCCGGGAAACCCAAAGAATAGACGGGTCACGTTGAGGATTTAAAGTGGAATCCCTAACAGGAAATCGCAAGATAGCCTAGCCTAGAAATCGCAAGATTACCTACAGAACGATTTCATCACCGCTTTTATCAGTTCTCTTTGGCGACTCTATCTTTTTTCATTATTTTCAAATTTTAACACTCGAGCGTTAAATTGCAACATTGTAATCGTATAAATTTCTACCTAGTATTAAATGGCATCATTGTGTGAATTAGAGGTATTTTGCAGGCACGTTCTTGGTTATTCCTTGCCACAAAGGAGCGAGGGCGCGCGTGGCGCGTATCCTCCGCCATTTTCCCTTCCCTCGTGATCGCGGTGAAAAGAGAGAGACACAGAGTAACCCTCGCCGAATTACCGTCTACGCGCAACGCAGCAAACGAAAAACCCAGAAAGACTGTAATATACATTTCATTGTTACGAATCTCGTATAATTCGTCACTGAAAAATATACATCGCCTACATAAATCGCATTGTCCGTCAAAACAGATTCCCGTGTAAACTTGGGTCAGACGCTCAGGTATTTACAGCGTCACCGACAAGTTGCGGCGCGTTTGTGCTACAAAGTGTTCGTGTTGTGTTTGCCGGTGCAACACTCTCGATTTATCGTAAAAGTAATTTTGGCAAGGTTCACGTGCACAAAAAAAAGTAAGTACCTTTCGCCGCTACTCTCAAACTATTTGTTAGTACAAAAGTAAGGTATTGAATTCATCTGATGACGGGGCATATAATTCTTAAAGAACATAACCTTACTTTTGTCGCCCTGTGTGAAAAACTGCGTGAAGAACTAATTTCCAGAATGCCTATTATTTTATGTTATATGCGCAATGCACTAAAGTTTAATGTGTGGGAATATTTTCAGTGGCGGAAGCATATCCGTACCAGATAATACACTTTATCGATGATGTGACTGGGGATGGTAGCCGATCAATTGATTTCGTCCCGAGTGCATGGGTTGATTTCGATAAGAATTTGGGATGCATGATGGCACATTATATGGACGGCCCATATAAGGAAGAAGATAAACAATTAATTAGAGCATTAATTAAGAAGTTGTCTCCGGCCCCGTCGTCTTGGCCACAATTTCAAGTTAATTATATTGGGCGTGCGAGTATGACATGTTTATTTTGTTTGCCCTTCTTTTCATGCTTTTTACCTTCATTTGTTATTGGAAATCATTCAATGCATGTTTATCTTATTTATTTCGTCATATCGTCTATATTATAGAGAATCACGCCGATGCAGAAAAGAGAGTCGAACAATTGGGGGAAAAAAAATTTGCCTTCACAACAGACACCGAGAATGATGATGAATGGAAAGCTGCACAAACTGTGCAATATTTCAAGAACGTCACTTCAAAGAAGAACGTTTTATAAATGCTCGACGAGGTCAAATCGTTGCCTGATGCAGAGCTGGCGACTTCAGAAGAGGACCGCGAAAACTGTGAGTAACGATTAATTTTATTAGTCTATTACAATCTGCTCGATAATAGAAAATTGTAGAGAATAGAAAATTGCAAAGAGAAACTGGAATCATGAACATCCACTATTTGTATGTACACAGTCCACTATGCGTATTAAAAATGTCGTGCTCAGCATTAAAATTCACTCGGCTTGACGTTGAGTTCTGGGACACCCTGTATGATAAAACATTTTATGTACCCCGTATTTTGGTTTTGTGTTACACAATTAGCTATGTTTTTAATTACTTCCATTGCATTTCGAACTTTTCAGCAAATGACGACGATACCGCTAGCAGTGATTCAGAGATTTACCCCGGTGAGCCGCGAAAAAACAAAAGCAGATATGCGGGAAAAAATGAGAAAACACCACGCACAAAAAAAGATGAAAGTGTTAGGCCACAACGATCAAAAGAATCACAGCGAGCCAAATTGACTCGACCTTCATCGCAAGGCCAAGTGATCCAAGCAACACCAATAAGATCTCCGTCACTGTTCGGTGACAATCAGTCAAATAAGGAAAAATTTGACCGATCAACTATAATATCCAAGTCACTGGACCGTCACGTTCCTAATGTCAAAAGCGACCATCCAAAGCATAAGGGTCAGCTGTCAAGCACAAATATCGTTAACGACGACGACGTCGAACTGTCGAAAGGTATGTAAACACAATGGTTTCTAAGACTTTTTGAAAATGTAAATCTCACGATATTTCTAGTACTTGCTATTTAATTTGATCGCCTTTTTACGTTTAGTAATTTGAATGTTTTATTTATATTTGCAGAAGACATCGCGAAATTGACATACCACGCGACGAAAAAAACGATGATAGAAATTCAGGCTCTCAAACACGAAATTCAGGATCTACGGCACACATTGGAACGATGTATGAAGGACAAAATTGAACGCGTTGTAACGCCCAACGTTTTCACTGAAAAATACGGATTTACGAAACTCCTCACAGCTGCAGACTTCGAGTCATTTGATTCACGTTTGAAAACAGAACCAGAATTTCACGAAGACTTCGTAAGATTTTTATACCAAGAAATAGTATTATTATTTATTTTATATGGATGGGAGTATAGGACACGTGCTATCTGAAATTGAGACGGAAGGTGTTATTTCAAAATGTCCTACAAGATGTCACGATCTTCGGGTACAACTTGAGATAAAACGTTCTTAGAACGGAATTTGCGATGAAACTCAAATTCTCAAATTGATTTGTCAAAAAGTCTCAAATTGTTTTTCTAGTACAATATTTAAAACAGCACATTTTGCTCCCTCTCGGCGATATTAGAAATTAAACATCGACTTTTTCCTTTTTATAGAAAGCAACTCTAGACTGTATGATCGAATCTACCATGAAAAAGACAGTCAACTCGATATTGAAAATCTTTTTCGATAGAGAGTTAGCCATGAGATGCACTGCGGTCAGACAATCGAAACAAAAAGGATCTAAAATTGTACTTAAAGGGTCACAATTATACGAAGACATTTTTGGTATGTATTTGATCTCATTGTCTTTTTATTTTTGAGGTTCAAGATTTTATTAGCTGTAGTGGTTACTTACGTACATTATTAATTTCAGAATTCGTAAGACGCATGCACCACAACACGGAAACTGTCACCGAAACGTTGTACTACAGTGCTCTTTCAAGGTGTTTGTGAGATGCTAAAGATTGGGATGGAAATCGCATCGCACGCAGGCCTCTAACATAGTACTAACTCGTTAAGGAAAAAATTGTGATGATGATCGACATCGACAAATCAAAAGACTGACCTTAAAAAGTATTTTTAACCGTTAAAATAATTTACGTCAAATATTTAATATACAAAAACTTAAAATATATAAAAAATAATATATTGTTCACATTAACGATAAAGGGTCTGGCAATATATAGATACATAAATGTATAAATAAAGAAATATATATCTTTTCAGAAATATGCGTCTATTTTATTACGGGGAAATCATAGGGAAGAATCGGGGCGCACGCGGGGACCTAAAAGGGCTATATGCAGGCGTATTGTAGGAACGGGATTGGATAATCCAGGCGGTAACAGGGAATCCTAGTAGGGTCCCGAATATATGTCCTCTGAAGGGCCCAATTTCACAAGCGGGACATTCCTATAAAAGTCCTTGTTGGAATCCTAAACGGGCCCCGGATATAATCGGGGATACTTAGTTGGGCCCTTTAGACACCCCGGAAAACATTTCCACACGGGAGCTTAAAAAAGCTGAATTTGAAAAAATGCGGTCCCTAACTGTCTCATTTATAATGAATCACGCGATATGTATGTGCTTAGCTTCAAACCACTAATGTGAAGAGTTGCGTCAAGAAAAAGTGATTTGATTGACCTCGAAACCTTTTTTCACACGGATACTACGACTTCTTTTTCGATTGATAAAAAAATCGCTGTTTGTTTTCGAAACCATTTTTATCAAATACAAACAATATATATATGCGTGTACGTGTGTGTATATATAATATTTTTTATCAATCGCAAAACAAGTTGCGGTATATGTCTGCTAAAAAAAGATTTTAACGTCGATCAAGATGACGTTTTCTCGGTTTTCAAATCCTGCCGTCAGTGGCTTCAAAGCGTCATAAGAGGTTAAAAAAAATGATAAAATATATAATTGAATTTTCATGTTCCGCAGATACAGGCAAATATGACAACGAACCATCCATAACTCTACTGAAGAGTTGAATGACGAATACGTTGAATAAGTATAGAATATTCTTGTGTCACTTTCATTCACAATGCACATTTACTTCGGGACGAATACATTGCAACGGAGAGGACATTTTGCAGAAACAAACCTACCTTTGCGAGGACGGAAACACCGTGCTAAAAGATAAATAGATATTTTAATAAGAAAGTAGATAAATAAAGATGTGACAACGTTTGAGATGCTAAGACCTGAAGGTGGCTTGATGTACTCTGCAGATTTAATAATATGAGACAGAGGTAAGGGGAAGAACAATGATACCGAAAATTGGAAGAGAAACCCTGGTGAGTACGGTCTGCTTGGAAGCGCGGTCTTAACCGGAAGATAATCGAATAAGACGGGGAAGCGCAATACAGCAATCAGAGGTTGAATAAATAAGCGCATTATACCGTGCCTAACTCAGCATTCCAATGCGACAAGTAACAAGAACGTTCTGTCAACCCAGAGAAAGAGAGAGAGAGAGAGAGAGAGAGAGAGAGAGAGAGAAAGGGAAAGAGAGATAGAGATAAGAAAAAAGTTGTGAAAAGTTAGCAAAAAAAAGCAAAAGTAAAAGCGAAATGAGGAAAAAGAAGTGGTAAACTTGGTTCGAAAAAAAAAAAAACGACGAGAGAGCTGTCATTCCACCCTTCGCTGCTGAGGGTCGACATAAATCTCGGCAATGCCCTGCGCGAGTTGATGGTTCATAAACGTGCAAGAGAACTCGAGAAAAACAAAACTTGCTCGTTTTTTTTTCATGCTTCAAGTTGTCACGGTGCGCCATCGTTTTCCGGAAGACGGATGTTAGCTGCAAACGGAAGTGAGTCTCAGATATTTCGCTGCTATACAATAATGAATCGAGTGCGAGCAAACGTAAAGGCTCAACTCTCACTGTTTTAGGCGTCGGAAGTTTGATCGTTACGCCCTTTGCCATTCAACGCAAGTTGATTTATATACATGCATACAGATACAGAGTGATTAAAATATTTTGAGGAAATCATTAGCGACATTCACAGTAGTATACGCTCGAGCTATTCCAGGTTCACTCAAAAGCGGAGTGCATAAAGGTGAAAAGAATAGTGCAATGATGACAGAATATTTCAATGAATAATAAAAAATAAAAATAAAAAAGGAGCACAAAAACCACGCAGAAAATATAAACGTATAAAAATGGAAGTATGACGCACACGGAAAACAATTGCTACGTGTATGAGAGAGAGCGGGGGGGGAGAGAGAGAGAGGGAGAGAGAGAGAGAGAGAGAGAGAGAGAGAGAGAGGAGAGAGAGAGAGAGAGAGAGAGAGAGAGAGAGAGAGAGAGAGAGAGAGAGAGAGAGAGAGAGAGAGAGAGAGAGAGAGAGAGAGGGAGAGAGAGAGAGAGAGAGAGAGAGAGAGAGAGAGGGAGAGAGAGCGAAAAGATGGGAAGCGAGGGAAAGAGGGAAGCGAGAGATATACATGCAATGGAGCTTCAAACGGACATGGCTTAAGAGATGAGATTTATGGTTGCCTAGCTGCGTTTGACGATCATAACTGCCAACACCGCAACGACAACGCTCCAAAAAAAACCCTTTTTTATATTCTCCATCCTCTTCCGTTTGCATCAATATTACATATTCTCTAGTTCATAGCGGAATATCTATACCAGCGTGAAACTAAAAACGCGGAAAATGAAACATTCCAATAATATTTTCCGGCGTGTATGCAATTGCGGCGAGACCCGCTCAGACAACGGGACGTGACGAGGTTAAAAAAATTGCAAAAAAAAAAGGATAATAACAAAGACAACAGTAAAGGACAAATTGATATGGGAAAAAATGTTCGCTATAATATGATAAAACCCCTGGGTATTATTCGCAGTACGAACTCAGTTGGGTGCATTTTTTTTTTTTTTGGTAATCCGAGTAAAGAATTGTGTACGGTAACGATTGCAAAGCCGCAGGCCGACCGAGTTTACAATTAAAGGTACGGGCAAAACACCGTTGATTAATATTACAAATTGGCTGAATTTATAATTATTCTAATGTAGTGGCACCCGTTATTAGCGGAGATATGTATTTTACTTTTACGCGGACCTTGAATACAATATTTCACGAAAATAACTCGTGAATAATTTTTTTAGGACAAAAGGTGACAGGGATATTAATTTCTATTCACGTTGCTCGAAAAAAGTCCGCCAGGACGTACCAATAATACGTTTCATTATTTCTCATAATCACTTGAAAAGGACTCGCCTGGGTACGATGAAAAAGGTTTATGTGCGCTTTTGAATTTATTTTATGCCGGCTAGAGCACCCACTGTTTGTTTGAGGAGCCTCGCTTGGCGGGAGGACAAGCGGGCGTACCGGAAATTACACACAGTGAGCATCTGTAGTTTTGTCACATCCTCTGTACATTTCGCGTGTGTCTATTTGATCCTCGTCCGCATACACTCATTTTATTCCAGATTGATCAAGGCTTCCCGATCCAGGAAGTCCCTTTCGCGTTTTTTTTTCGGTTTCTACCTCTGCCTTTGTCAGCCTGTCTCTGTTTTTTTCCTCTTCCCTCCCTCTGCCTCTCTCTCTCTCTCTCTCTCTCTCTCTTTCTCTCTTGCTTGGTGACACTGAGATACCACTTGTAGTTCATCCAACTGCGAAACTTATTTTCACATACATCATCCCAGAAACGTATCGCGAGATACATTTCGCCTCCAGTATTATCCCAACCATTTAATTGTTCTCCTTTCATTGTCTCTACAACTGTAAATCAATGGTTTTTGCACGCACTTGAAATCTCTGGATATTTTCAAACGTTTCAACACACCATGTTCGTACGTTGATTGCACGTCACTCTTAAATTTTTTATTCCGTGACAGGCACGGCGTGCGAACATCTGTTCTATGATCTTTTATAGAAATCCTGTACAAAAGAAGCAAATAATCGCATTTCAAATTGTCCGCTTGGTTTATTCATCTTTTACGAGCAATAAATATATCGGGGTTTCAAAATCCCCACAATGTTTTGTGCCAGTTTTCATAAAGGTCCGCTTTCGTTCGGCCTTACTAACAAATAAAATTGATATCACCGAGACTTGTAAAAACGGCTTCTTCAGTTATTGGTATCCCGGACTGTGCCCCTGACCCCCCCCCCCCCCCCCTGCCCTCAAAATTTTTAAGGTTTTGTAGTGGAATAAGAAATCCTTATAACTTTGTCATATCCGCACGGAGAGAATTAAAAAGTAATTTTTGTCGGGAATTTCACGGTAAAAATTACCGTGATATAGTTCAATGCGGTGACAAGTGAGAAAAGCATAATAATTCGTATGCGACAAGTTTTTTTTAACTCGGTTACAGAAAATTTAAAATACGTAGCTAAAATTTTACTATAGAAGGGTAGCGCCACGATAATTTTTACCGAGAGCACAATACATTTTTCTATAACACTCATTAAATTTTATAATAAATCTTAAAATAACTGTTATAAAGACGATACTTTTTCATACATTTTTGAAAGGCATAAAATAATAAAATGCACAGTAAAATTTCGCTGATATATATTTTTTAAATTTAAGTTTTGCGTATTTTGTTACACATCAAAATTTACTAGAAAATCTAGTAAAATTTTCTATCTGAAGAAGAAATTTTATTTTATTTTCGTGAAAATCTGTGTTTTACTCAGTAATAATAAGCGAAGTTTCAGGGTTGTCATCTGGTTACCGTTACTGCACGGTAATTTTCAACATTTCATTCTCTCCGTGCGTTTGTCTGTCTGTTGGAGCCTCCCAGTTTTTACAGTTCGAGACCTATATTCATCAAATTTTGCCAGTAGATGCTTCAGATGTGGACCTCAGTTCATAAATGTGTAGAAAAATCTTGAGGACATTTTTTAGGGTTGTAAATGTAAAATATACGATTTTTTTTTTTCAAGTACTTCATCGCATGGGCTTCCATTGAAACTGTCTTTCAAAATTAAATTGAGATTCCGATAACCCGTCTATTATTTTTTAAGCCCCGTTTGCGAAATATCAAGCTTTAAAGTTTTGTGCAATGGCATCCCCCCTTAAAAAATTCAACCGAGTATTTAGAAAATCTAAATTACATTTCGGATAGGTAGAACTTGATTAGAACTTTTAATAAAAATGCAATTAAATAACAATTATTTAGTATGTTGTTTGAAGCTTCGTAAATAAAATACTGAACATCAAACAAAGCGTCCCTTCCGCTTCACCCCGGCTGTAACATTAAAGTATTATGATTGCGGATCATTATGTAAAATAGAGAATAGTATGTAGTCAACTATTGTAGTAGAAAATAGATAATAATTTAAAAATTGCATATTAGTTGAACAGTGATGCTTCAAATTATTGGACAAGCAAATGACTACGGAACCCTACTTCGTGTGTTTTTTCCCTACTTGTCAAGGTTTTTCTTCAACGTCTCTCTTTCTGTCTCTCTCTCTCTTTCTGTCTCTCTTAAATTTCATTCTCGAGATACCAGGGATTTTCTCTCGAGTACGAAGTGGTGAAGATGTAATTTTTCCAAGGTGCTAAAGCAGCATAATAATTGCCGCATTAGTGAAGCTAAAATTTCAAGAGGGTACAAACCAAAACTCTCGACAATGGGGAAAAAAAATACGGAACGACACACACACAAGTGTGTTAATAGGTATATATATTTTCCGAGCTCCTTCCTGTTACACGGAGGGTTTCGTTTCACTTCATATACATCCACACGTACACGCGAATATATATATATATATATATATATATATATATATATATGCGCATTAAAATTTCACAAGCCCTGAAAACAACATAATCCCTCACGTGCCCTTAAATCCAAGTTGGAGCGCCGGATATGCAAGGATGTTGCCTCCCGACTCGTACTGCATCTACGAACCGCGTATCTGCGGCATTTGAATTAACTGTAATTCGGAAACTCGCAGTGCATACATTCTATAGTAGCGAGTTTTATTCGCGTGTATAACTTTATATAGCAACGGCGCAGTGAAGCCGCCAGTTACATCCTTACACGAGCTTATTAAGCCGTGAACGCATTTTCATCCAAGCTGCATAAGCTCCTCCATTCGACGTGCTTGGGAATAAATGATTCCCACCCGTATTCATATCCGATGCGCAAAACGATCAAGCGCGCTTATATACTCCACCGAGGATCCTATCGTGTGCATATGAAATTGTAATTGACATTGCGTGAAGCCCATATCAAAATATAACGAAGGAGCGTCACTTATCGTAAGGTCGTGTGGCTCATGTCTTTTTGCCTATCAGTAGATTAATAAACTCGTGCAATCATTACTTATATAGCGGTCGTATGCGGTTTTTGGAAGTGTGAGGAATTCAACGTTACATCGATGTGTCGAAGTATTCTTATACTGCTCCTCGTGGAGAAACTTATTGGGAAGTTCCCAGATCCTACCACATCCCTATAGAGATTTAATAGGAACGCTAAACGTATGGAGTCCACATTAGAATCCAAGTGGCAATTTCCCGATTGATGTCGTTTGAGAATTTTTCATTTGAAATTCCCCACCAGAATCTTTTGGATCTGCCAAAAAAAAAATATCCTTTCGTAATCCCGTACACAAATTTGTTCCGGAGTTCCAAGATGCACCCACATCTCTATAGGGATTTGTTAGGAACAACACACCTAGGGAATCCTCATTGGGATCTATTTTGACTCTGCATTATTCCTCGATGAACGGAGTTTGAGAATTCTTACTACGTTCGAATCGAAAATATGTGAAATGTCAGCCGTACCTTTCGTTAGCGTATGTGGTGATAGTATGCCAAAGTGCACTGAAATAAATAACGAACGATGATTTCAGTGGATTTAAAGTGATGTGATTTATTTATTTCTGTTTATTTTTACAATATAATTTTTTAAGCCTTTTTTACTTGTTTTAACCCTTCGTGGTCACCCTGGGTAGAATCGACCCATCGATCATTTTTTGGCGTAAATATATAATAGTTCCCGGCTTCGAATGGGACTGTATTCACCATCTTATCTGGAGTTTGAAGTATCCTCATACCATAAAATTTACCCTCTTCACATGTCGGAATAATTACCTTTTTTGGAACGCGCACTATGCTAATATTTTTTTTTCAAAAGTAGCATATCTAAGGAGTATCACGTCCAAATTTTAGGTTAAAATGTTGAAAATTCACGGAACTATAATTTTGCAGCGAAAAAGTATGTTTTTTTGCGTTTTCACCTGTTTATGATTTTTTTTTTACATGTCGCTATTTTATTTCTTATAAATACATTGTCCGTACATCATCTAGAAAGTTCAAAGCATGTTCCGTAATTTTTTGAACCACTTCCGACGGATATTTTGGTTACAATACTTTTTTGAAAACTGACGGGGTAGAATGAAATCCACTCATTTTGTTTAGAAATTCCAACGTACAAAATGCGATGAGATCCATCAAGAATCTGTTCGATAATGTGAGAATCCTTTAGGATTCAAATTGGATTCTTACGATCCAATGAAGAATCCCGATGAGACTCCAAAATAGGGGTCCAACGTGATGACTTATTGGAGAAGGAAGTAGGGACAGTATAGGGAAGCGAAGTAGGGACGAGTGTGTGAATCCAATTGAATCCCTAGAATTTCCAGATAGAAAGTTCATTCATAAAACATTGTTGCTTCCTTTTTTTTCGTACGCGGATAAAATATTTGAGTAACTAAGCACGCTTATAAACTTTATTACTCAGGTTATCTCCTCTTCAAGTAGCTCGAGGCTCATCTATTTAAACTTCTTGCTACCTCCAACTATATCTCGTATTTCTTCTGACATATATTGGCCTCTCTCTCCACTTTTCCCTCTCTATGCTTGATTTATGGTCAAGTGTGCAATCGGGAGAACGGAAGTACTGCATATGGTCCCAAAATTGGCGTTTCTTTTTCGCACAAAGTAAATAGCCAGCGAACACAATATCCACATGCTCAAAGAAAAAGAACGGAAGAAGATCTCCAACCTTTGAGTATAGAATGAGAGCGAGTTGTTCATATGTAAAGGCAAGTACCCGTCTGATACTACCAAAGGCATGTTTAACGTAGGGCAAGAAATTTATTACTTAGTTCTTTTACTCTCCGTTTTCCAGAACACAAAGAAGTCACCTTGCCAGAGATCTTGATGATGTACATACCGTTGTTTGAAGTGAGCCTCTATATCTGTCTCGCATGAATGTGTATAGACCGAACAATGTGCTATGTGCACGTCAGTCCATAGGAACTTTCACGTCAACACGGGGTTACCAAATTCGTTGCTGAAGTGTTGTGCAATAAAAAAAAAACACATCAGGAAGTTATTTGTTTCAAGTCGTACCGAGTATCGAATTACAGGGAAGTGTCGTTAAATCGTCTGTAGGAAAATTCATGTTGATAAATTCATTTAACGAACATTCGCCTACAAAAGGACGGGCATTTTGCACATTATCTTGTAGTCTTAGACACATATTGGAAAAGTCAATACGTGCATGTAGATATGACAGCAGTTCAGCAATTCCCTCCCATTATTTCAAGAACGTATTCGTCGTTAATATAGACGTGAATTTACCAAAATAAATGATGTTACTTGAGTTATCTTTGTGGAGATATATGTAGATAAATATGCTGCTAAAATCATTAACGAAAAAGGACATGGTGAATTTATGAAAAGAATATTTTAAAATCAGTTTTGCTGCCAATTGAAAGTAAGAGTATGATAATCTTGACCTGTTTTTCTCCCTCGCGTGTCGCTTGACAATCTTGTTCTCTAAGGACCAAAATAATAGAGAAATGGCAATAAAAACATCTTTGGAACAATTATATCACGAAATAAGAACTAAAACGTGTTTTTACAAGTAAATGCCTCAGATGACAAACTGTATTCCATCAATTATATTCAAATCTTACATTCACATAAAAAAATGCATAAACAATAGTCACATTCATAAATGTGAACAATTTTATACCGGCGATATTGTGCTACATTTACAGCGCATGCATTACATTATATTTGCCAAACTAGTACTATGCTGCTATGTTAGTAAGAAAATATAGATGGAAAATCTGATGGAAAATATGAGTATTGTTTGCTTAGGATATTTATCTAAGTAAATAAGTTTAATATGAAACTAATTTACTTAGGGTATTTATCGGCAAAATTTGTATGAAAGTTCCTATATAGCCGGGATAAAGCGGTTAAGCAGAGACGTTGCAAAGTGTTCGCACAGAATCGGCCCACTTGTCGAGCCGAGAGAGTGGAGATAGTCAGCCAGTTGTGCAGACTCGACACTGGTCCTTACCTCGTCCTCGAGAAGTACGAGAAGTTGTAGGAGGACGAGAAGGACCTAGATAGTTCACCGATGCTGAGAGGATGCTTGGTGCTTTGCTGTGGGAATCTTGGTGTCTGTGGGCTCTCTCATGCATGTTTGTATGCAACTCTGTTGCACCAACACGAACAATTCCATGATGATATTAGCCTGTGTGCATCTCATACGTAGGAAAAACTACTACCATTTCTTCTCCCCCACTCTCCCAGGACCAAATATAACTAGATGGTGCTTTGGCAAACAGCCAACCTTGACTGCATACTATCTCTCGTGTGTTTGGCAAAATTTGTCGGCTCGAGAGGAACAGACTCGCAGGGAAAGGGAGCGGGAGAGAGAAAGAGAGAGAGAGAGAGAGAGAGAGCGAGAGAGAGAGAGAGAGAGAGAGAGAGGAGGGAGGGAGGGAGGGAGGGAGAGAGAGAGAGAGAAAGAGAGAGGGAGGGAGAGAAACCGAGAGAGGGGGAGAAAGGAGAGACGATGAGAGAAATGCTGGCAGAGATGGAGAGTCCTCGTTTTCCTCACATCACGATATCTACGTTTCGTATGTTTGATCATGTCGGATACAGAGAGAAAGCCCTTCGAGCTCACCTGGACTGCGTGTGTAGATCATCTTTGCGATCGAATATACGTTTTGACAAGATGCTCCAGGCTCCATAGCTTCAGGAACCTCCATACTGAATGCATACCAAGCCTTTTCTCGTGCATCACACATGACACGACGCCTTCGCAATTATCATTTCTCGCCATTGTTCGCAGCACATGTTCCATGGATTATTTACGATGTACGTAAATTGACATTGAGACACAGACTCCTGCGATCACGACAATTCCCCAATGACTTCCCGGAGAATTTTGAGTCATAACATTTGAATTTTCAAAGTATCGCCTTTTCCGCTATTTTATAGTTACTTTTACGCGCCCCGTCAAGGGGGAAAATATGTCGATGCAAGACCCTCAGCGAGCGTATCTGCGATCGGCGAGGAGAGATATATGGGTGAAAGGTGTCGTAAAAAGAAATTACGATCGCACGCGAACAGAATATTGAGTGAAAACTGTGCATCATAAAACAAACGAATATGAGAAAAAAAAAATTAGCCGGAGATAAAGAACGCCAATGCAATATGTTATCGCGACCCTTTATCGAATCAGGAATTTGTGCTTATAATGTGGGACATACTGTATCAAAGTAATGAGATGGTCCTCTTGTCCATACGACATGGTAGTATAACCATGCCGCTACGTTGGAATGCACGCTGCATTTACATACTGCATTATAATAATGTCATCGTAATTGAAGTGTCAGAGTTGACGAGTTTGGTGCATCAGTCCACGAAATTCTCATCTGCGGAGGAGGATGTTCTCATCGAAATTCCATATTCTCGCATAGTTGCGTAATAATTTAACAGCACATGTCGGAGCGTTGCGTGTCCATTTATGGCGTTAAGCGCAAAATGCGGAAACAGGAAAAGTATGTTTGATTAAAAACAAAATTCATTCGAATTCCAGCTTACTAATTTGATTTTCAATGAAAAAGGATATTTGCTAAAGCTAAATGCTTTTATTGAACCTGAAAAAAAAAATTGTGCCAATTACTCTAATAAAATGTCATTCAACTCAAAGAGTATTGAATATTCTCTTTAACGAAGTGATATTTTTATTTTAACGGTATTTTGCATTTCAATAAAAATGAATCTTTGCTTGACTAGAATTCGACGGATCGGATAATAAAATTATACTGAAATGAAAAGGTCGCATTCATGTATCAGAACAAAGCGGTTTTTTGTTTGCCATGATTATACAGGAACTCGGTAGATTTTTGTGACAATCCACCGTGGATATATTGAACAGACAGGAATCTGCTATGAGTACATTGAAGAAAAGAAAAAAAAATTAAGGGATGAACCACCCTTTTATTTTTCGTTCTCTCATCCTACATTCAAAAGGGACGCATTCAATTGAATGAAATTAGAGTTTACGTCGTTTTAGATTGTTGCCGAATAGCTTAAGAGGGAAAATCCTATACTTAAGGTTCTTTATCGAAATTGATTTTCCTTGTATTTAAAATGTATATGTTGATTCGAAATATTTCTACAAACTTCGAATTAATTGATTGAGTATGGACAAAGTTGCGCAAATTAATGGCCCGATTTAGAAATTCTGCCAAAAATCGAAAAATAATTTCGGCGCGACGAATCGAGTAGCAGGTTTTAGAGCAAACCATTCCGAAGAAAATGCGCGCAAAACGGAGCTCTAAATCAAAACTGAGAAGAAATAAACGGCGACTGAGTTAAGACATATTTTTGGCCGAGATGCGAAATGAATTTGGATTTTGAATATATTTTTTTATAAATCCTTATCGTCGTATTATTACTCCGTGAATGTGCAGTCTCCATTCATTTTCATATTTTTGCCCGAGATGCGAAATAAATTTGGATTTTGAATATATTTTTTTATAAATCCTTACCATCGTATTATTACTCCGTGGATGCGCAGTCTCCATTCATTTTTCCCAAAAATCTCAATGTTTATGCAAAATCTCCAAAAGTTTGGGAAAATACGTATTTCGCGTTGAGCCAATGTAATTTTGAGCTTTTGACAAAAAGTCAGTAACATTCGTAATCGGCGGAAAATTTCCCATCGGGAAGACTTAAAATAGTTGAAAAATCGAAAAAAAATTCAATCCTTTTGGCCAGTTTTCCGAAATCGCCAAAATCGCGACATTTCAAACAGCCTTATAGCAACGCTGCGATTTAAGTGAAATAAGCTTATCGGGTGTTTTCCGATAAGGATTTTTGTAGACTTAGAGAACGCTGCTTGATTTATCCCGATACCTAAAGTACTTTTCTCAGAAAGTCGACTTGAAAAGACGCAACGGAGTATGTATGGAAAAATTGGCAAAAATCGACGAACCCTTTTACGAATTCTGGCGAAAATCAAAGAATAATTAGAGCTCAATAAATCAAACGGCATTTTAAAGAGTAAACGATACCAAAGTGAATAATCACAAAATGTTATCCGTTAATTTTTTTGGGCTCCAGAATAAAAAATGGCAAGCACTTTTTTTCTTGGTATCATATGAATGCTACAAGGCAATGAGTGCTTTGTAGCATTCTATACTAAGGAATAATTTAAATCCAATAAACGGTTTAGTATATGTGTACGTAATGCACCAATGCATTCATTTGATTGAAAAGAACACCCTAAAGCTTTTTGCGTACGTATGGTTGTGAGTATTTCACTTGTTCGAATCGAACAAAATATTTAATCAGAATCGAAATTAATTTTATGAAAGCGTAAGCGTACATATTTCTTTTTAAACCTTTCAGAGGAATGAAAGCGCTATTTAGGGGCTTTGAAGAAAAATTACGTTTACGATTTGCAATTGGCCAAGCTAAATTAGAACGTGTTTATCGTTGTAACGCAACGTAGGCCACGTAAAACCCTTCGCGATGAATCAATTGGAATCTTGGAATTCATGAACGATGTTCAATTGCGAAAGATTTGTAGCACAAATGAAAATACGGTAATAAAAACGAATAAACAAGCCAGCCTGGTAAAAAAAAAGTATGAAAAGAAGAATTGAACGTCGGTATACAATGATTATATTGGCGTTCGAGAAACAGTAGAAACTACGAGAGCATCGAAGAAAGCCCTTCCTCGTTTTCCTTTCGCCCCCTCAATGGGTGAAGCGTCTCAAGCGTGGAACATTAAACTCGGTAAGACATTGGGGTTTGGGGGAGCAAGAAGAGGTAAATTTATTGAAGAACGTTCCTCGTCGTCCTCGTCGTCGTCGTCGTCGTCGTCGTCGTCGTCGTCGTCGTCGTCGTAGTTCTCGCAGCCCGCTAAAAGACCCCGAAGAGAACGACAAGGCTCTCTTTTCCTTCAGAATCGATATGGATTTACGATGTTTTTCTATTGCGCCGACTTGGCAGAACTTTCTTGAAGCTAGGGACAGCCACTGCAAAATCGGTATACCCCACCACCCGAATAAGGGAGAAGGAACGATAGAACAGAGGGGTCTAGGGCGAAGAGGAGATTTGAGCGCACGAGGCAGGAACATTATTCCCGAAATTTATTATTTCTCGTGTAATGCTGGATTTCCGACGGTAACGGTAAATTCATACCGTCGAAGATAATAACGGGATATGTGCCTGCTCCGAGAGTCAAAAAAGTCGGGGCGCCATCCACAATCAAACGCCGTTTTATGTCTCACGATGCTATTTTTTTCTTCCGTCCCCTTACACTTTCGATGTGCTATATTCCTTTCTTGGCTCATTCTTCGAATCAATTATTGTTATTCAGTCACCTCGAAACAATAGAATTTCAAGCATAACGAACGCACTCTCATTTATTATTAATGCCGTAATATTATATGGCGACAAGTTTGAAATTAGTTTTCGTTCTATCAAATAAATTAAACATGTATCGAATAATATTTTACTTCAATAATCATTAAAAGATCTGTAATTCAAAATTTGTTTGACCGAGACATGTATTTCTGTCGTACTATATGAGTTTCACTTCCCATCGATAATTTGTCCCATTGAAATGGTTTCACATATAAAAACTATTCATGCCATGCATTTATTAACAAAACACTTGCCCGAGTGGAAAATCCAACTCATCGCCGTCTAGGCGTGAGCTATAATATTAAAATGATATTTCAAATCGCCACTTGCTAGCCGTTTTATCTAGCAACTGTCCAGTTAGGCTGGGCCATTTTCACTTTTTACGACTTTTCCAAAGGGCTTATCACCGAAAGATTGTAAAATGGTTTCAAACTAATGTGTATAAAATATTATTCCATTCTGATAAGTCCTTCTACCTCCGGATTGTAGTCAAAGTTTCGAAAATTTTCGCTTTAGAGGTAAGTTGCCATATGGAGATTAGAAATAAGATAAAAAATAAAATTATACTTTGTACAACTCTTCACACGTGTAGGTGTAAGAGGCAGAGAGACGGAGGAAAAAATCAACGCGTCGAAACGCAAGAGGGAGGAAAAAATCACCCATCCTGTAAAGATGGAGCACGACATTTGTATCAACTCATATCTGCCACTAGGTATGTGCCCACAGAACTGAAATCCACAGTAGATCCGGTAATTCAAAGAAACAGTTACTTTGCCCACCCTCAAAACTTATTGCTGGCAATGCTAACGGATTCTCAACAGCACATCCGTGAACTGGGCACACGTCGCATTTCGAAAGCTCGCAACATTCGAAGAAATAGATTCCGACCGTTCCAACTTCCTTGTCTAAACCTGGATGCAGCATCCTAAGTTGATCTTACTGACTGGCATGATAAAATCACGGTACCACCAATATTAAAACTGTTACCCGATGAAGACATCCAAATGTTTGTCGCACAAAAAGGAGGAGAGTTACCTCTACTACGTCTACCAAGCCACTCTCAATCAGTGGAAAGAGCAGTGAAGACTGTTATCGAGGCTTCAGCCAAGCTGAGCAAAAAAAATGACCGAGAAGACTTCATAAAAGCTCTAATTCAGTCTCGTAGAACTATGCCAAAGTTTGACAGTAAGCAAGATTTTCGCGCTACTTAAAGCTATGATTATTATTTATTCGAGTATTTTTTGTGTCGTATAATCTTTAAATACATAAATATACAATAACTTATAAGATTGTGTTTTATTTCATGAAAATATATTATTAGGCTTTTTTCTCTTTACTGCGATGACTTAAAAAATGTACGATTTTTTCAAAATTTTGTTAATTTTAAAGCCAATCCGGATGCAAAAGATAAAATCCGAACTAAACCAAATTTTACGTGTGATCTAAAGACATCATTAAGCACCCTATTCGCGATGAGCACGAAAGAAATCGAACAATTTTTTTTGTCCCGCATACAAAAACCGCCCAGCCTACTGTCCAGCCTTGTAACGCTTTCGTCGTCTAGTGACTGGGTACAGAAAATTAGGTGGTGACTAGATAAAAAAAAAATATCTCGCAACTGTTTAATATTTCTTCTCTAGATAATGTGCATAAGTTTTCATATTATTTATATCGCGGCGCTATTTTACGATTTTCTTCCTTATATGCCAATTTTGTCTTATCCGCCAATACTCGAAATAATGTCACAAAAACGCTTACGTGTGAGGTGGTTTCGATCCCGGTGCCTCTGAGTGATAAATCCACGCCGTTTTCCGCTGAACCAGTTCTACTTAGTTTATTTATTAATTTTGCATCGTCTACACACGCAAAAAGTTGCGTCATTCTCGTGCAACAGTTAATAATGCCGTTTTTGTCATAGCAGTTTGTGTTCCGTACCCTTCTATCCGGTTGCATATTTCAATTTGACTCTCGTGTTTTTTTCTGTCATTATGAAGTAAAATATTGCTAGCTACAAAAGAACGATGCAATCCCCATTGAAAATCAAACAAATGAGGTCGAAACTTTCCATGCATGATCAACGCGACAAGTTTTTACGATACCAGAGCTTATATTTATTTTTTTACATTTGTATACGTACTTTGAGAGTCCATCCAATTAATTCGAGCAAAGTGTTTAAGCTATCAAGCAGGAATTCCGTAACCGTTTTTTTTAGGGTTCTATATTCTCGCTGACACAAATTTGAATAGATATCCCGGAAATCTCCTCAATCGTCTCGTATGTGTACCGAAGGTTGCACAAAGATGATTCGTGTCTACCTCGGTCAGAAACACGGGGATGCAGCAAGAGCTATATAAACTTGGGTAAACTCGAAGGGTCGTGTTGAATTCTCAAGGGGATATACCACCGAAGAAGTTGATTACTCCACCGGAAATGCTGCTTCTGTAAGAGAGAGACTCCCCTTCGTGAATTCACGTGCCATTTGCCAATACAAGACAAACAAATTTCGCTTGCGACTCAGGCGTATTGAGGACGCTTCGAATTACTTCGAAAGACACTTTAAAGCCTCTTCTCGAGCAATTTCCAAAAACATTTTTTTTTTCATGATCACGGAATCCTAAGAAAGGTATTAACAGTGCGTTAAGCAAAACAGCATTTCGAAACAGTGGCAGGACAACAACTCTATTCTTTATTTCTCTATTCTCAGACATCTCTCTTTTTAAGCGGTTACGTGGGTTTCGAAGCCAAAAAAAGCATATTTTCTCTATTTTTTTAAAATATAATATATAAATTATTTTATTCAAAATGTTAAGCACATAAAAGAGCAACATTTCAACAATATTTTTAAAAAATTTCATCCAAAAATTTGGGAAATTCAGCTGTTGGGACCTGGTTTCCGGAGAGCCCTAAAAAAAGTGTCCTCGTGTTGGTCAGGATAACTCATGATAGCTTTATCTGAAATTAAAAAATCAAATTTTTTCTGTTAGTAGATAAGTATAGCTCGTGATTGAACGAAGGATTTTAAAAAATTTGAAATTTGAGTTTTTGGCAGAGTTGTATGCAAAATAGTTCAATTTTTGGTACAATTTATACTATGTATAGCCTTGTAAAATTGGTTGTAATCGAAAAAAAAACCCTTCGTTCAATCACTAGTCAATGCTATTTTGAAGAAGTGTGCAAAGTTTCAATAAGGTCGGTGCATTCGTTTTTGAGAAATCGTGTCCACCGACTTCAAAAATAATGTTTTGAGAAAAATGCGTATACCTGCGTCGCTCCCGGCCCGTCTTTCCCAATGGGGAGAATTCCTAAAGGCTCTCTCCCCTAGACCTTTGCTCGGATTGACTTAAAACTTTGGGAGAATATTCTAGACGTATTGTACTATTAGATAATAAAAATTTTAAAAATAGAATTTTGAAATTTTCAAACCCACCTAATCCCTTAAATATCTTTATTCTGGAGTAGGTTTAATCAGAAACATCTCTATTTGTAAATATCACTATGTCACAATAACTCACTTCTGAAATATTACTGTTCTTAAATATCTCCATTCCACAATCTTACGTATCCAAACTTCTCTATTCTTAAATATCTGTATTCTCCAAAATCTCATGTGACATCCAAAACACCTGTATTCCGACAATTTCATCTCACAATATCTCTCTTCCGAAACATCTCTATTCCAAGAGCCTCTGCGTTGCGCTTGTTTTATTCATGGCCAATATAGTCAATGCAATATTACGAATGGGTTATTCAAATGAAATTGATATGAAGTTGGCGAATGGGGTATTTCCCACATAAAGTACTTTTCATTTTTCAATTATAATGTCAAAGTTCCAATGCTATCGTGTTAATGTTCTTATTTTTCCTAACATACCGGCATCACTAGGGCATTGCGAACAGCAAAGTGAGTATTGAAGATATAGACCAAGAGCATGAAGATTTTATAGGTTAATTGCACTTACTATATTGGCCATGAATAAAACAAGTGCAACGCAGAGGCTCTTGAAATAGAGATGTTTCGGAAGAGAGATATTGTGAGATGAAATTGTCGGAATACAGATGTTTTGGATGTCATATGAGATTTTGAAGAATAGACATTTAAGAATAGAGGAGTTGGGGGTACAAAAGATTGTGAAATATAGATATTTAAGAGCAGTAATATTTCAGAAGACAGTTATTGCGGCATAATGATCTTTACGAATAGAGATGTTTCGGCAGAGAACTCTTTTAGACATGAGATATTTTGGAATAGAGATGTTTCTGATTAAACCTGTTCCAGGATAGAGATATTTAAGAAGAGAGAGATGTCTGAGAATAGAGAAATAAAGAATAGAGTTGTTGTCCTGCCCGATACAGTATCTGACGTCTTTCGTAGACAGCACATCGTGCTGTGGTCTGAAACATATCAATCACTTATTCGAGAGAAAGCGAATTAAATATTGAGAAAGCTGAAAAATTCAGTAGACACCTCGTAAATAAAAAAAAAATCAACGAGGATCGAGGCGCGTCCGAGATGAAGCGATTTTTTATCGGCTTACTCGTTGAATCCCAGGTGTTCGACGTCACCTATGTCACGCGGAAGTGCCTATTGTGTCACGGAAATGAAATCTTTACGACCTCTCAGGGCGCGACATCGAGGCACCGGGTATTAACAAATGAAGATGAATAATCGATTAATCGATTAGTCTGAAGTGGAAACGCAAACGTCACTACATATTATGCTTTAAAACGATTTAGACGTATGTACGTGTATGACGAGGAATTTCATTACCGGGTGAGCCGTCGAGCATGCTTTATCGGGAAAGAGACGAAAAGTCAACTGATCTCTTTCTGTTCACCTCGTATTGGTATTTTTCCTACCAAAGGTAAAAGCGTACAGACGTACGAGTTGAATAGACGGGTATGTACCATACATATACGGACGTGTACAGGTATACAGCAAGGATACGGGATGAGTTTTGGTTGACGGAATCGACTATTGCAGAACTTTCACTGCGTGAATTTCCGGCAGCTCCCTATACACATCCTTCGGTATATTCCAAACACTTTATCGATACATGTATTTGTGGTGACGTCTAATTTCACTTACAGAAAGATCACGCACGTCGATTGCCCCGGAAAACCTACTAAAAGGTTTTTAGTTTAATCGTTCCATCGATTTCATTTTTATTGTCATTAGCCTTCAAGAAAAAAAATCGCAGCCCAAAGAAACGGTCGTCCGAGATAATAGCTAAGAATTTAATTCTAAGTTCGAATGAAATGTCTACCAATTATCATAATACACTTAAATATGAAGGCATTTTCCATACATTTATAGTCTGGATGTGTATTTCTAGCGGTCGAAAACAAAGAAATGCACAAGGGTACTTTATATAACTTCACAGCAATGTTATTGCATCGACTTGCCAGGAAGAAATATTTATCGACGTACCAGGAAGAAATATTTATATTCAGCCTCTGAAGGGAACCGATCGAAAAATCAAGCAACACTCCGTACGGCCGATTCAATGCTCCAAAAATATCGGATTGGGGAAAAAGAAAGACAAAAGGAAACAAACTATCGGGAGAACGGTTGTCGATATATGTATTTCTCAAGAGAAAATGTCTTGTTTGAGTCAATTTATCCACCATCGTGAGAACTGGCTATTCCAGCGCTGTAACTGTCTACCATGATAGTAAGTTATAGTTTTTTTTCGGTTTTGATGATTTTTTTGCATTACAAATTGGTCATGAAATCATTAGCTCTCTCTCTCTCTCTCTCTCTCTCTCTCTCTCTCTCTCTCTCTCTCTCTCTCTCTCTCTCTCTCTCTCTCTTAGGACTGTCCCGTAGTTGCAGGCCGGCCGTTTAAAAAGTGGAAAGAAACGCAAAAGACCTGAACGAGAAAATTTTCGGACATAATGCTAATGCTGAGCAGAACAGAAATATACTTAACATTTCCGAAGTTATATTTTTCAACAACCTTGCATTCGAACGCTTTCCTTGGCGTTGTGGTGATCGCGTACATTGAACATCGAAGCGTTTATATATTACGTCGAACCGGGAATAAGTGTATAAATCGGCGGCAAGAAGCATGGTCGTATGGTGTTGTAAGCAACAAATTTGCAAGGTTCTCAAACACCGCAAGTTTTCCGATACGAAGGTGAAAGAGCTGAAGAGGTGGTGAACTCTTGATCGACTCGAAACCTCTGTCGATTGATAAAACTTTTGCGCCCGTATACGAACACGAAATCAATATTTGAACCTACCTTGCAATGCATGGAAGTAAAATGATTACTGCGTGTGTTAATCTGCTGATGTCGATCGAGATCATGGCTAGTGTCAACTGCATAAACTATTTTTCAATCGTGTGTTTTCTCATTACTCGTATGCTCCCGGTTCAAAGTCAGAATAAATTTCAATTCTGAAAACTTCTAACTAGAACTTGACCGAAGGCAGAAGTTTTCTTACAACCAAGGCCCTTTTTATGCACCATGATTTTTTCTCCTCATTTGCACGGTGTAAGAATGTACCATGTCCGGTGTAAGAACATCCACGGAGAGAATTAAAAAGTAATTTTTGTCGTGAATTTCACGGTAAAAATTACCGTGATATATTTCAATGTGGTGACAAGTGAGAAAAGCATAATAATTCGTACGCGACAAGTTTTTTTTTAACTCACGTTACAGAAAATTTCAAATACGTAGCTAAAATTTTACTATACAAGAAGGGTAGCGCGCACGATAATTTTTACCGAGAGCACAATACATTTTCCTATAACACTCGTTAAATTTTATAATAAATCTTAAAATAACTGTTATAAAGACGATACTTTTTTATAGACATTTTTGAAAGGCATAAAATAATAAAATGCACAGTAAAATTTCGCTGATATTATATATTTTTTAAATTTAAGTTTTGCGTATTTTGTTACACATCAAAATTTACTAGAAAATCTGGTAAAATTTTCTATCTGAAGAAGAAATTTTATTTTATTTTCGTGAAAATATGTGTGTTTACTCAGTAATAATAAGCGAAGTTTCAGGGTTGTCATCTGGTTACCGTTACTGCACGGTAATTTTTAACATTTAATTCTCTCCGTGTCCGCATTAATGATAGCTTTGTTCGTAAATTATTGGTTATTTTCCGACCTGTTTATTTTATTTATTTTTTATCATCCTGTTATCCTGTTATTTTTTGTTTATTTATCATCCTGTTTTAACCTGGAAGAAGCTGGTATATAGCCAACCCAATGGACAGCGGATAGTCCTGGCCATTCTCTGACACTTGTTGGAGAGGACAGTATCTTTTTCCAATGAGAATTTCTTCCCGGGCTGTTTACTCTGGGACAATAGGGGAAATGCTGTTGTTTGTATGGTACTGTTTTCTACTGCAATTTCCGCACGAAACAGAAAGGTTTCTTTTCATAAGCAATACATTTCATCGCAACGGAAATTTGGAAATTATTAGCAAGACTATATCTATTAGAAATTGCTCAAAAATATATATTTAAATACTTAATAAATTTAATAATTATTTTGTAATGTCCTTTTCTTCATGGGAATCTGCGTCATCCTCCGGAGAGACAATTTTTCGCCTCTCTTTAAAAGTCGTTTACATTGACGCAATTATATTTTGTTGAAAGATCGAAATACGTAGGAAGAAGGGCGACAATATGGAACACTATGGAGATATATATACTCTCAAACATGTGCTTCTTTGCTTTACGAAGAAATACTTGTCCTCGCTTGAGAACCTACTAGAGTTTCACGAGGCTAATGTTAGCGAGACTTTGCAAAGAGAAAAAATGCAATGAGTAAGAGTAGCACAAAAGGGAAGCTCCAACGTAGAGCTCACTCAACGATGCTCCGTATCGTATAATGACCGTTTATAAATTTATTATTTGACTCGGAACGGGAGACTTTACGAGATACAAATACACGCAGTTCTAACATCGTATACCGTCGAGTGGCTTCGTTTTCTCTTTACTCAGTTGAAAAGAGAAAAGAAAAGAAGAAGACTAATTCGTGGAACGACATGTACAAACGAGGCGTTAATAATGACAAGAAAATATGAACGTCGAGGGTACACGAGCAGAAGAGACACAAAAGACCGAAGAGAACCTAGTTGTCTCGAGGGATTCAACTGAGCTAATAACTAGTGAACCAAGCATTTTAATTGTCTGTCGTATTACAGTTGAGGGAAACATCGATATATTAGTAATCGTAAATACTAAATGTGATAACGGAGATCGATATGACAATAATGGACGCATAAGATAGACACATACAGCCAGATACGACTCAGTAATTGGGTGGTATTTTTATCGTAAGGCAGCGATATCTGTAATCAAGTTCGGCTAGGCAGTGACTAGCACTAGGTGCACAGCCGCAGTTAGCTAGTGTTGACTAGCACATAGCGGAATTCCCACTTCAGAATTTTATTCATTCGCAACGCTATCTGAAGCTGAAGTTGGCTAGCCAGCCTTACGAGTAAGTCATTCGCTAGATGATAGTACCTGTAGTCACATAACCTCACTTTGTTATTCGTAACCATGGTCAGCTAGTCCAGTACGGGCTATTTACTAGGTGGCATTTTCGCTACTAGCTCATAGGGAGGCAGTCATTAGTCAGTTCGTATGAGTTCAATTGGGCGAGCCAGTTACTAACACGTAACTCAGACAGGCTAGACAGCCCAAACAAACTCCGATAGGCTAGTATAATTTCTAGTCGGGCACCCAAGATGTGGAAGAGTTTTCATTCGATAGGTGTGTTTTTGTGTACAGTCACTTTCTGTTACAGTTATTCTTCGGAAAAGTTGTTTTTTGATTGTCTAGTTGTTCTTCGAGAAACTTATTCACAGTGAGCTTTTTTGGTAGAGTTGTCATTCCGAGCGTTTGATAGGGAAGAGTTGCGGTAACCCTTCTTAAGACACTCCGATAATATAAAATGTAGACTTTTTATACTAATTATAACCTTTTTGAAGACTGTGAGAGAGTCCAAATGGCGCTTTACGTGAAATAAACTCATAGCCTGTTTTCTCCCCTAAAAGAGTCTTCTTAATTGATTCTTAATCACGACAGTTTTCTTGATTATTGTATTTGGCAGGCATATGAATAATTACAAAATAAACATGTAAGTGGTTCGACAATTATGATACATAAAAAGTTGAAGCGATTCATTAGGTATATAACTCTCTTTAAAGAGCTGTGAACAGATTCTAGCAACGAGGATAAGAGCAAACGGCTTGATACGTTTTCTTCTATACGTCTGAAAATAAATAAAATACAAAAACAAGATACGCCATGAACTGAATAATTCAAATGTATGTTTATACGTAAGCTTCCGCCAAATTATGAAGAAAATTGATTGCGCAGCTGAAAATAGAGTTTTCATCCGCGTTAATTTACACCTCAATCCTTGAATTCAATTAATTACATAATTACACGCCAACGAAGAAAAGGCAAATATAAAAAAGTAAGAAGATTAATCTCAATGTCAACCATAATACTCGCTCCATTCATCCAAGGACGCTACTTTTATTAGCTGCGAAAAAAAAACTATCGTTCGCGTTGATTGCTAGTTTCCAGCAACGACAAACAAGAGCGAACTTCTCCTAGGGCTTACCTCGTTCGGCTCCATCTAGTGCATAAAAAATAGAAGAGATTCGCGCGCGCGAAACGAAATTACTCATAGCTCGGGATGTCCAAGGGAGAATGTTTCCCCCTCATTTTTTTTTCGTGGACCTAACGATCGAAGAATATGGTCTAAACGAGGAGAGAGTCCGAAACGAGGGAGCGAATAAACTACGAGCGAAGAAAGAGAAAAATGGAGACAGTGAAAAAAACGACGGAGACGAAGAATCCTCGATAAACTGTCTCCTTACTGCCTCCTCTTTTCAACCCTCGTTACCTCCGCCTTCTGCCCAGCGCCACCCTAATAGCCTCCCTATCTTATTATTAGAACAGAGAATATGAGTAGACAAACGATCTCTACGCCTAGATTTTCAGCTACTATATGACAACAGCATCGTCGATTTTCTTGTCATTGTGTACCCGTCAATTTCCCTGCTCCTCTCATTCCATCACTGTCCTTACAGTCAGCAATACTTGAATGCTTGCCCTCTTCCGCTTACCCCATTTACTTCCTGCTCATCGTGATTTGCATTTGTCACTGTTATTCCGCATCACTGTTGTAGATTTTGCAGAACGCTGACACACACGCGAGTCACATCGCAAGTGACGAAGTCACTCCGCTCTAAAAGTATGTGGCAAATGATTTTTCCTAGGTATTGGTGCATACTTACGCGTATAACACAGAGTATTTCGACGGGAAATGGAGTTTGGTAGTAATAGAAGGTCGCTTAGAGCGTGGCAAAGCGATTACGAGCGAGACTGAAGGAACGCATAGCGTGAAATTTTTCGATTTACTTTTCATCTGGCGAAACGTCGGATTGAAAGTTCAAGCCGGAGTGTTCCCGAACGATCAAACCTGCCAAGACGGTGTATATGCGCATTCTATAGTCAGCGCGCATGTACATGTACCATCTAAGATGCATCGATTGTAGGCTAAATAAAACTACCTGACGTACCTTACATTACGTGTCAAATGAGCTAAGATGCCGTTCTATTGTTCGGAAGCACTCGATACACCGGACCATTTGGATGGATAAAGAGCTCGAACCGCAAGCTGAGTAATGATCTTTGCCTGCCGACGTTTGTACTCCATTGCATGTCCTACTATTCGAGTATTCGACGTACGTGGAGAGGTCGCGAGGGCACACGTACCATTTTATTACGTTCACTCCGACAAATCTGAATGCTTCGTCATGATTTTCAGCCCCTCGTGTTGGGTTATTGAAGCATACATAATAGGTAGTCCGTAGAAGCATCCTCAGACCCTGCTGAAAATTCTAATGTTTGGTCAGTAAGGTCCTTCGACTTTACATATGGAAGGAACGAGAAAAATCCAGCGATGCGTTCGTCAATTGAACGGAAGTTGGGTACAGTCCGGAATGACAAGTCGTAATATGAAAATTGTTCCTTTTCGTGACAGGTATGTCGTTACCCGCAAACTCGCGTCAACTCGTCAATTTGTAATGCAACACAGCAAATAAATGGTTGAGTTGAAAGAAAAAAAATCCTTTCCCGCACAGCCATGCCCTCCAATGGTTGTAATAATTCCGTCGTAGTAAATGTACGGTGATGGGATGATGAGCTGTGGTTACAGCGAGCCACCGATCAAGCGTTGATTTATGAGAACGTTGGTAACAATTGACACCGGTCTCCGCGACGGTATCGTCAGCGACGTCAGCCATCACGGAGGGAACAACGGTTTTCGTTGTTATTGATGGGCGGGAGATTTTCCAGGAATATTCGGGTTCAGTGGCATAGCTCGATTATTATGTCGTTGATCGAATTCAATGGAACCGTCCATATGGAACTTTCGATCGGAAATGCCAATGACTAATCGATTTTTTTTTCTCTCATTAGGGTAAAACCGAACCCCCTCGGACCAGTTTTTCATGCGCTCGGTCTCGTTGTTTTCCTATCCAATTGTCGCTTCACGACGGACGTTTAAGTATTTGATTTAATTTCATGCACCCGATACGTATGGTGCGCTAGCGTGAATAGTCAGCTTTGGTACTACACTAGACTTGCGATCAATCGATGCACAAAAATCTCACCTTTACAGTCGCACGCACGCGAATATAGGCAAATTGACAAAACGAGAGCGAGTAGTATTCCAGTAAAAAAATTTGTGGATACGCTCGGATGTGCCGCTCAGGCACTCTCTTTCACAATTTTTTTTCCTAGTTTTGTTTCACAGATTCAGAACTTATCTTCACGGCAAGTAGATTCACCGACTCTACTTGCTCATTAGCTAATGGAAACGCGGTTGAAAACAAGAAGAAAAGTTGTCTTTCATTCGAGCTTCGACATCCGTGCAAGATAACAATTTTGTTTCGGGATTTTTTTTTTTTTGTAGCTATTCTGAATCGATTCGAGAGACGTCGCAATTTTGAACATGTTTTCTCGCCTTGCACTTGCGATTGGATCGTTCGACCGCGAATCCGTGAGGACACAAAATACGGTTGTATAAAATCAATTGCAAAAGTGGATCGGTTTCTCGAATGTGCTCAGCGAGATGGTAGTTTGAAGATTGCAGACAAGCTGGACGAAATCAAAGTGTCGGAGACCTTCATTGAGCTACCACTTTTATCAATTATTTCTAGGTAAATGAACTTGAAATTGGATTGAAACGTAGTAATAGTTGCGAATTAACGGTGACAACGATGTTTCGGTGGTAATTTTGGTGATGACAAGTTGAATTTTCATAAATACTGTCAGAATTCGAATTACGGTGTTATTGGTTCCGTTAAATTTTGAAAAAGCATAAAAAGTCGCAATTTCATCTCTGAATACCGTTGAACTTTCATCCGCCATAAATATAGAGAGATAGAAGTGGGTGAAAACAGAAATAAATCAGACGCTTCAGACCGCCGACAAGAGACGAAATTACTTACTGTCCTATTTTGCATCTACGTTAAGTAAGTCTCCTTCGGTCCGTACTGCCACTTTTTCGACTTTTATACCTGCTGTATATTTTATATACGTCTTTCGTGCATTCCGCGGTTAAATCTATATATACACACACGTATGTATATTCATTCTGCTCAACTCCGAGCTTCTCCATCTCGTATACCCGAGACTTTGACTTCCTCTCTCGTTCGTTCTATCAGCCACCTCGTTTCCTCTCGGGTTCTTCTCTACATCCGGCACCCAGACCCTTGACTATCCGAACCCGACTGTACTACCTCACTATTCAACGTCGTACAGTCGCTCCCGTTCTCGTTTTCATTCAGTACTTCTCTCGTTCTTTCCTTCTCTCCAGCATTGCTTGTTCTCCCAGTCACTTATTTTCCTGCAGCCCTTACACCGACAATTCCCTATATGTAGTGATCCATAACGAGCATCCACCAATGCCTGGTTATCTTGTATTTATGTAATAAGATCTCCCAGCATTTGTACGTTTCGCTCCATCGTAATATAGACTTCGGCGTGCAGACCTAAAAAAATATATATTTAGCCTTCAATACTTCAAATAAGTAAAGTTTTTCCAGCACGATTTATTGAGTTCTTCGAAGAGCGATATGAGCTTCAGGTTTTATACAAGCTTCGATTTTTTTAAGTTAATGAGCCTGACCTAAATTTCTACCTAAACAGAAGAAAACCTTCTGAAAAGAGCGTGGTAAAAATTGATACTGCAGTTCAATGCATCCTCGCAATTTTCTTAGATGCAGAAACTCGGATGCAGCTTCATTTATGATAAAGTCGATATGGAAAAATCGACTTTCTGGAAGGAATACTCTGTGAATCGAAAGTTGTTGCGAGGAAATAATGTACACAGTTCGATTTTCATCGTTTCTTATAATAAGACAATAGTGAGGAAGAATAGTCAGTTAGAAAAATTGCAATTAAAAGAGTGTCAAATTACATTCGGTAATATTACTATGTACTAGCCAATTTGGATCGTGTAAATCTTTGTCCTGACAGGGCTTGATCATCAAGACGTTACTGGATAAGTAAACGATAAGATAAATTCTATTGGTGTGTCCACTAGAATGTTCTCAACAGGCACTATAAAATAATCGAAAGTGAAAATTTCATCTATAAAAAATGCGACAATTTCCTTTTCCCGGGAGAGCATTTTTCTCTTGAATTTCAATGGCACCCGGCAGAATAGCTCGCTTTCTATATAACGCAATCTCTATATAGCGCGCATATATCTTGTACTCTGTTCGCCATTCGTTTTCTCATTTTTTCCATCTCGGGATTCGCGGTTCCCCATCTTTATTTTTCTTCTCTTATATCCGCTCCCGGCTGATTCCATTGGCAGTGCTGAGGAAAATTACTGTATAGTGTGTACTGAAAATGGATTGAGGAAGAGAGAGCAGAGGAAAGTTGAAGAGAGACAGAGAGAGAAAGAGAGAGAGAGAAAGTGAAAGAGACCGTGGGAGGGAGAGAGAAAAAGAGAAAAAACATAGCAATTTTACCGAAATTCAGTGTGCCGCGTCGGAGTCGTGGCTGACCAATCAACGCTGCAACTACTGCAAAGAAGAGAGACCGCCATCGCGAACAACATGAAGCTTTACTGCTTAAAAGACCAGTCGTTTTTCTTTGCCCTCTCTCTCTCTCTCTCTCACTCTTTTCTCCATGTCCATCTTCCTGACAGATAAACCCAGAAACAAAAAGATGGCACGTCTACGTGGTCGGGACCGTGGGAAATTTCTCTTTCTCTCTCTCTCTCTCCATTGCTACTGAAAATTCTCTTAGACTTAATGGAGTCGATAAGGTACGAGAGCAATATTAAGGCAGATGCCAAAATCATACTGCGATCTTATTTCACACATCGCGCGTCAGCACTGTTAGGCGAAATTTACTTTCTAGGGTAACTAAAGATTAACAATCAATTAATTGTTAATCACGACTACAACAATTAAGAGTTAATCAACTATTAATCGTGACTTTCCACAATTAGAAACTAATCAATTTTCAATCTTTTTGATGTATTTGATTAAAAACTAACAATTAAAAATGATTATTCTATAGGGCGCTGCATAAGCCTACATAACCCAAACAAACACGTTGTATCTGATATCTGTAATATGACATAGGTTAATTGTTAGTTTTAATTGTTTCTTAGAGCAATTAAAAAAGTTAATTGCAATTGTTTTAATTGCGAGTTGCAACTAACTTCGATTAATCCAAATAAAATAATTGCAGCATGCAATAAAAGTTAATCACAATTAATGTTAATTGCAATTACTTTTTTAGTAAATGAATAAACTGATTGAAAATTTAATTGATTAACGCCCAACACTGCGCATCAGTATCACTGAGGGTAACGATAATTACAAAGATTTGTTGTCGTTGCTTTGTAAAAGTATTTAAAAAGTTAATATGTCATAATTTTATACTAATATTTTGGCCACATTAGTAGATAAGTAGTACGTACAGAATGGTAGTCCTTTATTTTGACTCTCATTCTTACCGTTACAATTATCCTTAAATATACCAGTACGACCCAAGGATAATTATTCGATTATCTTCATTAGATTTAATTATGTTTCGGGTTCGTGACCCATGTGCCCGAATTAACAATAAGGCCACGAATAACGTATATGACGATTCCACGCCAGCGTGAATACTCTGTCAACTTTTTTGTTTTAACTTTTATATTCGAATACTGCCTTTCGAATTAAAAAAAAATGCTCATAATATGCGCGCGTTAATATTGTTTTTCCTTTCCAACTCGTTTTATACAAGAAGAATAAATACAGTAACTAATAATATTAATCGTTTTCGTTTACAATTGAACCTGTTGCTGGAAACAACAAAACTCCTTAAGGGGTACAATTTGGACAAGACCCTGTAAGCAAGAATATAAAAAAATACTATGTTGCCCACCCGCACACGGATAGCGCGATAATACATCGTGCAGCTTTAAACGGGGATGCTCTATACATATTTAAGTATCGGTCAGACCTGTGGAATACGTAATGTTTTAAGTCGCTCTAGCAAATAGAATTCACCTCTCGGTCACGTTTCGCAGATGCACTTTGAAATTTTTATAAGCCCACATTCCCTTAATTTTTCATTGGACTCAGAGAAAATCGTATTCAAAACATACGTATTTACAGACACATAAATACATACCCATACATATATGTATATACGGAAAGTATATGTTGGACTCGTTATAGCTATGTAACGGTGACTTTCAGCTCATTTCTCTGCACATTTAGCTGCTGTCAAAACGGTCTTTCAATTGTTTTTTAAAACGAAATTTTCACTTTTTAGACGTCCTCTAAATGACCTTTACACAAATATCCTTAAATTTGTAATTTGGTTCTACATGGTGTTGGGAATGGGGACAATAAGCTGCTATGAAGATGGTCCTCCAAGTCGAATGTCTTTAAAATCACCTGTTCGCATATAATATATATATATATATATATATATATATATATATATATATATATATATATATATATATATATATGTGCGTGATACGTGTTAACGGTGGAGTCGAAAAAGACTTTGGTGAAAAAGGTGACTAGGGTACCCTCGCTTCAGTCTACATTATGGTCGGAAACCACCTCGGCGTTTAAACATCGAGTTTGTTCTTTTAACCTTTTGCACCACGTTTTTTTATACTCTGTTCTTCCACAGCAACGGCGAGAAAACATTTTCTTTTTTTCCTATCTCCTCCCTCCTTCCTCTCTCTCTCTCTCTCTCTCTCTCTCTCTCTCTCTCTCTCTCTCTCTCTCTCTCTCTCTCTCTCTCTCTTCTCTCTCTCTGCGGCTACCCCTTTTACGTGTTGGGGCGGGTTGTTCTGTGCCCGCTTCGCTTTCATGGCGATTTACACGTACAAGTACTAAGTTGGTTCTCGCGTATGTCCTTTTTTGTTAATTATTTTCTTTTTGCGCGAATACTCATGTTTGCACTGTGTGATGATGCAGCGTTTTTGTGCGTAAAAAAATTGCGCGTTTTTACCAAAACGAAAAAAAAGAATGTGATGTTCTCGCCGTTTGAAAGAGTAATTAAATAGAAATATTCTTAAAAATATTTATAACAATCCATTCAATTCGAGTTAACCTGCACTTTTGCATTTTAAGAAAAAATAAGAATGATAAGTGTTTGGAATTCAATGTTAAAGAGATCTGTCGGAAATTCGGTTTTTTTTTTGCGAGAAATGTTATACGCGTGTATCGATTTTCACTGAGAATCGTCAACGAAGCACATAGATTCAGTAAGCTCATATCAGCCGAGATCGAGCCCAGGCGGGAAGTACCGTTCGCCTGAAAGACATGGTATTTCCTTCGTACATCGTAGATCTCATGCACGATCTACGTTGACAGATTAAAGTATAGTTTTAGATAATGTATTCCCGACCGAAACATTGGCATTTTTGGAAAAGGGGATAGCGATTGCGAAAATCGAGAATTTATTACTGATTTACTCTTTCGCTTCATCAAGTAAGCTTTTAATCCACAACATTAAGATTAATACACCTATTATTATAGGATTATTAATGGTAACATTTTCTCTAACATGGTAATTAAATGGTAATATCTTTTTTATTTTTACGGTATATCGACGAATTTATCGTGACCTCTAGTTTCGTCTGAAAATTCTCATTTTGAATAACGGTACTGCAATAAGTATATTAGTTATCATGTGATAAAATATAAAAATTGTCACGGTAAAACTAGCATAGTTATAATACTGTAATTATGTGTTATGTTAGAATTTTTATTTTTACCGAGTATAACTGACGATAACTATGCTGCTGTAATGTGGAATAGAATTACAATAAACGTAATTACATTCTCGCAATAAATTATAAATATCTTCGGTGAGGCAAAAAGTTAAGCAGCTTGCATGCAACTCTTAAAGTGGGGCTTTACTTGTCGGGAAATGTCATTGTTCCAGCCAGAAAGCATCACGTTCTAGTGCACTTTCTCGCGATGTACAGTCTCTCTGACAAGAGCATGTACGGCGAGACTCAGGAACTATTAGGGAGAAGGCATTGCAAAAAAAATACACACACAAACTACGTAATATAAAAGGTGATGCTTTATAATCACTAAGTGGTCCAGTCGCCGCCACTATCAATAATCACCTAGCATCTCCAAGGTATACTCTCCATTAATTTCATGGCATAATCTAGTGACAAAGACCTCCATATGAGTCGAATCCATCGGAACAATTGTTTGACCTTCCGGATCTTTGCTATCTATTGGTGCAGGTAGATCAAATATGATTCATGGAAGAACGCGCCCAAAAAGAAGCTTCGTCCGAAAAAATTCCTTTGTCCCAATCGCGATCCAAACTTTCTTTCGCCCAAGTGAGTCTTTGTTTGACGTATTTTTCAATAGCAGCTCATCTGTGACCACGGTCGGATGACAACTGACACTTTTTATCCAAAGCATCTTGGTGGAAGGGTCCCGCTACCTGCTCGCGTCCGAATCCACCCTCCAACGATTTCTAGAAAAAAAAATGTAGACGTGTACACGCTTTTGTCAAACAGACTGTATTCTCGCCCAGAACATTGTCATTTCCAAACATAAAGATTCTAAACATACGGCTTACAGCCATAAACAACAATTTGGTGATATTCCTGGTCTATTCTATGAAAGGGCTCTGTCAGGTCAATCGAACAAGGCTGGCCAGGGCCTGACACCGGAAACGCCTGGTCACATTTTTGCATGGGTTATGCAGATGATCACTGATCACATGATATACAATTGACCAGAGTAGACTTGATACGCAGCCAATTTCATCAGCGAATTCACCACCGCATAATTAACATATCTACTAATCCGGAACTACACTGACAGAAAGCTCCTTTTGATATTAACTAGATGCGTCTATTTGATTTCTTTTTTTTTAATTAACTAGATTTTTCGTAAAATCAAATGTTTCCTATTGCATTCTGTTATTAAAATTATTTATTTTAGATATATTTATTTATTCAAACCAAGATCTATATTTAATATCGTCTAATGAATAAATATTTAATTATTCCTACTGAATCTGTGATTTGGTTTCATTTGATAGTATAAGACAAAAGAGACAGACGGGAAAATGGTACACGATTCAGTCTCTCAAAAATCTCATGGCTTTGTTTTCATCAGAAGACTGTTGTAACATTCTGCAGTTTAGGAAAAGGGTTAGTTTTTCTATACATAAATAGTCGCACCTGTTAATAAAAGGTACGACGATACTTTTCTTATTTTCCAAATAACAGCCTTGTTAAAAAAAAAAAGAATAATTTACCTTTTTTTCACCGCACTTTTACGTCATGAACCTATATTCTTTTTTCATATTCATGCGATGTATCGTATTTTATCTTTATTTATTTAATTTGAATATATTTAATATTTAAAAAGAAGAGCTTAAACAAATTTTAAAAAATATTTGAAACACATAGGGTCGTAGTAGGCCGTGAGACAAGGAAAAAACCTATTTGATTTATATAGATCCCATTTTAATTAATTTTTTTTTTTTGCAGTGTAGGCATTGTCATTGCAATAATTGTCTATCAATTGAGAGTACGGAGTTGTAACAAACTGCCGTGTTATTTGGTCAATTGCAAAAAAGCTTCATGTTTCTCGCTCGCAAATGCACCGTCATAACTGAGCGTACCTTTGAAGCGGCACGACCTGTACGTTGCACGCACTGTACGTTGCACGCACCTGTATACCAAGTTCATATATAAAGGGCACCCTGTATGCAAAGTTTGCCCATACACAAAGTGCAAATCATAGCCTATCGCGAGGATTTAACACGTCAGATTTTGTAATCCGTTTTAGAGTCCTTACGTTTCTCTCGTGTGTTGCTGCATACATACGCGTTTCCATCGAGTCACGGAAAGCACACGTGTCGCACGCAAATCCTCGGAGGCATATTGGGATTTCCGTTTCTCCCTCCGTCGTCTTTCCTGTCTCTTCCTCTTCCTCTCTCTCTCTCTCTCTCTCTCTCACTCGCTCTTTCTCTCTCTATTAGTAATACCAGTAGGTGTACGGTATACATCCAGGGCCTTTGCTGGAGATATGGGTGAGACATTCGCTTTCGTCGTTCTATAGCGTAGTATAGGGAAGCGAGAAAGAGAGACGTGAGCAAAGAGTGAGGCAGAATCGAACGCTTTGCAAGCGTCCGCGTGTAGGTGTGTTCGTGCCACTTGTACCATCTCTATCGAATATATATATATATATATATATATATATATATATATATATATATATATATATATATACGCCCACTGTCGTGGCACAAATTAATTTTCGTCATGGTTGAAGCCGGTCTTACAAGCGCTTCTGGCAAGTTGGGTTGTAAATTATTAATACTATGCTTATGCCGAGGGCCAGTGGAATGGGAAAAGGAATCAGCAGCGAGGGTACAAAATGACAAGGGACAACGCTATGGTGGTGGCATTCGGGAGAGCATATCGAAAAGGAATGTATGAGAGCTTCCGTAGCTCACTAACACTTTACAAACTATATATGCGAAGAGGTTATTTTAAAGACGTTCGACTTCGAGAAGCGTATTCAAAGCAGCCATATGTAGTGACAGCCAACATTACATAAATATAACTCCTTCAAAATATACTTCATACACATACACACACACATACCGAATGCCCCATTCTGAATGAACACCCCAAGTAAGTCACGAAAACATAGTACAAAGTATATTCCTTCCAAAATATTTACACTTCCGAAGGGGGTATTTGATGAAGAAATTTCAGGCCTTTTAGGCCACTCTGGGGGGGGGCAAAAAAAGGGCATATTTTGTGATTTTTTTTCAGCGAAACCATAAAATAAATCGGATTTACAAAATAGGGGTTTTATTATACACGCAATTGACGATACAAAATTATTTTTTCACAGCGATACATGTCAAAATGCCGACTGTGCAGCATTTTTCCGATGACGCCTTTATTTCTCGAAGGTCAACGGCCGAACCAACAGCCCCTATAATTTTGTAGTTATGATGCGACACTAAAGTTTTTTTCGATTATATATAAGAATAGCTATAGAGGTACGTAGGATTTTTTTTATTTATTGTTTTTGGTCAAAATAGCGCATTTCTAAAACAAAAAGTATAAAATGCCATGAGAAAATCGTCAGAAAATTGTTTATAAAAAAGGAACTATGCAATATACTAAAAAAACCCTACGTAGTGCCTCAGAAAATGTAATTCTAAATATACAGTTAATATTCCAAGTGAATCGGGTGAAATTTGTTTGAGTTATTAGGCCAGCCGACTTGAAAAATGTGGTTTTGACATATACACGTTTTTAATTAGTAGAAAGTCACGACATGAATCAAGAGGAGTTGCGCTAGAATTCGAAAATCGAGTACTTAGAGATTTATCACACCTATAATCTTTTGGAATATCATTTTATAGGTACTAAGGTAAATTTTTAATAAAAAAAATTGATTTTTGGAAAATCCTAGAGTGGCCTAAGGCCTTAAGAAAGAAACTATTCAACGCCATTGTGCCTTTGAAGTGGCTCACAATACACTGTAAGCCTTCCGGGGCGTACATGAATAGGGAAACTCTGAAAGAATCATCTCAAGTGCCCCAAAGATTAAATGATCTCGGTTTTTCTTATTCTCAACTACGTTTTACACTTACTGAGTGAGCTTGAAGTTGAGGCTTTTTGCGACTTCCCTGCTTTCTCAATCTCGCCTGTCATTTTGGGGGGGAGGGGGGTGACAATATGATTGCGAGTTATCTCGCAATCATATCTCGCACGTGTATTTATTTTAAAAAAATAAAAAAATTCAAAACTTTTTTTATTTTTCGAATTTTTTTCTTGTATTTAACAAATAACTAGTGCAAAGTTGTGAAAAAAGTCGAAAAAGAATCGTCTTTTCATTTTGATGATGATGACACGATGTTTAGAACACCTCTTCCTTCAATTGTTTTGTAAAACTTTGATCAATCGGTCCGGAAAAACGGTTCCATGGATCAATTTGAAAATTTACAGAGCCATTGAGGATACATTAAGCTGAAAAAAACCTGGCAACGTTAGTCTTTCCATGAATCTTTGTAAAGTAGTGGTGGATTTACTGAAACACCAGAAAAAGTCTTTTTTTTTGCACTTTTTGCAAATTGATGTTAAGGGTAGAAACAAAATTGTTTCTCAAAAATCAATGAAAGAGTCTTGTATGAAATGTATTTAAGTATTCAAAATTGCCCCTTACTTCCCTGTGCGATCATTGGTTGCTGAGGTATCGATGATCAAAGATAAAAGGATCCTTTTTCATTCAAAGTCCGATCCCTCAGCCATAAATTGACGTAGAGAGACTGACAAAAAAATGAAATTGTAGCTGAATAAACAAGCTAACTGACCTATATATTGATTGAATTGAAAATAAATTCCCGAGCCCGTGAACCGTTGAAAAAAAGAACAAAAAAAAATTATTAATGTTTGTCTCGCGCTATTTCTTATGATTGCGAGATAAATGTAGTTCATAAAAAAATGTTGCCAAAAGATCTCAAAACTAGAGACTTGAAGCTTCAAAATGCTTTTTTTTCATCTCGATACGACCATTTTCCACAGAGATACAGTGCTCCAAAAAACACTAAAAAAGGGAAGAAATGTTCTGTTCCTTTAATTCTTTGGAGTAGTGTATATGTAGATAAATATATGAAATATACTATTTCATTCGCATTTAATGAAAATGCCGAGCTAATATTCCCGCATGATTGTACAAATTTAGCCACTATTATCGACTCATTCTTGAGGCACGAACAATGAGAATCGGCTATGTATACTGGTAACACGCTCGTCGGCACTGATGTATTTAACTCGCGGCTATTCGATACGAAACACTGCGCATGAATATACATACGTACATTATTAGCCTATATAATCCATTTCTGCATACACTGGATGTTTGCCTCGGGTGATGATGGTGCCATTGAAACCAGAACAGAACGAGACAGAAATATGAAGAAACACGAACAAGAAATAGAGATAAAGATCGATTGCGATAAGTGATTCCGTAGCCCCCGGGAGTCTACTTTTCTCCAGCCATTCTCTTTCACGTTGGCTCTTCTATGTTCACTCTGATTTCACCTTCACCTTGATTCATATATGTGTGTACGTACTTACATACGCAATATATGTATATATGAGCCTCAGGGCGTATACGTAAATCTCACGAGGGAAGAATTCGACGTCGGGATCTACCCAAGAATTTTGAGGAAGAAGTCGTTGTACGGTGAAGCCAGGAAATACGAAGGAGTTGAGAGCGAGAAAATCCTTTCCGCGTTTCATGAATGCAAATTAAATCGAGAGAAGCGTGAAACGGTAAGTTCTCGCTTGACTTTTCTCTCGGGCACCTTAAACGTCAACCATTCAAACCGCGGTGAGTGAAAAGAAAAAATGAAAACGTCGCGAAATTATGAGAGCAGGACAAAATGAACGTCTCATCATGAACTAAGAGGAACTGCGGAGAAAAATAAAACCATTTTAAGTCGTTTTGCGTTTTCACTGTGGACACACAACGGAGAGCACGGAATATTTGAAAGAATTCTGTATCTTTCGGTCGTCCGTGACCCAAAGGTACACTGCGTTGCGTACACTTGTCTTCTTTATTTCTCTCTTATCTTCATTTGCACGTAAGAATAATCCACCATGAGGAAGAAAAAAGTCAATGTTATTTTAGGATTCTTTACTCCCTTCGACGTTAATTACTATAACTCGTCGGATAAGCGTAGCTCAGCTATTGCGAGGCACAAACCTTGAAGCCTAACGCGTTTCGCGAGTACACGTAATTTGAACACGCAAGAGGATACACATCAGAGAATAGCGAAATCTAGCCAGGGAGACAGAGCACACACGCTTTTCTCTCGATCTGTCGCCAAGTTCCGAATTAATTATCGCTACTCCGCTGCGACTTTGCTCCCTGGTGACGAACTAGCAAAATTATATATACGTGTATGCATGGAGAAATCCATGACGATGTAGCCACCCGTGCTTCACTGATAAATAAGAGCTTCTACGAGCAAATAAATTTTAAACATTGAAACCAGATAGCCAATAAGCACGATCCAATACCCGATTCTTTCTTCACTGGAAGTTTACTTATACACCAACGTAGTAAGGGATTTTAATTTTTCGGAAATTTATTGATGCGGTGGAGCGAAAAGATTCCCAGTGCCAATGAGGCAATCTACTCTTTAGACTTCGTTGAAGCATCGAGATTGGAGTTTTTTTTTTAAGTACAAAAATTTTCGTCAACAGGCGTAATATGCATTTGAGACACGATGTTTTAAACATCTGGCTGTCAAATCACTTTTCTCAACCCTAAGCAAGCACTGATGTACGGAACTTCATTTCTATTGTTTTTGGATTCTATGAACTACTGGAGAGATCCATTTGACATGAAATGCCTCACACATGGATAAACAAACATACATCGAGGGAGAAAATCCTATCGAGTATGGTCTGGTACTACACGAGGGAGAACGGGAATACCAGAAATCCATGTTTATGTATGTTTGTGTGAACGTATATAACTTTGTATTGCACTAAATACGTTAAAAGAAAAATCAAATCGGAACGATTATTTTTTTAAATCATTTTGTCTACGATATAAGTGATTTGGCCTTTTGAATAACCTTTATATAATAGTCGGTCGCGAGAATACATTCGAACAAAGGTGATCCAGATGAGAAAGAGTCAAAGGTGATGAACGATAATTGCAGCGACCTTTGGACATGCGGAGGTGAACTTACAACCTGGATGTTATTGATCAATACGTATTCATGATTGATCATTTTCGGAGATTGGATTTCACATATTGCTGTATTTATCATAATATCAAACTGAAAGATTAGCAATCGGACAACTTTTGCTATTATTTACAATAAAAATCGCGATTTAAGTTATATTTTAATCGGAAGCTTCGAAGCTTTATAAGCAAGCCCGCGGTTCGAAAAAAGGTTAGCATTATTGCTGATGAATTGGTAATAGCGTGCAATGGCCATCTTGTTATTGATGTATTCTCATTAATTTTTTATCATAGGCATCGAATCGATATCAGAGGCAAGGCTTGAACAACGAACATCACTTCGGTGGCCGCTTTCGATTTTGTTGAAACTCATGTATATGTTAAAGCATAAAAAACTATTAGATGCAAATTTTTTTTCATCAGTGGGATAACGGTTTTAAGGAATGAAACTACCACTAATTTTGCATTTTCACCCGCAAGCAGTCCACCGATTTCAGTGAAACAGAAACCAAAATTCCGCTGATGCAGAACAATCAGAAAGAGACGAACCACCGCTTTACCCGTAGTAGCGGGAAAAAATGAATTCAGAAGAAAAATATTGAGAATTCATATTTGTTTCGCATTTCGGCCGAACATTAGTGTCTCAACTCAATCGCCAAACATATCTCCTCCGTTTCAATTCAAAACTCTGTTTGCGCGCATTCTCTTTCCAATTGATTGCGCCAAAAACTGCCGCTTGTTTCGTCGAGCTACGATTGTTTTTCGATTTTTTGCAGAACTTCTAAATCGGACCTTCGATTTTCGCGATTTTTTCCATACTCTCAACATCCTTGCTAGCCGGCGAAAATACGTAAACTTTAATTTTATCCCCCCCCTTCGAAGTGGTACTCGTTTAATTCAATTAAATGCACCTCATTTAAATGTGGGGTGAGAGCAAAAATGAAGGGATGGTTCATTTTTACCAGGTTACCAGGTACGGCCCTGGTATTGTAGATGAAACGTTAGTCTATGAGAACCAAGTTTAATCACGTTCCATGTTCCTTTCGTTCCATCGAAACCATGTTTTTAAAGTCGGTTGCCAGGATTGTAAAAAATTTATTACAGGAATCAGGTTGCAATTTTTTTTTTAACAATCTACAGACTCAAATCGATGTCCCGACGTAGCGAATTTTTTAAATTTGGTTTCATCCAGTTTTTAAGCAGATAATGTAACAATAAATACACGGAAAAAGTGACGTTTTGCCTAAAAGTCTACCACATTGAAAATTTTCAAAATTATGAAAAACCCATACGTCAGGACCTCGACAACTGAACTAAAAATAACGCAATAATTCGCATTGTTGCTTTAAATGACCGGAACTGGCTGAATTATGGCAACCGTTCGACACTGCCATTCTGAAGAGGTCCTATTCGAACGCTATTCTGGGGACACCCACACTGGATATATTCATTAAATAAAACTACTGTTCAATATCGAAAAATGAACTAACAAAACAAAAATCGTTAGAATATCTTTAGTAGTTTTTCTCAAAAAAAATCCTGAATAATGGCTTCAAAATTAGCCATCACACAAGTCAATGCTTTAACTTTTGTTTTTTTTTCTTTCAATGTAGAGGAGAGTGGGACATAATGTATCACGAGGCACTGTGAACTAGATGCGATTTTTCGGAGGTTTGCAGCTCGTAAATTCCGAAATTTTTTGTGTTGGACCGCGATTTATATTTGGTTGCGTCAGGCCTAAAACAAAGTCCGTAGCAGCTCACAAAGAATTATTGAAAATAAAAAATTGATTTGAGGTTTGGAAAAAGAATATTTAGCTCGCCGGAAAAACGTAAAAAATAACGTGGACTTTCTGTAGCGGCTCGGGTTTTCAGTCCTAATCGATAGTTTTATTATTTATGATAAGCTCAGTGACTTGTGTTTTTCCATTCGTAGTTTAATTAATAATTATTTTCATCAATAATCAAATATTTAACTAATGGGGTACGATGTAACACCGAGATATTGGGCACAATGTCCCGACTCCCAATGAGGAAACAAAGTAGTGACGACGCTCCGAGGAAGCGTAATCTGTTACGGGCAACTGTCAACCACATACGATTTCTCGGATTTTTTAGCTTGTAAAATCCGAAATTTTTTGTGTTGGTCCGTGATTTATATTGAGTTTCGGCTGGCCTAATAGAAAGTCAATAGCAGCTCACGAAGAATTGTTGAAAGTACAAAATTAATTTGAGCCTCGAAAGAAAAAAATCGCTTCCCGGGAAAACGTCAAATATTGTGGGACAATTGTGTGGAGCACAATGTGTCATCGAGTTGTTGAGCACAATGAGTCGACTCCCAATGTTATTGGCAAATAGTACCCATTGTGAAATTATCGATATGTATGAAAAGCTGTTATCTATGTTAGAAAAATATACGAGTTTCAACTGGCTCGTTGTACCCCACATTTCGCAGCACTTGACACACTATACCCACCTATCTGATACATTGCACGTGGGGCACAATGAGCTAATCCGCAAATTTTTTTCGAACCCATTATTTCAGGGTTTTTAATCTTTTTGCAAAAAATATGATAGCTTTATTGTACGCCCAAAGGTCTATAAAATCGGTTATGACCCTTTTTCTTCTAATCAGACTACTTTGGTAAGAGTAAAAATTCGGTAGAAAAAAAGTGTCACACGGTGCCCCACCTTCCCTTACTCAGAGGACTTCTGATTATTTTGCATGGAAACAATTTTCGTTTTTGTTTCACTGAAATCGGTGGACTGCTTGCGGGTGAAAATGTAAAATCAACCCTCGACATGCTTCACTCTAAGGGGTGGTGGTACCCCTCAAAACAGTTTTTTCACCGATAAAAAAATACCTATCCAATAGTTTTTAACGCTCTGCCGTATGCATGAGTTTCAACAAAATCGAAGCTGGACACGTGAATGACATTCCTTGTAAGAGTGATAAGCCCCCAAGCAAGGCCGAGGCATTCCACGCCGTTTTTGATAAATTAAAATGCATATTTCGGGAAAACCATTATAAATCCAGGAACAAATACGTACACGAGTCAATTTCCTACGATCCATTCTCGCCAAGGATAATTACTTGGTAAACATTTTGATATGGCACCATTGAAAACTAACATTATGTTCCCAAACTTATTTTATCCATCCATAAAATAATTCTCCCAGCCGAAAAAAAAATCCACAAAGTACAATAAAATTCATTTAAAGGTCTTGAGTAGATTTAAAATTCATTTGAAAGGCTTGAGTAGATAAAAATTCAACTACTCTTCTACTCATAAAAATTCATTTAAAGGGCTTGAGTAGAAAAACATCTATAAAAAATGGGACTCAAATTCGTGCGTTCACAAGAATTAAGCAAACAAATTGAATATTTTAGTACCGAAATAATATTCCATTGATGTCAGAATAAATGTCGTCAGGTCTATCTCGTCTGGTACTTTCTTTTCGTTCTCCTCCTCTATGTTACATCGAAAACTAGTGAAAAAAAAAATTACAGCCAGTTTACGTAAAAGTTTTTTGTTAAATCCGGACTTAACGTGTAGTATACACACGTACGATTGTTTATGCGTAAAACAGAAAATGGGGCGTTGTGTTTTGCACCTGCCAATAATCTCTAGGGCATTTGCGCTCGCCTCCGAATCGGTTGGGCAAAGGGAACAACCACCCACATAGAAAGAAGCCCCGGATATAAACACATAGTGCACCGTACAAAGTGCACATAAGACCAGAGAGATTGGGTATATGGCTTCGGAGCTTTTCGTTCTACTCCAAAACGTAAGGTATGTAAAATACATTCGTTAAGCTCCATTAAGAAAGTTGGAGCACGACCGGGGATTATCCCATGCTTCGTGTTCTCTTTTATATACATACGATAGGGATAGAGTCCCTGTGAACTCTCGCACTCTCCCTGTCTCCCTTTCCCAATCCACGACTCAAATTCTCACGCCCTATACTTTAGACAATATCTCGTGGGGAAGAACATTCACTCCTCTGTGATTTATTTAGCTCGTCAATTTTCTTGAACGCGCCAAAGTTAAATATGCACTTCATTCTCAACCATTTATACGTATGTACTATTAGAATGCATGTATGCATACTAATAGAATCCCCACATTCACACATCGTCCATGCATCATAGCAAATCCTGTCATTTCCTAACATCAACCCTTACGCCACACGTAGAAGACCAAATTAAAATGAATAATGAATATTTCCCTCCAAAATATTCACATTTGACCAATCTTTTCCCAAGTCTCATAAAAAAACAAATTAATATTCCATACTTTTTTGTTGTTTTTTTTCTCATCAGCCTGTTAGCCACATACATCAAAACTTACAGAAATGTGGAAAGCGTCAAATAATATTGACAATCACAAAATCTTTATTACAATAAAAATGACAAAGAAAAACATTACAATACTCGAAGGGACCATTGAGTGCGTCGTTATGGTGAGAGTTTCCTCCCTGATAATCATGAGATTGTTCTCTTCCTCGGTATATGACCGAAAAGCTAGGAAATATTTCAGCGTGTTCGTGACAAAGCTCCTACGTCGAAAATTCCTACCTAACTGCGAAAACGACTCATGAATGCTAGTCGCGACGCGACTAACAAAATATTCGTTCACAAGCATCCCTATCCGCGAGGGCTTCAGGGGTTATTGTAACCGACGTCGTTTACCGGAGCGTTTCTCAAAACAAAAAGAGCATGATACCAGCGAAAGAGAGAGAGAGAGAGAGAGAGAGAGAGAGAGAGCACAAGTCCCTGAGATCCAAACGCACTCATGCAATATTCATTTTATACAGCGGGGAAGAACGCGCGGGGTTAAATTCTCTCCACCCTTTACCGGTGTCAACTTTTAACAACATGATTTCTCTCGCTCTTTCGTTGCACATCCTTGTATAGAATGTCGGAAAATAAAAAGGTTTATTGAACGTATGAGTACATATTTTTATTTTCATTGGGGTATATATTGATTTGCATGCTTTTCGAATGATTTCCATTGGATTGGCAATCCTGTATTTTGCAACCCAAGCCAGCCAACGCTGTTCGGATTAATAAAAGTTTATCTACCGACTGGGCACATTATTGGCAACGCTGCAAAAAAGATAAATTCTTTCTATGTTGATCGATTATTGCGAAATATTTTGGTAAGCATGATAATATGAGCCTCGCGCAAATGAAAAAAAAAATATATATATTGACGAAACTTCAAAACAACCATCGGCAAGAACGATATGTAAACGTCGATGGACTCGAACAAATTTTTTCCCGATAAAATAAATCAATTTTTATCACCGTACGTATCGTTGAGAATTCTCTCGCCTCTGGACAGTGGCTATTGAATCATTTCAGCATCGATGCACTTATAACTGGCGAGCGATAGTAAAGAAATGGATCTATTGAAGAAGAAAAAAAGGTCATGTCCATAACGTTATTTTACCTATCTCTCGAACAACCGTACAAGGCACCGCGTCGGTTGTACATCACGTTCGTGCAGAAAAAAAAGAAATTGACAAAAGGTCTTGAATCTTCAATTGTTTCAAACGAGGGCAGAGCCTGCCGGTGAGTTTTCGCTCGCTTCCTCTCGGGGCACTTTCGCCAACAACGATTACAAGAAGGTTTGCACATTGCTCCGGACTAACCAAGGGTCGTGAAAGATTTATTCACGTGAATTTATGACTCGTGGCTGCGGCTGCTCAATGCTCCCAGACTCCGATGTATTACATAAAGTCTACACGTGTACTAACGTTTTCCTAGCACGATTCTCCCAATATCGTGTACCAACTGGAGCTCACATTGTACCCCCGGGAACAGTAGAAAAATCGAAAGAAGTCGCAGCAAAACAAAAATAGTTTGAGCTTTTCATCGCTTTTGTTTACCGAACATTCTCTGGACCTGGAGAAATAAGTTTTTCTAACTGAAACAAGTATTTTTTTGCCAGGATTATTAATGAATTTAATTGAAATTAATTGAAAGCCGTGAATTAAAAACCTACGGATTTCTCTTTGGAGTAATACAGTGAGATTAAATGGATTGTAAATATATGATCATTGCGAGAGCACTTAAATATCATTGCAAATGTGATATCTTGTTATATTATGTACAAAGAGATTGCACTCTCCCGTGATGAGACACCGAATAAAAAAAAAGCAGTTGATGAAGGCGGTAAAGAGTTTATTCGTAATATTAAATGTCAATTGCAGGTACTTCTTGACTTATGATATCGCACACGACTTCTTTTCAAATGTCGAATCGATTTTATATATATGTATATGAAATCCGTCATGATCGAAAATTTGTTTCGAGAGTTTATCAATTTTCAAGTATCAATAGACAGTCATCCGAAATGACGGTTGGATCGAAAAAAATCATGTGGCTTCTTTGTATAGAACGTTAACAGGTCATAAAAATGCAAGGAAATATGATGGGGGTCGAGGGAAACACACTGATCAATAATGGATCGAATGTGTCTCACGGGACGAACATCAATACACGAACGTGATTTTATCAATTTTTTTCGACGATGTCGATTTAAGGCAGTAGTCTGCTTTACAGGCTTCAAAAAATCGATTTTTCGTTTTTGTCTTAAATCTATTCCAAAACTATCCAAGAATATGTGTTCAAAATTTTAGAGGCCAATTCGACATATTTTCGAAGCTAGATCAGTTTTAGTGGCCGAGCGTCGAGCAGGTGCGAATGCTCGGGCAGAACTTTACAGCCCGTTTTCTCGAGTTTTCATTTTCACAAGTTTTGGAAAACGGTGCCGGCGATAGTAAAAACAATATATGTCCGATCGAAAAAAACCAAAGTGATCTAGCTTCAGTATTGAATTATCTTCTATTTGAACTAAAAAAGTTGGACAAAAGTACTATTTAAATTACTTGTTTTGCAACTTAAAGTGAATTTTTTTTTTCAAAAAAGTGAATTTTTTTTTCAAACTTCGAAAAAATTTGGAATTTCGTCATTTCTTCGGTATTTTTTTAGTTCATATAGAAAAGGAACTTATAAAAACTAAAAAAAAATTTGGTTCCACTGTTTCAGATGCATCGCACGACCTCCATCACCGGCACCGATTTACGAGTGCACACTCCAGGCGCCCCAGAAAAATCGTTACAACTTTGGCAAATTTCAATAATTTGTAATAATAAAAATTGTTTTTTAAAGCTTGAATATAATATACTATCGTCTCAAAATTTCGTTTACCGCAATCATTTCCTTCCCTTTCAAAAAAATTGTTGAAAAAACGCTTTTTTTTCGGCTCCTAAAGCAGACTACTGCCTTAAACTTTCTAACGTCAAAAGAAACTCTCAACTATTCTCTTTTCAGCTTCGTCGTGTGACATGGTCTTCAACAGTGACTCGACGAAAACGGGGGTCGTGACGTCACCGGGTTATCCAAATCCTTACCCATCTCGGACAACTTGTAGATACGACTTTCAAGGACGGGGCAAGGAGAGGGTTCAGGTCGTCTTTCAGGATTTCAATCTCTTCCATTCGTCGGACGTACCAAAGGAGTGAGTATCTTGTGCGAGAAGATAAGTTAATTGAAATGCAGTTATTGAGGTACCTTTCTTTATTTCACTCAGAACACAACTTTAGATCTAAATAAGCGAATTGGCAGTAACCGGATATCAATATATATATATATATATATATATCAAATATAGAAAAAAAATCTACCTCTATGAAAAGTTTACAAATAAGCCTCGAGCAAAAAAAAACTCATAAGGATCCAGTGTTTCATCGCTGGCAGTTGAAAGACACTGATTTTTTTTTTTTTAGAAGTAGATATGACCAACAAGAGAACACTATCGAATTTTCCATACGGTCCACATATTTCCGTTTTCCATACGGTTCCACATTACACTGTGTTCGAGAAAAAAAAAAACATTAAAGTCTAGCCACGTTAGCAGTTCATTAGGAAAAAAGGTGATTTTTGTCGAAGTTAGAATCTCTTGGTATATTGGTAGCTATACTCAATACGGTGTTTCGCTCTGGAAATATACATATACCCCCATTTGAATTTCGAAAATATCGCAATATAACAAACTATCATTTTAAATGTGAATAAAATTACGCGATTTTATGCTTTCCGATCTATAAAATATTGAGACAGGACTAGTTTTCGCTCGAATTGATTGGCTGAAAATAAAACTTGACACGTAGCCACAACCTGTACAGACCATGACTTACCATCGCTAATAAATCAGTGCTCTCAAATTCATAACGTTACGATCTTGCTTCAGACTGAGTTGAAAGATTCAGTACCAGGATTTTTATTTTGCTTTGTCGGCATACACCCGGTTCTACCCATTTGAATTGGGTCCAAAAGTGTACCTCTTTAGGGTTGAAATGAGTCTTCGTTTGCACGATATACCAAAGATTGGCTAAAACAAAATTACAAAATACCAACGATTAAATCGTATTTCGAATATCGGTATATTCAAACTATCTATCTTATAACAATCGAATCGATCGAATTCATTATTTCATTAGGACCAACATTTTTCAAACCATATGTCTGGAAAAAATTCGTAACTTTCAACGTCGAACTGAAGGATTTGCGTTACCAGAATATAGGTTATTACCGTATATGTACTGCAAACATAGCAACGTTAGTTTTGACAAATGGGATCGCCCTCGGCGAACCTTGTCAGGTTTGTTCTTCGCGAGTGCGAATGACCGAGAGGAGGAAGAAAAAAAAAGTTGAATTCGAAGAGGAAAGTTTACTGCTAAACTCGAATCGATCCGTCAGTGTATATCTTCGAAGTGATACTTTATGTCAGCAGTGAGAAACACACCATGTATACGTAAAGTACGACAGTATACGTACTAGATCTATGTACCTGTGAACGCGGGCTTCGGCTGGCCGTATAAAAGCGATCGAGTGCGAGAAAAGGGAATCACCCCCGACTGAGTCAGCAAAGAGGGACCTTATCCCCCACTTGGAATTCTTGCGATGCACGTATATCTAAAGAGTAAGCGGAGGAAGGAGGCAAGGAAGGAAAGAGAAAGACAAAGGATGTGGACATTTCTTGTATGGAAAATGCCACAAAAAAAATGTTTTATATTTTTATATAGACGCTTAAGGGGTTACGTGGGTTTCGAAGCCAAAAAAAGCATTTTTTCTTTATTTTTTTTTTATAAAATATAAATTATTTTATTCCAAATATTACGCACACAAAAGAGCAACATTTCAACAATATTTTTTAAAAATTTCATCAAAAAATTTGGCAAATTCAGCCGGTGGGATCTCGTTTCCGAGACCCCTCAAAAAAAAGTGATTTTTTCTGTTAGTAGATAAAAAATTTTCTGTTAGTAGATAAGTATAGCTCGTGTTTGAACGAATGATTTTAGAAAAAATTGAAATTTGAATTTTTGGCAGCGTTGTATGCAAAATAGTTGAATTTTTGGTACAATTTACACTACGTATAGCCTTGTAAAATTAGTTGTAATTAGTCGAAAAAAAAACCTTCGTTCAATCACTAGTCAATGCTATTTTGAAGAAGTGTGCAAAATTCCAATAAGATCGGTGCATTAGTTTTTTAGAAACCGTGTCCACCGACTTCAAGAATAGTGTTTTAAGAAAAACACTATTCTTGACGGTCTTTCTCGAAAGGTGGAATTCCCAAAGGCAGTCTCTCCTAGACTTTTACTCCAATTGACTTAAAACTTTGGGAGAATATTCTAGACATATTGTACTATTAGATAATAAAATTTACCAAAAAATGGATTTTTTGAAATTTTCAAACCCACGTAACCCCTTAAAGTTTAGGATTAGATTTTGTACGTGAGGTAAAAACAGCGAGGCCTGAGAAATGCACGTCGCATTGTCACCGAGAACAAGTAACAAAAGATAAGAGAGTTGCCGTTACGGGATCTACCTGCCCTTAGAAACTCAACTTCGATTAGAGGAATGTAATTTATGTGGGTGCATAGACAAAAAAAAGTGTTAAGATGACATGGATCCATAAAAAAGCTTATGCATATTAAGCTTTTTTTATACATTAAAAAATCAATGGAGCTACGTCTAAGGAATGTTTTTTTTCCTTTTCTATTTGCAATCTGTAACCATTATAGAAAACAATAATGAATTTACATCTCTGTAGCGTATATTTTATATTAATTTTGATGTTCATTGTTATTGTAAAGTTGTTAATTAAATGTTTCTCTAGAATGACCTACCAAGTTTCTAAAAATACAATCAGATATGGACTTTTAAAGCAATTTACGCAGTTAACTAAAAAGACGTCATATAGTTTGCACGATGACGGTGGGTTCGACGACTTTTTAATGTTCACCGTGACAAAAGGTATTTGCTTTCAATGCAAGTAAATGGAATAACAGACTACTGGTATAAAATAAAATAATAAATGAAACGGAGATTATAAATCGGGTTGAAATGTGGTTTTTTTAATAATGTAAAACACAACTATTTACGCTGCTGGTCAATGAAGTATATTTTCGTCAGAGACGTCAATGAAGCCTTAACTTTATTTTTCCAATGTCTTTTGAATACCAAATCCATGATTTCAACGTACGGCTACATTTTCACAACATAAAAAAAAACATTCAACATTATATAAAGCTAGTCTAATCTAAACTGAATGAATCTAATGAGTTCTATCGATAATAATGTTAATTGCTGTGCAATCATAGTTATTGTCATGTGTGATCGTTCACCTAAAAACATTTGCAAACGTTCATTTGCGCTTGATACACCAGCTCTTCTGGAGCCAATTTCTCATGAATGGTCTCTCTCTAAATTTGGCTTTATTCAAACATTTTCGTTTGTGAAGTATATAACAAACAAATTTTCCGCCAAGTACTCCTCATTCATCCGTTTGTCTCCGTGTAGTGCGGAAGAAGTGACTGTTTGTAGTTATGCCTATATACATCATCTCTTCGTGCATCATGAAACACTGGGCGTTTCCGTTCACTATTTCTCGTTTCTCATCTCTTACTGACTCGGCTTTTCGAAACTATGACTTTCAGCGAATGTCTCCGCTTTTCCGCGTGTACCTACTCGCTGAAGGTGAATCAAAGCTTGCGAGATGAACCCTCTGTCGTCCTCGCGGCTTATTTGTACTGTTGTAGGTCTCACCGCACTGGAGCAGAGAGCAAAAAAGCGTCAAATGTGAATCTAAACTACCGAGAAATCTGCAAAGAGAAAGAGAGGGAGAGGGTGAGAAAGAGAGAGAACACGAGATAGAAATTCAATGATATATTTCCATACACTTATTCGTGTTTTGTCGTTTGGAACGTAATACAATTTTTTTTCTACTTTGGATAAAAGAAGCTCATCGTCCTTTTTTTTCTTGCGTTTTCTATATCTCTGTAGCTGTCTATGCTGGCCAATTCAAGGAGCATCCTGACCCCAAAGTCGACTAATTATTTTAAAAAATGTAAGGATGATGCGGCTAATTGTACTGATAGCCAACGTAACGTAAATACGACCGGGTGAAAATGACATCTTAGCATATTCATATATAAAAGATCTACTTCATACCAAGCCATCGAGCTATAGACCTGATTATTTTTAACTTGATCGATTTCTTACCATTTTGTACATTTTTGAAGAAACATTCATGATTTTTTTGTAGATTTCTATCTCTATTCGTTTGGCAGATGTTTATTTCAGTTTCTGACGAAAAACAAATTATATCAACAGAAATAGAGTGATCATTTTGTTTGTCTTGAATCACATTTTAGGAAAAAGTACGTAGAAACTTCTTTAACTTTGTTTGATGGTTTTTTTTATTTGAAATAAATTTTTTTGTCTCTCTTTCAAATTGGACAATAGATTATTTCATCGCGTAAAATTCTCTATGCAACTTGTTAATTTTTTTTTTTTACTTCAATATAATGCAAATCCCGAATTTATTTTTGTTTGTAAGTTTTAATAATTTTTATTTTTTCAGAATTTTATAAAATTTGCGAGACATTTTGGAAACTTTTTAGCCGCAACCAACCGTCCGAATTTTTTTCTATATCTTAAAGGTAGAATTTTCTTTCCCGGATGTGATTTCGATTTTTTGTTCAAATCCGCGAAGTTTGTAGTCTTGAAATGCATCCCTCCAAATATTATCAGTATATTCACAAAACAGTTAAAATTATTGAGATTCGAAGAAGCGGGCTCTTGAAATAGAAATAAGGGTTGAGTCTGAAAGAGGGCCGAGGCTCTTCGAGATGATATGAATATAAAAAAGATGAGACTCAAAATCAACTAGGAAAGTTCAAACGCGATCCAATCGCTCAACGAATTTTGGAAGTTATTCCACCGATCTACGGCCATTTGGTGAAATAAGAGAACCAGAAGTATGCCTTGGGGCCTACAAGCAAAATTGCATCAAATTACTTCTACACAAAATTGGATTGCTACAACGGTATACTCTGGCCCATCGCACCGAAACACCTCCATTGTGAGCTATCTTTCAGTGAAATCACCACATACATGGTCACTTGTTTGCGCAACGATGGCTTCACCCCGGTGCTGCAAATAATGTCAGCGATGGACATTCGCTTAGGCGCCGAGGCGTACACTTTTGGAGCTATGCGCAACTACAAGCGCATTCAGCGTGCTGACAGAAATTCAGCAAACCCGTTCCAACAACAATGTGGAACCGAAATTACTGATTACGTTTATGCTGCAGAAAGCAATTATTGTCTCTATAGAGACTGCACGAAAAACTTTAAGCGAGTTTTTTCTCAAAAAAGGAAACTCTACGGTTAATCGCAGTTCGTTTTTTGTAACATTACATTATACTAATACGGTTTAAATAGAAATAAAACGTCTGCAACTTATAAAAACGTATATATAGAAAGCAAATGAAAACCAAAAAAAAAAATGATTAACCTTCCTTTTATAAGATGTGTGCATTAATTTAGGGGATTTTCAAGAGATAGCGTAACTAGTACTATATCGCATAGAGTCATATTGTTACTAATTTTATGTTAAAGTGGAATCAAATACAAAATCCACAGAATGTGCCCATGGCTGTCGTATTTTTCGCCAATAGATCGACAGCACTTCCTCACTTACAAAGCAATAATTCACATACTTCCATTTTTCACGTGCGAATTTCTGCACCCTCGAAATTACGAAAAAAGGGAGATTTCAGTGTTTTTTTTTTTTTTTTTTTTTTTCAAGAAACTTTCTAACTCCCTGGTGACCCTACTTTGGATAATGTTCTGCAAATTCTCTTAGTGATCGCTCAACCTTAATATTTCTTTACAGGACAGGTGTATGACTGCGTTTAGAAAATAGCTTCTTTTGCCAACATTGCAGATGCGAGGGAATCGATTCTCTCGTGGCGTTCGTCCCAGTAAATGGAAAAATGGAGAAGATTGACGCTTTTTGCGGCACTGCACCACCGCGGCCTCTTATGAGCAACGGGGCGAGACTTTTTCTAGAATTTCACGGTGTTTTCTCATCACGATACGCCAAGGGCTTCAAGGCGACTTATTCGTTTACGGAAAGTAAGTAATGTACTAAAACTCTACATGTCACCAATGCACCTATGCATATATATATATATATATATATGAATAAGTTACACTTATGAATGTTTTTATTATACGACGAGCGCTATAAATTCAAAAGAATCATCAATCACTCGTGATTCTTCGAGACTGCATTCAAATTTTTATCTCTGTGTCCTCTCGTACTCTTTGTACTTTCCGCACGTAGCGTCTCTTCCGAAGCATAAATCTCAACGTGTCCCTATAACATGTGTATATACATACGTGTATACGGAACATTTGATACCAGGTGGAGTGTAACCTTTATCCCCCCCGCCCCAACACCCCGAGGCTCAAAAAAACTTTTCTTCAATCTCTGAAGAAACAGGAAATTGCTTTTTTTCCTACTCTACGCTTGCAATTACGCAATCGCAAATACTCATTTTTGAAAATAATTCACGAAACTTGCGTCAGTATTATTTTCAATTTAGAACTACGTTATTCGAATACATGATTTTTTTCTAACAGTGCTCGAAAACGGATTGATTTTTTTATGCGTGACCATTTTTTCAAATTTAGTTTCGAAATATAACCCTATGTATGCCCCAAATGGTTCATACGTTTGCTTGTAATTTATGACGACAAAGAGGATCAAGTAAAAAAGAAGAGATGGATGACTCCTTGTCGCCGATGCTGTAAGATCGAATAAGTTATCGATACTCAAAATCGGAACAGGACGATGAGAAACCGCTTCGTAATATACGGGCTTTCCAAATATCTCATATGTTTATATGTATATATATATAAAGTGCTGTGATCGCGATTCCGACTTGTACCCGAGTACAAGCTTCAATATCTAAAGACACGTGCCAAAATTTCAATTTCCTCGACTCTGAGCCGGTCCCTATATACAACGAACGTTAAACCCTTCTGACGATGATATATCTTCGATCGTTTTCTCCGCAGGCACGCTACAACTTGCTGGAAGTAATCTACGGCAAGCGTTTTCTCGTCTAACCCCTTAATCAATGAACGCGGTGCTCGTTTTGAGGCGACGCCGCCCAAAAAAAAAAAATAGAACGAGAAGTTCAGAATACAATTATTCAATAAAGACCGCGCAAATATAGTTATTGCGTAAATTATTATTTCTGGATAAAATAAAAATACGACACCAATGAAATTGAATTATGAGAATGCGTTAAAAATGTTAACTATGAACGCAAAGGCGTAAGATTTAGTTAACTGGTTTATAGGAGGATTAAATTTAGCCATTCGACTTTAATGGCCTGAATTTCAACAAAACCATTTTGCAGAAAATTGGATTTTAATGGAACCCATCGATAAATAAGATGAGAATTCATTTAGGAAAATGTATTTTTATTGAAAAACATTAGCTTTCGGAATATTCGATTTAAAGTGGAAAATCAAATATTTCAAAATGAAAACTATGAGAAATGTTTTTTTCCAAACTAATCTCGAATAAAAATCCTGAAAAGTGAAGATTAAAAGAACTTTGGGTCACTAAATATCCCTACTAACAAGGAACATCACTTTGGTGTCCCCCTTCGATTTTATTGAAATTCATGTATATATTAGAGCATAAAAAACTATTAGACACGTATTTTACGTAAAACGCAATACGTAAACTACATTCCATACATTGTCGACGGTTTTTAAAAAAATCTTGGGTTTTGTGGAAAATGAATGATAAATCCCCTAAAATAAATGGTGACATGAATGGTTACATAACAAAAATGTACGCATTAACAATGAGTAGACAAAGAAGAAATTCTCAGAATACTCGTTTTATTACACATATGTGTATATATAAACGCACAAACACACACACACACAGAGACACATATATATATATATATATATATAATCCCATATATATAATCATAAAGCCGATGGTGAATATCCCATTTCGCCACGTGCAGCAACTTCGAAATCAAATGTAATATCTCGTTGTTTACTTCTTGGTCGCGTTTCGCCACTATTCTACAGAACGTATAATATTTTTCCTTCTCACTGCTCTCACTTCACTACCAGAGCCTGTTCTGCCAGTTGGAAAGAATACGATCGGGCAATCTAGATGCTTGCACTGACAAAAACTTTTGAAAACTCGTCCTCGGCTATGATGGGGTGCACTTACTTACCAATGATATATATATATATGTGTAGCTATGTATATATTTATATATGGGCGCGCACATATACACACATATCCACATATATATATATATTACAAACCTTGAGTTTTTAATGGTGTAGTGAGTCCAGTGTAGCCACGAAAATTCGTAGCGACATATTCTTTCGGCTCTACAATCCCAAACCATACGAAACCTCTCCCTCCGAACCTTATGCCACTTCGATTTACGATCAACAGTATAGCTGAAGAAATATATATATATATCTATGTACACACGCACACACACATACACATATATATATATATATATATATATATATATATATATTTCTGAGAAAACAAAGGAAGCTGACAAACCACTTTTCTTGTCCGCATCGACCACGCGCTGACCTCACACCCCTCAGCTAAAATATCCTTCGATACTTCTCGTTGGAAGTTCAATGCTTTGTCATAGACTGTCATAGATCTGAATTTGGGCAGAAACTTAGAGCAACATTTTATCCCACGCACAATTGGATTCCCGTACTTGTCCCTACTTCCCGATGGAGATCCCATCGGCCATCTCATTGGATCCCTACACTACAACGTCATGTTCGTACATTGAATTCCGATTGAGATTTCCCATTCGAAACCATTGTACGAATCCAATTTGAATCCTAAAGGATTCCCACATTTTCGGCGTTTATCGAGGAACAGTGTAGAATCCAATTGGATCCCAATGAGGACACCTTGTGTGCGGTGTCCCTAACAAATTCCGATAGAGATGTGGATGCATCTTGAGACTCCTCACCAAAAGTGTGCACGGGATGACAAAAGGATATCTTCTTGTGGAAGATCCAACCAATTCCGGTTGTAAATTTCAAATTAAAAAAATCACAAACGACGTCAATCGGAAAATAGCGCGGTATCCACTTGGATTTTAATGTGGACTCTCTGGTATCCATATCAAATTCCTACAGGGATGTGGTGGGATCTCGGAACTCTTGAACAAATTTCTTCACAGATAGCTTCTTTTTGCGTGATTATTGTGCTCAGATTTTTTCTGAATATGAGTGCAGTGGCATAGATCTTTTCGTTTTGCTTCCCTTCTAGTGTGCGTATATATGAAGAAAAAAAAAGCATGATTATAACCTTTTAATATGAAGCTGGATTTCGTGTCGGCTTTCACACGCGAGGTTGAACGCGCGTCAGCTAAAGGCTTGGGTAACTTCGAAAGTGATATTTCCGACGGGGATAGACAGGGTGCTTCGTGAGAGCCGTGCACACAGACAAACATGTACATACGCCCTTATAATTTATCCCTTTCACGTTTACCTCATCGCGGGGCGACGAATAACGCGGATGGAAGGTCTCGGGTGGAGAAAACTTTCTCAAAGCGCCCTCGGATGCAGAGAGTGGCCGAATTTGATGAGAGAATCTCGTCACGACGTAACTCTTTGTAAAAATGCGCGTCGAAAAATATTTCAGACTCTTCTTTCCGCGATACTTAAATTCTCCGTTATTTTTCATTTTTTTCGGTACTATTAGAATGTTCAGTGCTAATTGCACTGCAAACAAAAAGTATTATAACGTAAATACTTATTGTATAGATAATAAAAGTATAAATAACGAATGGCAAAATCCTTAAACGTGCAAATAAGCTTAATCTATTTTGATGATAAAATTGAGCGTTAAAATTGTGAGTCTGTGTGTACTGGCGACGAATTATCCATTTTTTGTGATAATTTAATCAAGAATTGTGTAGAAAGAAAAATGTCAGATATTTTGTGGCGATTATTTTAATAGACATCAGGCGATCTCGAACTTGTTTAACGGGTCTGCATAAGCTTGGGGCCCAAAAAAACATGTTGATTTTCAATTTTTTTTTTTTCTATTAAAAGTATCCTGAAGACGAGGCCAGGATTTGACACACAATTAGGTAATTCAATGATTTTTTTTTTCATTGTAAAGATTATGTGCGGTTTGTAAAGCAAAGTATTTTTCTTTTTTTTGAACAATTAACAATGATATAGCACTTTGAAATTGTTGTTCTGTTCGGCTCGGCAAAAACGCGCCGAGAGCATCCGACGTTACCCGAGCGCTCTGTGACGTCAGCGCTCGAACGCCAGTATAAGAACTACTCGTGTGATACGAGTATTCTGTCAACGATGGCAACGACAAAATCGTATAAGCCTTGTTTCATTCCTCTTTGTATAAATACGACGATAAGTGCCCTTGATAGGTATTTCTGAATGTGCCACAAGACATAAAACGTCGAAATCTGTGGTTCGATGCAACACGACGTGTCAACCCGAAATCATCGTCCACTTATTTTTGCTGTGAATACCACTTTGATGTCAGCGTAAACGTGTTATAACATAAACTGTATTGAAATATTTTTTTTTAAATACGTCTTTTTCAAAATGCTTATGATACGTAGTGGCAATAACTGACACAATTTATCAAGCCTCTCCTAACCTAAAAATGTTCAGTTATCCACGGTCGGTAAATTACTCGAATTTGCTTTCACGAATCCACGAGATTTTTAGATGTAAAATGACACAAAATTTTACTTTTGCATACACTCGCGTATATGCCGTATACATAGCCTATTCGGTCGCGTTCGAGCGGTGACGTCACAAGCGCCAGCGTCGATAGCGTGACATTTCGCACCATATCTACAATTTGAATTATCGTGATATGAAAACAATTAATAATTATCTTTAGAATTATATCAAAGAAAAACCCTTTTGGCATTCAGTTTTAATATCACAAAAGATCAATTCTAAAAAAAAATCTAACTTTTTTTTTTAACAACTCAATTAATCCATAGCATGACCCAGTTTGGATATTTTTTAATTGAAAATTATTGATAAACAATAAAGTTATTATTATTTAATCAACGTGTCACCGCTGCTGCATAGCCAATGGTGGTGACTCGGGCAACTACGGTGATCTGAAATGAAAAAATTAACAAATTAACTCTTACTATAATAACAAAACTTTCATATGACCAAACACTTTTTTGAAATTTGGAAAATTACGGTAATGTCAAGCTGTAGAAAAAAAAGTTCGATTTTTGCGAAACAGAAAACAACTTTCATCATTTGATATTGACGAATGGATAAACATATGAAAAAAATCATCGGCCCATACGATAGAAAATGTTATAAGCTATGCTCTTACCGAATTTAGCGGTTCGCCGTAGCGCAGTGGACGATTCGCTCCTCCACAAAAATCGTCATAACTCGGTCAATATTTGGAAATTTCAGAAAATCTTTGTTGCAAATTAATATTAAGACCATAAGCTGTAAATCTATACGATAAAAAAATCTATTTTTAACGTTTCAAGTTCATTCAAACTCCTCCATTTATTCGGAACACCCTCTATACACTCACACACACACACACACACACACACACATAACACAGGATAGGAGGATAAGGAGATGAAGATTCCGAGAAGATGAGGTAGTTGGGTGGTAGTCACGCTGTTAATCGAGTCCCGTGATCGACCTCTCTCAACTTCCCTTTGGATTCTCGAAAATCGCAGCTTCCGTGGATTCGACGAACAAGACGGCAAGAATTGGTAAACTTCAAGGGTGAATCCTTTATGATGTAAATCAAGGGGGTAGAGGAAGGTGAGCGTGTTTGAAATGTCGAGAGACGGAAAAGCGATTGGAAGAGGGACGAACTAAAAAGTGTAACAAAGTATTAGAATTGAACGATAAACGCGGTGAGTATGAACGACGCCCCGTACGCAATGTATGTAAGCTCGAAGGTGAAACCTTCCCTCCTTTTGGTAGGAAACCTCTTGAGAAGTGATAAATAGTCGGTAGGTCGGCAAGTAGGTAGTCGGATGCCACGAAACCGGAGATCTATCGCGAGTCACCTTACACCTTTCTCTTCCAAGGATCTCATCGAAGATTCATGCACTTGTACATACTACAGGGTGACTCATAAAGTGTGGCCGAATACAAAATTCTCAAAATACATATCATTAAAAAATATATATGTTTTGAGAATGGACGACGCGACAGGATATATGAACATGCTTTCAAATATATTATTCGCTGTAATACTTTTGTTAATTCGTAAAATAAAAATGTACAGTTAATTTTTTGTTTATTAATACTATTTTTCATATCAGTTGTTAATTTTGATTTTATTTCGACTGTTGGACGCTTTATGTACACTAATATAAATATAGATATGTGTGTATGTCTTCGTGCAAATACGGTTTTGGAAATATAAGAAAAGGAACTGGAAATATAGTAAAGTCACAAGTGCTCGTGCAGAAATTTCTTAGGGATACCTAAGTTCCGATCAGATCCTGATCGGGATATGGTAGCGATTCCATTATCGGAATCCAGATGGCGGCGCCCACTACGTAGCACAAGGCGGAGACGTGCTGACAAGAATTTTAAATACGTATTGAATACATTTTTCTGAGAAAATCAAATACATATTTTCTTAGTTCGAACGATCTCCATCTAATTTAAATATAATTACATCGAATAAATAACTTATATTACTTTTCTCCAGGAAATATAAGTCTTTCAAGGTCTGTATATTGTTTTTTCGATTTTTTTTTTTTAATTAAATGTAAAGAATTTTTTTCGATATTCTATTATTAGAATATATAAATTTCGATAGTGATACTGTAGCACCAATTTTTACCTAATCTTTTTCAGATGCTTGAATAAATGATTTCAGAAAACGTCCAGGGTCTACGGATCGGTATCTCCTGGTGATTTTTTCATTCATCCCTGGGATCCGATTTGATGTCGAACTGGATCTTGTTCTAGAAGTTCGGGATTCTAGCCTGGATCCTATGCAAAGTTTCTATTTCGATTCTGACTAGAGTCCTCAATAGTTCCGGATCAGGATCCTGGCTGGAATCCGATTTGCAAGCATTACATTTCGCTACCGGATTCGATCCGATGTCTGATTAGATCCCGATTGAGAAACCAGGATCCTAGTCCGAATCGGACTGTATCCATGACAATATTTCTACACGGGCGTTTCTGATCGAGTGCTCACTTTAATTTGGCCAGTTGTGAGCAGCACTTGGTCAAATCAACCGTTTTGTTGGATGGCAGCAGTTCATAATAGCCGATTCCTTTTCAATTCCACCAGATACAGAGCATGGCCTTCTTCGAGTGTAACCGAGCCTTTGCGACCGTCGGAGCAGCCGCCCCTAGCTTCGACCATGATCTTTTTCGACTGACATTGCTATAAACAATCCACATTTGTAGGCAATCCACATCGCCAGTAATCATTCGCTTTAAAAATGATTCCTTTTAATGGTGTTTGAGCAGCAAGTTGCAAACTGAAATTCGGTCGATTAAATTATTTTCACTCAGTTTTTGCGGCACCCAAACGTGAAGTTTATTATCGTTTACCATCCCAAGCTTCCGTAAATGTCTCGAAACAGTTGATCGGTCAATTTTGAGCTTATGTCCGATCTCTGTAGTCGTCAAATGCCGGTCGGAGTCGATTAAAGCCTTGATTTTATATCGATATCAGTAGTGACTGGCCGACCGGAGCGAGGACCATCTTGTAGATCAAAATCTCAACAACGAAATTTCGCAAACCACTTCCAACACACACTTTAGCTTACAGCATTCTCTTCGTGTAAGACGCATATCTTTTTGTGAATTTGCGACACGTTTTTGCCTTTTCAGCAATAAAAACGCAAAATGCACAAAAAATACAAGTTTCTTTCCTTCTATGTTCAAAATATAATTAAACTTCCTATACGTCACGGATTTCGATGGATCATTTTTTTAAATGTCGGCACAAGTTTCAGCTTTCACTTAATAGACGATACTTCGTACGGTTGACGCATGTGCGAGCAGAGAAACAACTGCGAACGACGTCTGTCGGCATTTCGCTATGGAATTATGCATAGACCCAATATATATTCCTAATATCCCTTCCGATGACATTTGCAGCCTTCATTCATTTCCGAATATTCAAATGAAGATACGGACGTGGGTGTCGTCAGGATATTCATTCTTACATCCTTACGTTCACAATGATAAAGCTAACAGGGCAGGTGACCAATAGCATCACGACTGAAAATGCGCCGTTAAATTTCCTGAATCTCTGAGGTAATAGCAAAAAATTTCTTGTGAAGAGTACTCGAGAAGGGCTCTCCCGTCTCTAATCTTCCTGTGCGTCCCTTTTTTGGCTTTACTCCTTGCAACGGACTATGAAGAAAAGAGGAAAGAAGCCAAAGGCGAGGTCAAACGATATCCAAGCCAAGAGGCCTCCGTGTCGTTCTCTCTCTCTCTCTCTCTCTCTCTCTCTCTCTCTCTCTCTCTCTCTCTCTCTCTCTCTCTCTCTCTCTCTCTCTCTCTCGCCCTCTCTGTCTTTCTTTTTCGCAGAGCCGAACATAAATTGCCAGCTCGTATATACTTGAACATTCTTCAAACCGGGCGAGCAGAATGAAAGGATGAAGGTCCGTTGTAGGTGGCACAGCTAGGGGGTCACGCGGGGTATTATAAAAGTTCGCTCCGGTGAAACTTTATCAATTTTACGGATTCGCCACGTGTACGTCGCGCGGTGCAGGGAACCGAGAGAGCTATGTATACGTGGCAGAGCGAGCTAAATTCGTGAGGAAAAAAAATGGTCGTCCCGCTTTTTGCCGTTGAAGAGAAATGACTATCGTATGTGTGTGTGTGTGTGTGTGTGGGGGGGTTTTTCTTTTTTTGCTCTGTTCCGCGTATGGTGGAAACGGCGTATTGGCGCGTAATTCACGTTCGATATTTTTCGCACGTATCCCGCTGACTTCTAGTCTCCATTACTGAGCCATTCTCTGTGTACATTGCGTGTAAAATACACACATATACAGTGCAAACAATTGCGGGTATGGGTGTGCGTGTGTATACAGATTGAGGCAACAACTATTAGCAGTCGAAATATTTTCTCATCTATCCGACTTAGAAGAAAACTTTTTTCACAAAAGTTGCATCGTTAGAAGAGGGTCATTGAGGAGTGGCTACGAAGTGCATCCAGGTGGTGGCGCTCCAGAGATTTCAAGGTCACCGCCATTTTTTAAAATGGGACCACTATTTATTTTTTATAAAATTTTATCAAGGAACTAAAAATAAATTCACACACCAATTTTTCAGATGATCGATTAAAATTTAGCAGAAAAAATCAGTAAAACGAGAGTTTCGATGCGTCTTTTTAGCTTAAGATCGATTAAAAAAATTTATACGTAAAAAAATATTTGTTTAAAAACAAGCTTTCATTTAATGTACTGAACTGTAGAAAAAAAAATGTTCTTACCAAGTCGCCTATATGTGACTATAACTAAAAGCTTGGGGCGCTCAACTTTTTAAATGTTTAATTAAATATGTGTCTATTTGGGTACATTAAAAAAAGCTTGTTTTTTAAAAATTATTTTTTTACATATAAAATAATTTCTATTTACAGATGCAAATACTTTTTAGTCTTTAATTTTTTTAAGTCGAATCATGCAGTGCCACCTCTTAGATGCATGTTTGAAAAATTTCAGAACTATAAGTAGTCGCGAAGTAGGTGAAATATCGATTTTGCATTTTGCATCTCACAGAAAGTTGTTATTTTTATTTATTTTTATTATTTTTTAAAAGTTGAATCATGTATTGTCACCTCTTAGATGCATGTTTGCAAAATTTCCGAGCTATAAGTAGTCGGGAAGTGGGTGAAATATCGATTGTCCGTTTTGCATCTCACAAAAAGTCGTTATTTTTATTTTTATTTTTTTATTATTCTTTTAAAGTTAAATCAAACATTGTCACCTCTTAGATGCATATTTTCAAAATTTCCGAGCTGGAATTAGTCGGGAAGTGGGTGAAGTATCGATTTTTCGTTTTGCATCTCACAACAAGCAAAGTTAAATAAAAGCTTGTAAAAAAACGGCGCGAACACTTACCCCTATTAAAGGGTGCTCAAGATAATGTCCGCCACTTTCAATATACGCATTTAACCCTTCGTGGTCACCCTGGGTAGAATCGACCAGTCGATCAATTTTTAGCGTAAATATACCATAAAATTAACCCGCTTCACATGTCGGAATAAATACCTTTTTTTGAACGCGCACTATACTACTATTTTTCCCCAAAAGTAGCATATCTAAGGAGTATCACGTCCAAATTTTACGTAAAAATGTTGAAAATTCACGGCACTATGATTTTTTGAGCGAAAAAGTATCTTTTTGCGATTTCACCCCTTATGAATTTTTTTTTAACATATCATTATTTTATTTCTTATAAATAAATTTTTCGTACATCATCTAGAAAGTTCAAAGCATGTTCCGTAATTTTTTGAACTACTTCGGACGGATAGTTTGGTTACAATACGTTTTTGAAAACTGACTGGGTAGAATCGACCCAAGTGTGACCACCACGATTGAATTTGGAAGTGTAACCACGAAGGGTTAATCTGATTTGCTGGATTGTATTGTCTTATCAATGTCGTCGGTCGATTGAAACTTCAACTGGAGCCAGCTCGGTAATGCAGTGCTTCCTGAAGCACGAGTACACGCACAATACAAAGTGATAGTGACGAAATAATCCTAGCCAGTCCACATCTCCATAGAGACGGTTTCCTTCGGCCTGAGGGACGATGCATCGACTTAATATCCTCAGTTTTCGAGATCACTTCGAATATTCATTTTCTGGAAAAGTAGGAAGATATCCCGTAAAGCGACTTCGTAATGATGGCTCATTTCCTAGATTAACAAAAAATGGTACCCTCGTATATAAATTCAAAGCGTTTTTTTTTTTATAAATGGCATATTGTGGACAATAAAAGCTGAAAAGTTGGAAGAGAACGTAATGATATTTGTGAGCACATATAATGGACGTTTTCGTGCGTTTGTGAGAGCCGAAGTTTCAGAAAGCTTTAGTGAATCGTATAAAAGTTTTACGATGTTCGACGGTTCTTTTTCCGGAGCATCGTAGACGGACTACGAATCTTCGTCGAGTTAGTGCATTGATTGATTCTTCAAGAAAGCGTTAAAAAGACAGTAAACTTTTACAAGAGAAAAAAAAACATAAATGTAAGGTAATATGTAAAAAGAAGAAAAAAAGCTCAGAGTGGTTTACGCTTTTTGGCGAGATATTTCTACATAATCCTGTCTTTGTTTTTCCTACAGGATCAATTACAGTGTCTTCGTAACTATATAGTTGCCTTTTTGCCCAAGAAATAGGTAACTATTCATTAGTATTCGACGAATTTCGAGAAGACGCAACTATAGATGCAAAAAGCTCTACCCGATAGCTCAAAGTATAGGAGAATTATTCTGTCTATTTTTCAACCTAGTTTCTTTTGTTTCAAACCCATACCCAGAAAGTAAGAAACCACCAATGGATGGACGTCTTAGATCGTTTCTTTACAACATTATAAAATGAAACACGACTTTATCGACTTGTTTGGTTTCACGGAAAATATGAATGATTTTCATTAAAGATTGATATCGCACCTTCCATTATAACATCTTTGCATTCTCTTTGTGTTGGATGGAAAAATGTACGATTAATGTACTGTCATCCATAAATATACTAGAAGGAAATCTTTTTTTTTTCTTTTTCATATAATATACATATGTATATTCATTGTACAGTATAGGATTCGTACTTCGTATCTGGCAGAAAGAATATACGTAATACTAGATACATAAATGTAAATTATAATTTCCAAAAGTGCTTTCCGGACTTTACCAATGGCTCTCGATACCCAGAAAATTTACAGTCTCTCATGTATAGTCGAACGAGAAAATTCCCGATATCCGTAGGAAATATGCAGAGGGAGAGAAACAGAGAGAAAGAGAGAAAGAGAGAGCGAGAGAGAGAGAGACAGAGAGAGAGAGAGAGAGAGAGAGAGAGAGAAAGAAAGAAAGAGAGAGAGAGAGAGAGGAGAACAGGATCGAGAGATTGAGGCTTCATTTGAATTGAAATTCAATTCCAGTTGACCCAAAAATTCTTGAAAATTTATTCGCACTTTGCCTACCCCCCACTCTTGGGTATCAACTGGAACATACACAGGAAAAGGAAAAGAAAGAGAGGTAGAGATTAAAGAAATAGAGATAAAAAGAAAACGAAAGAGAATAATAAAACTATGCGCATAAGTGGGGTGTGACTTTGCCATACGAAAAAACCAAAAATTTCACTGAGCCACATGAGCGATCTGTTCGCTATTTTCAGTTAACAAAAATCTGCCAGCTTAAATTTTAACTTTCAAGTATTGTGTATACTTATAGATAGAACTTAATAACAGAAAATAGATAAATAGAAACAATCAAAAAACGAAACAAAGTAACCAAAAAACTACAATTTTTAAAAAATGATTTTATAATGTTTTTATACATTAATTTGTACATTAATTTTATACAGTTAATGGAAGCCGCATATAGCAAAATATGTTAGAAAAATGGACTCTTCATTGTACCAACAACCTTTAGGTAAATACACTATTTCCCCTTGTTGTATTCATTTATAATTATTCCATAATTCAGAATAATTTATCGACTGATTTGCCTTTCAGAATAATTTATAAAGTATTTTTTTGTTTCCCTTTTTTATTTCAATATTCTCCATCTCAACACAATTCAATATCCGTCCGTGGTAAAATTCTAAACGTTAAAATACGTAATCGAAACAGAGGAGAGAGTTACTCGCACACAACGCCTAACTTTTCCTTTTCCACATAATTCCTCAGTGACGCAAATTACTATACGAGCATTCCAATTTAAATGAGTCACGTATGATAATTTACATTTTTGAACGATCAGAAAGGTAAGGACTTTTGATACCAAAATCGGAATGGTGGTAGGCGGTTGAAATTTATATCACTGAGAGATTAATTTAGGCTTCATTGACTGTCCAAAAATCAATCAGTTTTACAACATAGTTTTGAAGATTTTTAATGGTCAAATTGCACCTTTATCCATTTGGTAGTACATAAGACACGTTATAGGGCTGTAGGCCCAAAAATGATAGTGATAAGTCGATAAAAAAAGGTAAGCAAACCGTGATTATAGTGTTAGGAATATCGTGCTAAATAATCAAGTGGTTTCTCGCCTTCGTTCATCAATAACATTCGAAAAAATATGTGAACTTTGAGCTCGATCGGTCTATTGTCAGACATTAACGAAACTTATAGGTTAAACATGACAACACCGGGCTTTGTCTAGTGAGCCACTCCGGTCAAGCATTAACTGGTGGGAATTTCTAAATCGGCGAGTGTTTGAAACGTAAAACCAAATGATTGTTTGGGTTATGAAAAATATGCCACATGGATATTACAATTATATTAATGTTACAGATAGAATAAATAAATACATCTCTTTATAAAGTGCGAAAGCTATTAAACTATTTACGTTTCAAACACTTACCGATTTTGAAATTCCCACCAGTTAATGTTTGACTGGAGTGACTCACTAGACAGAGCCCGTTAATGTGGTGTTGCCACGTTTAAGGCCTTAGGCCACGCTAGGATTTTCCAAAAATCGATTTTTTTTTTGCTATGAATGTACCTATAAAATTATATTCCAAAAGATTATGGGTGTGAAAAATCTCTAAGTACTCGATTTTCGAATTCTAGCGCAACCCCTCTTGATTCATGTCGTGACTTTTTACTAACTTTAAACGCGTTTATCTCAAAACTACATTTTTCAAGTCGCCCGGATTTATAACCCAAATAAATTTCAACCGATTACTTGAAATTTTAACTGTATATTTAGAATTACATTTTCTGAGGCACTACGCAGGATTTTTCATTATATTGCATAGTTCCTTTTTTATAAACAATTTTGTGACGATTTTCTCATGGCATTTTATACTTTTCGCTTTAGAAATGGGCCATTTTGACAACAAACAAAATAACAAAAAAAGCCTACGTACATAGCTATCCTTATATATAATCGAAAAAAACTTTAGTGTCTCATAATAACTCAAAAATTATAGGAGCTGTTGGTCCGGCCGTTGACCTTCCAGAAATAAAGGTGTCATCGGAAAAATGCTGCACAGTCGCCATTTTGACATGTATCGCTGTGAAAAAATAATTTTGCATAGTCAATTACGTGTATAATAAAACCCGAATTTTGCAATTCCGATTTATTTTATGGTTTCGCTGAAAAAAATCACAAAATATGCCCTTTCTTTTGGCCTCTAGAGTGGCTCAAGGCCTTAACCTACAAGTTTCGTTAATGTGCGAAAACAAATCGTTCGAGCTCAAAATTCACATCTTTTTTCGAATATTATTTTTTAACGAAGTAGAGAAACCACTTGATTATTTAGCAGGTCATTACTAACACTATAATCACGGTTTGTTTCATTTTTTTATCGGCTTATCATTATTATTTTTGGGCTGTAACAGCTATAACTGGTGTTTGCGAGGTGTCGTATGTATTAACAAATGGATAAAGATTCAACTTGAACATTAAACATCTCCAAAATTATGTTGTAAAACTGATTGATTTTTGGACAGTCAATAAATCCTAAATTAATCTGTCGGTGATATAAATTTCAATCGCCTACCACCATTTCGATTTTGGTATCGAAACTCCTTCATAAGACTACAAGCCAAACGGACCCAGAGTTGTTGTCTTTTAGTATTTGTCAAACTTTATTTTCCAACATTTCCATACATTTAATTGGACTCGTTTCCAATTGAACTCGTGACATTCTTTTAACATCTAAATTTGACTTTGATAACATAGCGAGGAGGGTGCGTGCCTTCAAATACAGAAAGCAAGGAAACGACGGATAGAGACAAAGACAGAAAGAGAAATAGACAACGGAAAACGATTTAAAAGAAAACAAGTCGAAGGCAATGCTGCAATTATTTCATTTCGCCTCGACGCATTAACGAGGAACCAAAAAGGTATATTCAGCCCAGCGGCTGGATATACGCGTTCGAAAAAGTCCACGGGGACGTGAAAAACGCATCCCGACTAAAATACGTGCAGCAAAAAAACGTCCACCCACCGTGGAACAAGCAAAGCACCTATGGGTTATATAGCCCGACGTGCATACACTGATAACAGTGGACGAAGACAGCGACGACAAAAAAATCAGCAACGAACGGCGGCAAATAGAAAAAAAATCGCAGTACCGAGTAAACGGAAACAGGTTCAGTACGGAAATGAAAGCAACCGAATAGGCGTGTATATAATATACGTGTTCGTTTCTTTTGTGACGAACACAGGGTGGCGAGTGAACAACGCGATGATGAAAAAAACGACGAAATAAAAAAAAATCACTGTTAAAACGAGAACGATTGAAATTCGACCGTAATTACAGAGAAAGGAGAGGACGAAAAGTTAAGATAAATATACATAGCCGTAGAAACGTTATCCCCATATTTTTCGTAACGTTTTTCACCTCGATCAAGTACGAGAAAAAAGGATCGAGTAATTAATAATTCTCTAACTTGTGAAAAACGATTAGTATATTATTTTCTCGCAATTCGGAATACTTCCGAATATTTTTTCGCTAAATGGAGCCTTCCTATCTCAATAAAATAAATATAAATAATGATAAAATCTTTTTCGTTCATAATATCAATTGCATTATAGGGTTCGACGTTTTCCCGAGTGGCAGAAGCAGCGCAGTTATCCAGTTTGCCTAATCTTTTTGGCCTGTCAGGATTCTTCTATCAAATTAAAGCTTTTTGGCACAAAGCAAGTCTTTTTGTTTGCTAGGATTTTTGAGCCATCGCGACAAAATGCCAATAAAAAAAAAAGATTTATGAAACAATCCCATTGAAATGTATAAATTGTTAATTGTAAATTGAAATTCAGTGTGACTTACATAAAACGTTGCTTTTTTGAACTCCAAGATAAACGATATGGCGGATCAATAAATTTTGTGTTTTTGTCATCGTTCATCCTCGCCCGATTATTGGACATCGGTAAATTGGAAAATGTTGCGTTATTTTCCGCGTAAAGACTCGAATATCCCCTCATCATCGATGGAATGGTTTTTCTGTTATCTCCACATTATCTGCCATGGAGATCAATACGTGTTTAATACACATACATTATTACTGAACCATGTCTATCCACAATATCAAATAAAAACATTCCGAACATTGTGACCGAGCTCTTTGATTTACTTTATTTTTGGTTTTTTATTCCGTGAAAAGGTTTTGGTATTATTTTTTGTTTAATCCATCGGGTTGAACGTTGAGCGCGTCGTTGTCGGGTGCAGCACGAAATCATAGTCAAGCGAAGGTCCGTCCAACATCACCGCCATACATATACAGGTGAGAGAGGTTAAATCCCTCGGCGGCGTATATATTGGTGAGAGGAAAAAAATCATCCTGTCATTGGCATCCCGACGGCATCGAAAAAAAAAATGAAAATAAAAAGTCAAAGAACGAACGTAGAGTATCGACAGGTGGGTAAAACGAGGGACGGAGAAAAAGACCGTGCACAGGTACTTTTTCAATCATTCTGTACTTGATGTTTACTATATTACGTGCTTCGATACACTTTTTTATGTATATATTCGTGTCCAACAACGGAATTTTCGGAAAAGTCATTTCGTTCATGTCACAGGTATTTTTCGGAAGGGAGGAAAGAGCTCTCAACCGTCCAAAAAACACATATCTAAAAAGACAATGTTCATTTTACTGTATCTGTCGCAATGATATTTTTTTGCCTTCGCGGTTCGTTCAAAAAAAGTGTTATCTTTCATTTTTTTTTGTACGCCAGTGCGAGTTTTTTTTAAACGACCGAAAATACATTGTGAAAAATGTATTGGTTGACCAAATCCACACATCCAAAATCCTTTTTCCGTGTACCCACATTTCGTAAAACACGAAGAGAATATTAAAAAATTATGATGGAGAAAAATTACAACCGATATTCTCATCAGTTATTGAAACATGTGTTTAAAATTTCGGAAGCAAATCGTTTTTTTCGTTCATGTAAATTTAAATAAAAAATGGGTAGGGAATAAATCACGTGAAAAAAATATACGAACGGATGGTCCACAATAGTTTACCGTGGGCAAAGAGCAGAGAAAAAAGGAGCGAACGATTTTTTCACATGAAACATCGTGTGCTTTGCTGGACATTAATAAAACTGACAAAACCCCTTGATTATAGCTTGGTATCGTAATTCTGCAGAGGCAATCGAACATCTTATTCGAATTATTGGATCTATGCATAATTCCATAGCGAAAATCGAGTAAATTTCAAACGCAAAGTATTTATCAAACAAAAGAGATTTTAATCAACTAAATATATTCAATTCTGTTCAATGATTTCCTGTCATCTCTCCATGAGCTTCATTATCCCTGTTCCATAGAAGACCTGAGATCTTTCGCCGATAGAGTTGTCGTTCCGACAACTCAGGAATCATCGATATCCATTTGTTTTTCCTTTTCGCAAGGTCTGCAAAATTTAATTTATGTTTCTGTATTATCGAACAAGCAATCCTTTGCAACGTGATTGTCTCGTATACGACCGCGTTCTATCAGATATATATAGTAGTTATTTATGGAGCATTGCATGGCAAATTGCCCCAGCAAAAGTGCCCTAGCAAAGGCTTTAACGACTTGCTATTCTATAATTTCCGGTTGTATCGTGTCCTGAATTTTCGAAATATTGTCCACATCCAACACCGTTGGGACAGAACTGGGCGCATAGGCCGCATGCTGTACAGTTCAGTTTTCGCATATCCAAATGTCATACACGAGAGAATTGTTTTTTTTTTCTCTTCGTATTTAATGCTACGTGTACCTTCCAATCAGTATTTTCCTACCTGTGAACGATCGATGAATATATTACATTTGTGAATGCCAACGCAGGGTTTCCACATATGAACCTTCAAATGCAATCATTTTTCACATGTATTTAAGAATGAAAACTCGAAAAGGTAAAGATTGTTAATGTCGTTACATTCAAAGCGTTATGAATTGAATGCTATGGGCAAACGAATGATTTTCAACTTCACGTTTTCGGATCAGCCCATGGCTAATCGTCTCATTCACGGCCGTTTATTCGACGCGAATGTTCAATCGAAGCAACCACTTCGTACGCATTTTCAATGACGATAAAAATAAATCACTTGATGGAAATGAAAGCGCACTAAATGCTGGCAATGCGAGGTTGAGGATATAATAAGCATCAATTGAAATTAAATGCGGTCTCATTAAAATCATATTCATGAGATGAATAAATTCATTTATTCTCCGCTCCTGGATAAAATGAAGGTAAATTGGGCGACTCGGTAAAAGTATCAAAATATTATTATTTCCAAATAGACATCCGCCGTTTTTTTCATCCCAAGTGAGTTTTGAAGTGAAACTTTCCATTCTCTAAGGTATATTATCACGTACACTAGTAATTTCGATACGCCGACTAACGGGAAGCATACGAACCGCAAGCCAAACAGGAAGCTACCTGGTGAAATACAAACAAGAGTTTTCATACCGACCTCCTATTCATGCGGATGCAGCTTTTATGTGCGTATACAGATCGATTCATTAACATGCTTGGCAATATGCTTGTTTATATTTTACTAACTTGCGCCCGCGACTTCACCTGCGTGGAATTTGCCTTCAAGATATTAGCGCCTCAGAGCAGGTGTGTTTCCGAGCAGATTACATTAATATCGAAAACAAGACAAAATTATGGCGATTCATCCAAAAATAAATCTCTCTAAAATTGCTTAGTACGAAAAAAAAATAACTAATGAAAATCTATTTTCCATATAAACTTTTACATCCAAGTTGATCCTTTTAGGGGTTGGTCTTCGAAAAATTCTCTCTTAGTGCACCTCTATGCCCTTTAGAGGGGTTACGTGGATTTCGAAGCCGAAAAAAGCATTTTTTCTCTATTTTTTAAAATATAATATATAAATTATTTTATTCAAAATGTTAAGCGCATAAAAGAGCAACATTTAAACAATATTTTTTAAAAATTCAGCCAAAAATTTGGGAAATTCAGCCGGTGGGACCTGGTTTCCGGAGACCCCTAAATGAGTTATCTGAAATTAAAAAACCATTTTTTTTCTGTTAGTAGATAAGTATAGCTCGTGATTGAACGAGGGATTTGTAAAGAAATTGAAATTTGCATTTTTGGCAGAGTTGTATGCAAAATAGTTCAATTTTTGGTACAATTTACACTACACGGAGAGAATTAAAAAGTAATTTTTATCGTGAATTTCACGGTAAAAATTACCGTGATATATTTCAATGTGGTGACAAGTGAGAAAAGCATAATAATTCGTATGCGACAAGTTTTTTTTAACTCACGTTACAGAAAATTTCAAATACGTAGCTAAAATTTTACTATACAAGAAGGGTAGCGCGCACGATAATTTTTACCGAGAGCACAATACATTTTCCTATAACACTCATTAAATTTTATAATAAATCTTAAAATAACTGTTATAAAGACGATACTTTTTTATAGACATTTTTGAAAGGCATAAAATAATAAAATGCACCGTAAAATTTCGCTCATATTATATATTTTTTAAATTTAAGTTTTGCGTATTTTGTTACACATCAAAATTTACTAGAAAATCTGGTAAAATGTTCTATCTGAAGAAGAAATTTTATTTTATTTTCGTGAAAATCTGTGTTTTACTCAGTAATAATAAGCGAAGTTTCAGGGTTGTCATCTGGTTACCGTTACTGCACGGTAATTTTTAACATTTAATTCTCTCCGTGTACGTATAGCTTTGTAAAATTAGTTGTAATCGAAAAAAAAACCTTCGTTCAATCACGAGTAAATGCTATTTTGAAGAAGTGTGCAAAATTTCAATAAGATCGGTGCATTAGTTTTTGAGAAATCGTGTCCACCGACTTCAAAAATAGTGTTTTGAGAAAAATGCGTATACCTGCGTCGCTCTCGATTGGTCTTTCCCAACGGGGGGAATTCCCAAAGGCTCTCTCTCTCTCTCTCTCTCTCTCTCTCCTAGACTTTTACTCCGATCGACTTAAAACTTTGGGACAATATTCTAGAAATATTTTAGTATTAGATAATAAAATTTTAAAAAATGTTTTTTTTTGAAATTTTCAAACCCACGTAACCCCTTAAGGAACGTATCTTCCGAATTTTATTGAAATAAAAGCAGGGAATTCGATTTTCCCATACAAACTTCAACACCCCGTTACAGCCCTAATAAGGGTTTGTTTTTTTTAATTCTAAAACATGCGTTTTATTATTTGTTTTGAAGAATTTTTATACCAAGTTTCAAGTTGATACACGCAAAGAATACAATTTTCTTAAATTGCAAAATTACAAGGTTAACTTTTATTCCTTCAATTTTCGATCAAAAACTTAATGCTGCGTTGACAATTCAATTTTAAATTTGAAATTCATTGAAAACTTGATTGACTTCCGTACGATTGCAATTAAAATTCAATATTTTTTCTCATTTTTAATTTCATTTAACCTCTCACGAGGCTCATAATCTTAAAGAGCAATTTATGTTAAATTCACATTAAATTTTCTGTTGATTATTTTCATTCGTCTTTTTTCTTGTCACTTTTGTTATTATTTTTTATTATTTATTAATGATTGAAATTATTAAGAATTATAGAAAAAGATCAAATAAAACGTACCTTCAGATAACCTAGAAGTCGTGGATTATTTCCACAATTGATTGGCCATTTTCCACTTTTCACACTTTCAGTATTCTAAATTGTCACATTCAATATTTATCGCATATCACTCACCTCATATATTTTACAAAATATTTTATAAAAAATGAAACAAACAGCAACAAAAATTCTCCACACTATAAATCGAATGTAAATACACCAAGGTAAACAGCACAAGGCAACAAGGAATGCCTGCGGAACGTCACTTGAGGCACGTTTCAAAAACATTTGCTGAGTAGCAGAAGCAAAGCAAGAATGTTTTTAGAAAGATTGCTAGTGACGCGCCGTATGACTCTTCGTATACCATGGGGATACTAGTGCGCATGCGCACGTCTCTCCTTTCACTCACTGGCTATCTCTCGCTCTCTCTCTTTCTTTTCCCCCTCCACGGTAGCGTTAGAAAGTAACGCAAGCGTTACACGCGAGAACCTCGTGTAAGAATTTTCACTTCAATAAGTTAAATTCAATTATTATACCCGACGATGAACTGGAATAAAAAGTTACGCATACATTTTGTAGATTTAGACATTTTTACATGGTCTTTGAGAAGTCAGAGTTACGAAAATTCTTCTGCTAGTCACATTTTCTAAGTTTTATTAATATTTTCTTTAAACATTCATTGACCCGCTGTTTTTATCGTTGTTACTGAATCTACAGATTTTTCCATGCTTAAAGCAGTTTACATCAGACATCTAGAACTATTAAGTATATAAATTATCAGATAAAAAACTGGCCAGCATGTCATCTCCAAAAAGTGCTGCATAAATTAGACAATTTTTAAAGTCGTAATTTTTTGTTTTCAAGTTCGGTAACGTGGCTCGAAATTTAACCAGTATACTGGGATGTATTTTTACTTAATTGTCGCCGAAAATCAGTCAACTGTTATATATTCGGGTTCGTGAAAGGAATATCTTAATCGTCACATTTCGAAGTGCGAGGATGAAATAAAACATGCATGATAAACAAATACCTCATCATTATCTCGGTCAACAGATTTCTATGCCCGACGATATCCACGAATGCAATCAAATATTATAGATAAACATTAACGACTGCGGACTCATTCGGTTGGCGTAATTTTCCGAATAATCTTTAGCATCCCTGTGACCAATCAGCACGAAAGCGTCCATATCAAATCATTTGTGTATCGAACTGATGACGCGTTGACCCGATTGTGAATCTCTCTGTACGAGCGCTACGCTGCCTGGGCAACCGCTCCTACCCCAGGCCCCGCGATCCCTTCGGAAATACACGCGCTGCCCCCGATATAACTTCAGGGTATAATCGGCCAAATCAGCAGCGCCCGCCTGATTTAGCAATAATCTCCCGTCATTATTATACGGCCTGATGCCTGTACACACACAGACACACACACACAAATGCACGAGGCAACTATACACGCTTTGTGAGCTATATCGCTCAGTGCGTGTTTCACGGGGATGCAAAAGCTGCGACGAGCAGGGGAAGGTGTAAAGGGCGGAGGAGGAACGAGCGGTATCGCAGGGCGCGTGTAAACGAGTTAGCAATACCAGCGGTTTACACAATTCTGCCCTCTGCTATTGCATTGCCGCTTTACAGCATCGAGAAATGGAACAAATATTGGCACTCTACGTGATAAAGTGCCATCAGGAGACAGGGAGCGAGAAACGAGAATCAGAGCGACAGAGGGGTGAGAGAGACGGAAAGAAAAAGGTAGTGAGAGCGAAAGAGAGAGAGAGAGAGAAAGAGAGAGAGAGAGAGAGAGAGAGAGAGAGAGAGAGAGAGAGAGAGATCAGGGTACACTGATAACGAAACGAGAATAAAATCGAAATTACGATTAACAAATGATCATGAATATATTCACGGTGCAGTAACCCCGTGTAGCTTACATCGAAAGGTTTGTGTATTTGTACGTAAATATATACATGTTTTTCCTAGTTTAATTCTACGTATAACCCTTCCAGTTTCTACCCTTATCCTATTTAACCTCCCTTATGTTTTATCTGCATTATTTCCTTGCGTGTCTTCTTATTCCTAATTATTGCGATATTCATCTTTTTCCTCTATTTGTTTTACACGTACATGTTACGTTTTGTTCGCTTTTTCTGCTTCCGGTTTGAACTCATGCAACTAAATCAGCATACGATACTTATCGACGTCGATTCCATTAGAGCTATATGGATTTTTGGCGTTTGGCTTTCAATATATATGTATACTAGCTTCCGCCCCTGGCAACGCCTGAATTCGGCTCCAAGCTATTAGGACCTTCTTAAGGGTTGTTTAAAAAAAAACCGAAAATATGTTTTTCATTATTTGTTTTAAAAATCATTTCTACTATGTTCTAAAGTAGATCAAATTAGGGAATCGGATTGTCCCATAGAAACGTTTTGAAGTAGATAAAAGTAGGGAATCAAATTTTCCCATAGATTACCAGTGGCACCCCTTATTAGGGGTTGTCTTGAAAAATCCTACAATATGCGTTTTATTATTTGTTTTGAAGAATCTTTATACCGAATTTCATGTTGATACTGGCAAGGAATACAATTCTCCATACAAATGTTTTCATCCCATTTCATCCTTTTAGGGATTGATTTTCGAAAAATCCTTTCTTAGTGCACCTCTACGCCCTTTAAGGAACATATCTTCCGAATTTCATTGCGATGAAAGCAGGGAATTTGATTTTCCCATACAAAAGTCAACTCCCCGTTGCACCCCTAATTAAGGTTTTTTTTGTAAATCGTGTAATATGCGTTTAATTTTTTGTTTTGAAGAATATTTATACCGAGTTTCAAGTTGATACATGCAAGGAATACAGTTTTTCCATACAAACTTTTACACCCCATTTCACCACCGTAAGAGTTGATTTTTGAAAAATCCTTTCTTAGTGCACCTCTACATCTTCTAAGAAACATATATATCAAATTTCATGATTCTATCGTCAACGGTTTAGGCTGTACATTATCTATATGTCAGTCAGTCAATCAGTCAGCCACGGAACTGTTTTATACACTGCAACCTTTCCGATCGGCACCTCCATAAATGAAGTCAGCCCCCACTAGGTGCCGAATATCGATCGGTGTAGCGCATAGTAGGAGAAGCGCCAGGCCCTAGAATCAGGCTCGAAGCATGCTGGACAATAAGAGAGGGATTGGAGGGGTACTGCTACCCGCTACGTCAGCTGTGCAGAGTCTGCTTGCAAGTGCGATGCCTTGCCCGCCACTGTGCCGATTAGAGAGGTTGCAGTGTATGTATGGATACACAAAATTAATCGACACTGGTGAATGTCGGGGTCCGACTCCAGCAGTGCTTCGAATTAAGCAGCGTTGTGCATGGGCGATACTCGGTGCACTGCTAAGCGGTCACCGGCTGGCGCATCAACCAGTCAACGGAAGGCCCATACTTCTGGGACTTTGGTATATACCTTGGTGGGTACTAGAATAAAAGTCTGTGCACCAGAGAATCAGAAGAATATGAGGCCGTCTGTACGGGTACGGTTTCTCCACAATTTCCACAAGTACCCAATAGGCGACTATTACTGCGAGTCCGTGTGATATGCTTGTATTTCACACGGACATCGTGCACGTTCACTATGCGGAATCGGCGCCTGTGGGAAAACTGTCGCACTAGATTTTCAGGATTGAGCTATATTTTTCGCAATTATTTTGCTATTTTGAGCTATATTAGTGCAATTATGCTAGTTTCATTAGAAAAAAAAATCTAAATCCCAATTTTTCCTTCGTTTGTTCATAAAATCAGTTGCAAAAATGCTCAAAATGTGTATTCTTTCACTGTTGAGAGCCTACATATCTTAAAATGTGCATGGATCGGTGCATCAGTTAGTAATTCACAATTCATCGTAGAGTAACTACGATCTGGAAAGTTTTTTTTTTTCAAAAATTGAAATACTGATGACCGTTAGGCTCTTTCTGCAACAATGTTGCATCTACACAACAAATTCCATCGCAATTGATTGTATCGTTCAGTCGAAATTAGGGCTTGAAATTCCAAAGCGGTCGGAACATGTGACGGCTGTGGACGCAACGGAAGTTAGGTCAGATTAGCGAAATCCGGGTAGATAGTGATTGGAAAGAGTTCAACTGGGAAGGGTAATACGTAAAAACCCGCCAGCGTATACGATGAAACTAAGGAAATAAAATTGATTATAAAACGTATTATAACTCGTATATACTCAAAATAAAAAAAAAAACGTTTATAACAATGTTGGCCTATAGAAATAAATATAGTTCAGCAAATACGTTGAGTTACCTTAAATTTGTTTAAATTTTCAACGATATTTTAGATAATTAAGATTTTTAGAATCTCTTTAAAATGCATAATGCTATAAAACGGGGAATGAAAAAGTTGCAATGTTAATTAAGAGGAATTCCATTCACTTGATTAACCTCATATCTTTACATTTGCCGCGCGATTAATCGAATGCCGGCGAAATTGATTGCAATATATATATATATAAATTCAAAAGAACATGCGAAGGTGATGAGATATAAGGATTTAAGTGAACTTCCGACTCTCTATTTTCTCGAGGATACTGAACCGTTAAATTCGCCCGCAAATATCATGACGGTGAATAGCATTGAAAATACAATACCATAACCGTGGGATGTGTACATACGTGAATTTAATATACCTGACAATGTGAAATGGTGGTATGAATTACGAGCTAGAGGATCTTTGGAACCGTACTCGGCGACCGTGACAAAGAGATTTCTCCCCAAACATTTGCATTGTTATGCGGTTTTGCGGGACATATATACACTATCCAGTGACCGGACGCACTTCCGGGGCTGAAAAGCTCGGTGTCCTCAAAGTTCGGTTATCCTGAAAACTTCTCTCTCACTCTCCCTCTCCCGCTCCCTTCCTTCCTTCTTTTGTCTTCTTTTTGTCAGCGTTAAGAAATGCCCTGGGTAATTCGTACAATGACGAAGACCGGATGTGGAAAGAAATAAAACCGTTTAGCTTACAATACAACTGTAAGTCAAGCGAAGCGGCGACGTCTTGGCACCAATTAATTAAAAGGACAATTATTTGAATAATGTACTCCCATTTCAAGAGAGTTCCTCTTTACTTCGTTTATTTTTTGCTGTGTCATAAGAAAATTGTGAAAATCGAAAATTCCCTGAGATGGAAATTATTTATAGACTTTTAAGAATTGTCAAGCACGATTCGGATTTTTTTAACTATGAATACTGATGCAGACAATACCACAGAAGACTCGAAATCGTTGACAATTGGAGACTCGTACATCGGAATGAGTATTCGAGAAAACATTTTAGTCCCCAACATATGCTGAAGCTGAGCTTGAAGAATAATGTTGACAGGTTATTAAGAAAACAGAAAGAAAAGCAGTTTTTATCAAGTTTTCAAACTGACGTGTGCATATATTTTATTGTATAATTGCGGTACCACTTATTACTTCATACTCAATTGTACGTTATTTACAAATGCGATGAGATTAGTTTTTGTACGGGACTGTACCTCTTGTGCCTAGGATTTTGACGGGGAAACAGGATTTCATGGGCACTCGGAAAACTTCTCTTAAGTTTCTTTCGCAAGATGCTTAATTGTATTATAGATCTTCTAATCCTCTTTTTAAAAAAGCATCGTTCTGTTTTCACATGAAAAGCTCTACAACCATCTAAAAGGATCTGTCGAGCCATAAAAGCTCACGGAATTTTCTTCCGCTAGAATACATTTCTCCGTAGTTTGGTAAGATTCTTAGCCTGTCGTCATAAAAATTCTTATACATTCAAGCTCAGGGTATATCTGCGCGACAAAGAAGAACGTTTAAAGAAATTCCTCGGAAGAGAGCTTTGGCGGGACAAAAACGAACGGAATTATTTCGTTATTTGGTGTAACGAACATAATACTTCCCATTTTCGTTGGCGAATTTTTGTTTGAATAGAATCCAATATATTCTGTATTGAAAGATTCTTCTGTATCCAAAGAAAAGTGTAGTGCAAGATGAGAACTTTTCACTTGGTGGTTGTAATTTAAAAAATTAATAACATAGCCCGTTACATACTGGTTATTTGGTTACATTTGGAAAAATATTACGAATGAAAATTATCAAATTTATTTCTCATGATCATAAATCAGTAAACATGAAAAAACTAATCTAAGAGATCTGTTGAGCTAAAATTTCTACAATTCTTCTTGCTTTATATATTTTAAGCGACGTATTTTGGGAACACGGGAAATGTCAGAATTCCCAAATTTCCAGTATCCTCAATGGAATATAAGATTTCTCAGCATCATCTTACCTATGGCAATCGAATACTCTATAAACGTCAACTTCCGTTATAAAATTGACTGAATACCTTCGATTTCCGATTTAACAAAAAGCAGATGCAATAAAATTAATCGTTAGATATTGTGAAGAGAGTTTTTCATGATTTGTGGAAAAATGGATGAAAAAAAGTCCATCAATGCTAAAAGTACTGAAATAAAATGTAATTTGCTCTCAGTACATTTATCTTTCATGATATTTATCGTGGTGTATAACTTTTATCTTTCAAAACGTTGAAGAAATAAAAAACCTTCAAAAGAAAAAGAAAATATACGGTGAGCAGCAATTGATTAAAAAAAATGAGATTTCACCTGTTGATGTCATAATTATTATGTTATGACTCCAGATTGTTATGACGTACAGTCCCGCAGTCTTTATCTCCAAACCCACACTGGCTTGTTCATAACTCTTCTGTTTCTCTGATTGTCATTATCATCGCTGTTGTTATCGTCACTAATTTACCAATAATAAATTGCATTAACATTAAGACTAAGGAAGAAATAACTGGAAGTCGTGTACTTGACAAAATGTTTGCTTCTTATTTTCGCAGACTTTGGAATAACTACTGGAAGACAGGAAGCAGGTTATCCTTGTGCTTTTGTATTCAACAGTAACGAGACCAGAAACGGGACATTCGCATCGCCAAACTATCCTGGTTTTTATCCCAGTGACACCGAGTGCCACTATTTCTTTAACGGTCAGCCGACCGAACGAGTTCACCTGCACTTTCATTACTTCGACGTGGAGGGTGTACTGCCGTAAGTTTCAAGAACAGTTGAGCCCTTTGAATACCCGATTTAGAATTCTGTGAACAGTGTTGGTACGAATTTGGACCACCAGTCCAGTTTTCATCGTCTTTTGGACCACTAGTATGCTTGCGAGGTAAAAGTCGGATTCAACCATGCAGTTGATGTCAATCGGTTGTCAATATCCCAAGAAGATTTGTTGACGAGGAGATTCGATGGGTTTACCTCATGAACACACAATGCACCATGAAAATACAAATGTTAAACGCTTATTGATGAAGGAAGGATGAGGCTTCATTGCAAATCAAATATTGCGGGGAATAAGGCAACAATCTCGTTCACGTTATGTAATAAATCATTTCTTTTTGATCTATGACTGCATACGACTAAAGTATAGTAAATAAATAATAGTTGAAAACCCGAAATGGCTCATATGTAGAAATAAAAGATGTGGATGGCATGCAAGAGCGAAAGAGCCAGGTGCCATTATTGGGGACATGATTGCCAATCGTGGTTTATAATTGAAGCGGAAGTGGATCGATGCTCCGTACGGATTCAAATGATGACATAAACAACACTTTGATGCAATAATACATATCTTCGAAGATATGATGTGTATAAATCGTACAGTGAGATCATACTGAACTTTCTGCTTGCCTTAATGATCATTTCTCTCTACAATAAACGGAACGGGTCTACAAATCGTATACTTGTGTGTAAATGCACCTCAAAATCTGCGTCCGCATATAGTACATATTAAAGTTCTGATCCAAATTTGCACCAACTGCTCTGTATGCATGCGAACGTAACATACGTCTCTATCCCAGAAGTGCACTTACGTTCCTATAAAGTTAGCTAACCCTTAGGTCACTTACCCGATTGCAAAGCGTAAAATGAGAGACGTACTTAACTTTCGACCTAATTGGCTGGAGTACATTTAATTATTCGATCCCGTAAATTGCAGTTTAACGTACGACAAGAGTATTCCATTTTACGAATAACACCAGGTGTATAAGACACTATAATGAACTATTCGACTGAATAAAATTAAATGAATAATTCATTGTCAACTAAACGAAATTAAAAAAAAAATGCAACGTTTCAGTCTCAAAAAATGAATTGGAAATTCATTTTTGTAATTCGTTTGTGATTTATAGTAACCATGAACATTGAAAACCTTCAATGTTTTTTCGATATTTTTTATGTCAATAGTTAGGTTGCGATGATGAGAATCTTTGGTACGAGATGGTTTTTTCAAGTATATCACATAGGATATTATTGTATTTGCAGATTTAACTTTCCAGTTGTTAATCGCGGATAGCCCAATACAGTATTTCTCAACCGTAATATTATTATATTAATTTTTCAAAAAGTTTTCCGTATTCATAATGAAGTAAACAAAGTTTAATATAGTAGCTTGTTATTATCGGTTGGTTGATCAACGATACAAAGCTAATATTAGATCTATTAACAGTAAACCACCAATATTATCGAAGAATATGAATATTTGATTACTTTTTTTTTTACATTAACGAATGAATTGTTTTAAATTCATCGATCGATAAAAACTTGAAACTCCTTCAGCTCATAACTATTCAAAACGTTTTCTATCGTAAATGGGTGTGAAATAGTTCACGTTCGGATCCTAAAAGTGAAACGACTAGCGATAGATGTAGTACGAAGGACCCCAATTAATGTCTTTCCATTCTCTATGGAAGAGAGGGAATGGGACGAGAAGGGCAGTCGAATAAGGGTGTACAGGGAATTAATGTATCCGGTCCTCCTTTCTCGGTAGGTACAACATCCGTTCTCCTCTTCAACCCTACACGTCGATGGTATATAACTTGCCATATCCTCTCACTTCGCAAAACCCTCCCCCGGAGTTAGCGGTAGAACGGTGGCGGCCGCGGACCGGGACATTTCCACTAAATCAAACTAGCTTCGAACAAAGTTACGAATTGCTTATTGGCGGCGCTATATGTATATGAATATGTGTCTGTTTGCGTGTATGGGTGGAATGGAGGGTCGAATGAAATCAAGAGGTTCAGCCGCGTTGTCGGTAACCGAGAAAATGTATATATTCACACATCCACATCAAGTATACACGAGATGGTTACTGGCCGGAAGGTTGCGACTGCTGGGGTCCAGAAAGCGGAGAGTACAGGCGTAGCAAAACACGAAGAATGTATGATGCTTCAAGAGGATGATACTAATCGAAACGGCAGAAAAATAGAAAGGGTACGATTTGCTACTAGAAATTCAATCTTTTATTTCCCGAGAGAGAAGAGCAAAACCGAGAGAGAGAGAGAGAGAGAGAGATGATGGCGTATCAAAATTTTTGTTAACGTATCAGAGCTCAAAGCCATTTGTGAGTTGTAGGCGTGAATCGACGCATCTCATCGTTGATTCGTCAACGAAAATACACGATTACGATTTTTTGGGTTATATAATAGGGTAAACCGACCAGCGAATGGACGAATAACGACACTATAGGATTCAGATGGACTGTTCAATTAATATATTATCAGAACAAACTTTTCAATTACTATGGCAGACAAAGGATATTACTTTGATAGCAGACAAAAATATTTGTAGTAATTGCAATAAATAATATTGGAGGAATCGATAAATAAGTAGAGGAACACTAAATCGTCAGTGAATGGACGAAATTACCAGTAAATGGCCGCTCATCCGACAGAAAATGGGCGACTAGATGAACGCTGCAAAGGATAACGATTTATTATTTATTTAAAAATAAATAATAAATCGTCATCCTTTGCACCGTATAATTGAGATGAATGCTAGATTCGGAGATAACGGTGTTGCACAAGAATTATAAGATTCTTATACATATGAGTATTATATTGTTTATGACGATTTCTTAGACAAAAACATTGATTCACACGCCATGTGAGGAAACAGTGTAGAATCCAATTGGATCCCAATGAGGACTCCCTATGTGCCGTATCCCTAACAAATTCCTACAGAGATGTGGGTGCATCTTGAGACTCCCCAACATATTTATGCACGGGATCACAAAAGCATATTTTTTGTTGAGGGATCCAATAAATTCCGATTGCGAATTAAAAAAAAAAAATCTCAAACAACGTTAATTAGAAAATAACGTGAAATCCAGTTAAATTCTCCTACGCGCGGGGACTCCAAAAATAATGTCTGCACGGGCTAGTCCTTAAAAATTTCTGAACTAGTTTATTTTGATCTTGTTTTACGTATCAATTTTCTTATTCCCTTGTACAATGTTAATGTACTTATGAAAAATGAAATCTGCCGAATGTAATCGCGCCAGTATTCTTTAATCGTTCTGGTCCGATTAAAGGCAACCCTACGGGCACGAATTAGGTGCGCTAATTAAGCGCAATGTATCACGACACCAAAGAAAAACACGCTTTTTGCAGCAATGAAAACCCATGTTATCCTTCAGAATAAAGAACTAGCTTTCTGTACGTACCACTCAAGTATTGTGTAACAATGACTGAACTGAATGTAACAGGACCTTCCCAATGAGACCAAAACATTTGTATACAATGATAAAATATTTGTTTTTTAAATGTTTAACGAACCAGCAGCAACAAATTGTCGTTATCCTGGCTCCATAACATAGTTTCATTTACATTCGATAATGGCAAAATACGATACGATTCGGTATCCATTCGGCCGCAGGTACAATTTAGATACAACTACCCTAAATTTGGTGATTGCGGCTCCATCGTGTAGAAATACGAAACATCCAATGAACAATAAGCATGCAGTGACTAGCTTTCGCCCGCAGCTTCGCCCGCGTGGAATTTGAGCCATAGAAACATCATTGCCAGTTGGACCACTCGTTAGAGGATGATTTCAAAAACCTTAATCGTGCATTTCATTATTTATTCTGAAGAATATTTATGATACAATTTTCCAACCAAACTTTTACATCCCATTTCATCATTTTAGGGGTTGATTTTCAAAGAATCCTTCCTTAGTACACCTCTACGCCCTTTAAGGAATATATCTTCCGAATTTCATTCAGATAAAAGCAGGGAATTCGATTTTCCCATTAAAACTTCAACACCTCGTTGCACCCCTAATTAACGATTTAAAAAAATCCTAAAATATGCGTTTTATTATTTTTTGGAAGAATATTTATACCAAGTTTCAAGTTGATACACGCAAGGAATACAATTTTCTCTACAAACTTTTACACCCCATTTGACCACCTTGAGAGTTGATTTTCGAAGAATGCTTTCTTAGTGCACCTCTACCCTTTCTAAGGAACATATATTCCATTTTTGAAGTTGATACATACAAGGAATATAATTTTCCATACAAACTTCTACACCCCATTGCAGCCCCTTAAAGATAAGTTTTCGAAAAATCCTGTCTTCGTGCACCCCTGCACCTTCTAAGAAACATATCATCCAAATTTCATGTTTCTATCTTTAGCGATTTCGGCTGTGCGTTGTCTATATTTCAGTCAGGCACGGAACTCTTTTATATGTGTAGATAATTGAATTTATGGCTTTGTCTCCCTTCTATTTTCTGTTCGAAGATGATGATTCGACCCTCGTTCAATTTCTCATTGCGCATGATTAAAAAACGACACCCTTACATGGCCAATGAATTGTAATGGTATTTAAATATATTGTAGAACACCCATATCAATGGAATTGTCGTTCCCAATAAACGAAAAAATTCTTTTATATGTCAACCGTTATTCGTATTATGCGAAACGTATTTTTAACAAATTCTCTGATCCCTCTGATTTTATGAGCAAGAAAAGTCGCTAAAATCGGTCATCGCGGTCACGAAAAATCTACAATTTCACCATTTCCAGGTTATAACAGCGTCAACATGTATAAAAAGGCCCCTCCGACGGCGATGAGAAATGAAAAATTCTCTTCATAACTCAAAGAAAACGATACGGAGCGGCGGACCGGCGCGTACAGCTGATAAACGAGTAAACAGGAAGCAATACGAAGGAAATTGTCGAACGCATCATGAACCCAGTGTACACGAGGATAGAAATGATAGAATTCCATAACAGAATCCACGCACGAGACGTTTCACTTTGCGAAGGAAAATATTTGGCAGCGTCATTTAGTTTTTAATCGTAGAAAAATTAATCAAGCCATAGCCATCGAAGAGATTCTCAACGGCTACTTCAAAAAGATCAAACATTTCTCTCACTGATGGAAAGAAACAAAAAATTCGCAGTTACGCATAAAGTTCAGATTCAGAGACCCAAATAATACGTTTTTCAACAATCACGATTTGTTATTTAAAAAATAAAACATGAAAAAATCACTATAAAAATAGCCAGAAACTCACCAATTCTTTTTCAATTGAGATATGTCTGATTCTACATGAAATACTCCATATATACGTATAAAGCCGAACCTTAAGTTGAAAGGGAATCAATCATACGAATTGCCGCTTAGGTCAACGTGGAGCAACGAGTGTTATCCCAAGTTCTACCATATATATATATATATATATATACCTTTATTGCTCCCGATTTATTTTCCGCCGTTCTCCGCGAAATGCTGGACGAAAAATCCCTTACCCGCGTCGCATCTCCTTCGCTTCATCATACGTACAAAGGACCGAGGCTCCGCCGTGAAACGAAAAACGCGTCTTTGTATTTTTTGAAGTTCAATATATATATTTTTCGGTTCAGATCAACGAACACACGGATATTAGTTCGAAGCTGCAGCGATAGCACAAATATCGCATACAGGAGAATCTATTTTTATTTCGTAGATAATCAAACAAATCTGACATAAAAATAATGGAAAATCGAGAAACATACACACCCATAAATCTTAATAGCTCCTATATACTTTATTCGTCGATGCGATCAGATGCGATTACACTATCGTTTATTTTCCTTTGAAACGATTTTATATTCTTGATCGATTATGACATTTACATGAAAAAAACTTCACTTTCATGATAAATACTTTTATAATGACTTTAAAACGTACTGGAAACTTCCAAAATATCGCCAAAATCGTACAAAGAGTTTCGTGATAATTATGTTATTGGGGCTGTATTTGAGAATAATTTCTTCACGTTTCGACATAAAATGTATGATTGATCGTAGCATTGGATCACTCAGTCGTCATAAAGTTAAATTATCTTGATGATGATGATAATGGTAGTCCAGGAAGAATGTCTTAAATTCGAAAATTATGCTGTCAGCATGTTATCAGTGCTGTGATTTATCAGTATAAACGAACCAGACACGTCTGCGGTCACTAAGTTTCAGTTTGGTCGTTAATGTTCTGAAATATCATTTGTCGATATGAACAACGAGACTTATGCTAAAAAAAACAGATTCAGTTCAGAAAGAGTCCAGAGGATAAAAAATGCCTTTTGGTTCATTTCCGCGAGTTGGATTCGAGTATACTTCCGGCGGTAGACTTTTCCCACCCCCACTGGATAGGGATCCAATGTGATGACCTATTGGATCCGTAATTAGAATTCTGAAGGATTGTCAAACATTATCAAATCATTTCATACGATCCTTCATGGATCACATCGCTTTCTGTATGTTAAATTTTCTCAACAAAATATATACATATCGACAATAAATGGATCTAAAAAAGGTATAAATCGCTTTAAAAAATGTATATCTTAAAAATTTGAATTACATCACTGAAAATCCACTGTAATTATCGTTTGTTATTTATTTTACTGCACTTTGACACAATATCACCACACACGTGCAAGCTCACGGAGCGTTCAAGTTATGTTTCAATACGTCGTGTTTTTTCTCGTGACTTTTCACATATCTTCGATTCGAACGTGGTAAGAATTCTTAAAGGGCGTTCATTACAGAATCCAATCGAATCCCTATAAGGACTCCCTTTCTGCGGTGTCCCTAACAAATCCCTATAGAGATGTGGGACTTCCCAATGGGTTTGTGCACAGGATCACAAAAGAATAGATTTTTTGGGAGATCCAACAAATTTCCGTTAAGAATTACAAATGAAAAATTCCCAAACGACTTGAAACGAGATATGGTGCTGCATCCACTTGGATTCCAATGTGGACTCCCTACGTGCGGAGTCCCTATCGAATTCCTATAGCGATGTGGTAGTATCTGAGGCTCCCCAATAAATTTCTGCATGGGATATCGCGTGAAAACGGCAGCTTCTGTTCACTGTATTCGCAATTAATCGGGCTTCAAAATACAGCCTAAATCATCCAGCCCCAGTGTTTTGCCACTCCGATGGAGGACTACAAAACCTGATCATCGATTTTCGTATAGCTTTATCGGAGCGTATATCTTCCGATTTTCCTAGAATGAATACAAATATCGAGATGAGGTCAACCCCGTTCTCAAGATCTTCGAAAATTCACTTTTCGACAAATTGCTATTTTGATGAAAATAAATTGACTAAAGAGTCCAAAGTACTATTTCTCATCTTTCGTGAATTCCAAGATCCGATTCGGTATAAAGCTTTGAGCTCATTCGAAAGATGCCATTGTATTCAACACAAAGTCGCATTTTGCCCGAGTAAACATAAAAAGAAAAATAAGTACCCGCAACAGAACCAACACAAGCGTTCAAATACGATGTTACTTTTATCATTTATTTTTATATAATGCAACGTCATGAGGGATTTCATTAATGAGCCAATAATCAGATAGACTCTATTAGAAATACTCCCAGTCTAAATTAGAGCGCAGCAGCGCGAATGATCAGACGACGTCTTAATGAAACAGGAAGTCACGCGAGTTAAGTACTGAGAATGTAAAGGAAATGAAAAAAAAATGTAGCTCCTTTATTGAAGAGAACATTGCCGAGAATTTATATCAGGCTCCTTCGCATAATGGCATGGACGAGCAGTGTAAAAGAGAATTAAAAAAAAAATTAATTCTCATAGAAATTGCTCTCATATCGGAGAAATCGTTCTATACATTCCTTCACAAACCCGACAGTGAACTCTCCATTTTCGATATTTCTCTCTTTCTTCCTAAAGGAAGAACGGAATAACCCCTCGGCTTTCAAAAGCGCAGAATACCCCAATCCTTCACCAAATGTATCGATTTTCGAAAATATTTATCTCGGTACTATTGTAATTAGAATAGCTGTGATTACGATACAATTGTCTACACTATGACACATTGATGGCTCTTCCAAACTAGCAATCTTGTTCAAGTGCTCAATTTTTTTGTGTTCATTTTTGCAGATGCGACGCCGTCTCGGCGAGCGATTACGTTGAGTTTTCGAACTACATGAGCAGGGATCGCAAACACTCGCGTCACTGTGGTCAACTTAAGGAATTCGATGTCGAGAGCGACAGGAAGTTTTTTCGCGTTACATTCAAGAGCAACGACAGACTCGACGGTACAGGATTCAACGCGAGTTACGTATTCTTCGACGAGCTGGACAATTTCACGATGAAAACGCCCGTTAATTCGGCGAGAAATGTTCACGGTAAGCAAAAAAAAAAAAGGAAAAAATTATAGCGAGATCGCAGAATTGTATAAATGAATTTATCATTTTTTCTACACGAATCCGTATACATCTTATAACCCGACGCAAATATCGTTGCTCGTACGACCATGCATCGCAGAAATATTTATTTTCAATAACATCATATTCTAATATTCTACAATACCGTGAGAAGCAGAGCTTGAGATATCACGTAAATCAAATTTCAATGGAAACCACGACAAGTTATTGGAGCAGCGTAATATTCAATTTTCTCTGTAACTTATATACATTGTAATATTCGATACCGCATATATACGTCATAAGAAAACAAGATTGCTCGTCATGAACCTCGAGAAAAGCAAGTCATGGGAACTTGTAAGCATAGATTTTTCCATATTACATATTCTCTGTTTATCGAGTCTTTTTTTTCCTGATTTCAATTTTATTGTGATATTTTCCAACTTTCATTTAAGGTAGTAGTCTCGCCAAAGCGTTTTTCTATAGATTTTGTTTTTAATTTTGAGGACTCATTCAGGACACTATTAAATGATTGACTGCAAAATTTCAAAAGGATTCACCGTTCCGTTTTCGAGATATTGGCAATCAAAGATTTCATGATTTTACACGTGGGGGGTAGTGGAAAAGGGGGGCAGTGGAAAATTTTACATTTCATGCAATAACTTCGAAACTTTTCTGCAGATTTTTTTTTTAATTCACAATTACAGAGGTAGATATGGCGAAGTTCGTAAAAAAAAATCATGGATTTTGACCGTCTAGTTTTAGCGATATAGCGATTTAAATTAGGCAATGTCTAGCGACGCTAGCGCCACGAAGCGACTGGAGCAGACCAGAACTAAATTACAGTACTGTGTGCATATCCGTATACGCAGAGTATCTACGTATTAGTAGCCGGAATGGATAGTCTGATAGAAAAGCGAGGATTAGGTAAACATTATATTAGGCGTTTTTATAATTACTTAAAAATTTTTTTGCAATGCCTGCCCCGAAAGTGCGATTTTCGATTGGTGTTTAGCGTGCGGAAAGTGGCTTATTTCTCAACGATGCTTACTTTCCCGCACTAGTGCGGGAATGCGAGACTTTCCCGCACTAGTGCGGAAAAAAATCTATTTATAGCTCACTTTACCGCATTGATTCACGAAAAAACGGTTTTTTTCACGGTTGATAGTTTTTTGTTCTACGATTTTGGACCGATCGAACAAACTTGAATATAGCGACATTCATGTGATATGAAACGTCAACTTATCACAGTTGACGTTTGAAATGTGAAAAAATAAGAATTGGTTATGGTTATTGGTTATTGGTTTTGTTGAATCTCAAAACCCACTTTCGAGACAGTCATTGCAAAAAATAATGTATGGGACATGTGCGAAAAAAAAAGAATTACATCGCGCGTAAGTTGCCGAATTCGCCTCGACTTATGGTGCATTTCTCACTCGTACTCGTGTGGTTACAGCACTCGCCTTCGGCTCGTGCTGCAAATCACACTCGTATTCGTGTGAAATGCACCATAAGCCTTCGGCTCATGCGGCAACTTCACGCGCGATGGAATTCGTTGTTTCCCGCACTTGTAGCATAAATTACTATTACATCACGATGAGATGTACAATCTACTTTTTACTTTTTAACCCGACTGTGGCGAGACTACTACCTTAACTCGCTTTCACGCGAAATTTTTTGAATATTTAAATATCTGTTGCACGTCAAATTTGTTCAGCAAATTTCATGAATATTTCTTCGCCCAACATTTTTCCGGTACCAAATAAATTGCTGTAACCAAATGGCAACATCCCTTTGAAGTCTCGAAACAAAAAAAAAACATTTTGTTAACGCAATTTTTCCACCTATTGTCGAATATCGAACACTTTGATATTGAAACTTCTAAAGCGAAGCTTGCTGCATCGGGATACGAAAAAAAAAATAGAACAAATCGCGAAAATTGTTTGCAGTGTGTTTGGGAATGGGTTTGTTTGTCCAATTATCGAACGGAGAGACGAGAATCGGCCGGATTTTAATTGCGGATAAAACCGATATCGAAGCAAAAAAGATCGTGGAGGTGTGGGTTGAGTTGACGGGGGCGAGGGTCTGCTGGGATAAAAATGGATTGGGGGGGGGGGGGGTGAGGTCTCGGAGTGAAGCAAAGGTCAAAAGGGTGGAATAGCAAATGAGTGGTCGCAGAGTAGAGTGAATTAAAGGTTATATGATCCCGAGGGTTCGTACATACACAACAAGATTTAGCGCAGTACGTGTGTTTGTAAAGTGGAAAGGAAAAAAAAGCACGGCGTTCGCGAGAGACGGGGGCAATGGGAGGCAAGAGAGAAAGAAGCCCAAGAACTTGCAACTGACACATAGGACCCCGAGTTCGTTCTCCGGTTACCAAAGGCAATTTTTTTTCAACCAAAAAACAAACTAGCAAAGCTATTTACAAAAAAAAATGATTTTCAATCGGAAAAGGATGGCCAAAGAGGCCGCACCTGCATGCCCTTTCAAATTATTTCTTCAGCAAAACAAGATACGCATCGATGAACGCCCTTTGTTTATTGATGTGCAACACAGGAGAGGCAGAAAAAAAGCATACAATCGTTTTCAAGCAAACAAAAAAAGCTATGTTTCTTATAGACTTTGATGGCCATTTATTTCAGGTCGTTTTATAAATTACAAAACGAACAAACGCCGAAGGAACAGCGTTCAGAATGTTTCGCCAGTAATCTTTCATTGCCAACTGTTATTGCAGCGCGCACATTGCTGGGTTGAAAATGTCCTGAATTGGGAGAAATTCATGCAACGAAGGTTGTGAAGCTCGTAATGCAAGGATGAAAGAATATAGATGTCCCATTTTATGGCCTCTTCCCCAGGCATGAACACCCAAGTCCGAAATTCATATATACTTTACCGAAACATTTTAATAAACGTCTAAAAAAATGTTAAACCTTACATAATTTCGAAATTAAAAACATAATTAAACATAATTTCGAAAAATTCCAAATTTTACATCATATATACGCTAAATAAATCGATCCATTGTTCGGTGATATGAAAATAATTTATCGTACCTATTATTCTGATCATCCATGTGTATCAAACTTTCAACCTTTTCTTTCGTTCAGCTCTACTGTATTCACGAAGTGAAAGAGCGTACATTGGCGGTGAAACAACATCAAATTGCCTGCTCAATTAATTAATTGCGAAATATAATAAAATTTAACATCACCCTCGCCAGCTTAAATACGGTTGTCGCAGTCCCTCTCCTGGTACGCAATTTTGCAGCGAGTGCGAACAAACGAGGGAGTAACAGAAACTCAAACGACGAAACAGATTCGTTAATGTTCGTTCGACGTAACGGGTACAAGCTGTATCGTATAATTTTATATTTCAAGTGAAAATAATATAACGTAATTGTTATAAAAATTATACTACATCACGCATAAGTGATTGAAAAAAAACTGCCATTTAGCTTTGTGATCGGTATAGCTTTAAAGCTTTTACGCGAGAATATTTATGTCAGCCCGAAATTGCAGGAAATTGCAGGAAACGTTACATTGTAAACATAATTTCGAAAAATACCAAATTTTACATCATATAGACGCTAAATAAATTGATCCATTGTTCGGTGATATGAAAATAATTTATCGTACCTATTATTCTGATCATCCATATGTATCAAACTTTCATCCTTTTTCTTTCGTTCAGCTCTACTGTATTCACGAAGTGAAAGAGCGTACATTGGGGGTGAAACAACATCAAATTGCCTGTTCAATTAATTAATTGCGAAATATAATAAAATTTAACATCACCCTCGCCAGCTTAAATACGGTTGTCGCAGTCCCTCTCCTGGTACGCAATTTTGCAGCGAGTGCGAACAAACGAGGGAGTAACAGAAACTCAAACGACGAAACAGATTCGTTAATGTTCGTTCGACGTAACGGGTACAAGCTGTATCGTATAATTTGATATTTCAAGTGAAAATAATATAACGTAATTGTTATGATTAGCTTTTCGAGATTGATTGAGTTCACTAAACGAAAATTATACTACATCATGCATAAGTGATTAAAAAAAAACTACCATTTAGCTTTGTGATCGGTATCACTTTAAACCTTTTACGCGAGAATATTTATGTCAGCTTGAAATTGCAGGAAATTCCACTTGATTTTCGCGCGAACTTGGTATGTTGTTATCGGCAACATCATTTAACAAGTTAAACTCGTATAATGGTGTATCCAAGTACTCAAAGCCACTGTAAATTTCATGAATCTATTTTCGGCTAAATTAACATGCTAAAATGTAAACATAACTAAAATAACATGTCTCAAATAAAATGTTTCAAATAATTTATTACTTGTGTACTAATTTTGTTAGTTTTTGAAGTCATTTTTGACAATTATATATTGCCAATCGATGCTCCTCACGTTTCGGAGTCAATTCAATATTTTATATGATTTAATGTCATCAAAGCGATAACTCGTAAAGAAGAATGCCATATTTTTTTCTAGACTTCGCTGGCCATCTACCTTAGGTCAAGCAACATTGCAATATTAACAAATGACAATAATCCAAGAAAATGAAAATACAAGAAACAGCAAAATAAAAATTCATCATGGATACGATCAACGAGTCATGCTGACCGACAAATACGATCTTGCATTTCCCTTCAAGCTGTATATAAATACCCGTATCTAATAAACAATAATACACTAACGATATTCAAAAAGTTTCGTAACACGTGTAAACTTTGGGGACCGTAAATGTAACGAATTGCATATCCTGTAATTCATTTTTCAAACAGAATACACAGTAGGGTGGCCCGTTTCTTTGCGGGCCACCTGATCAAATCGTGACAGATAGAGAAAAAAAAATATCGCAAAGGCTCCCTATAATCGGAAAATGTTTAGAGGTCGCTACCAAGCATTATAACATTTTTTCTATATATTTTTCCCACCATGGAGCGTCGACTCGTGCCGAGTATATCATGGCCTCTATCTGATTGTGTTTAAGGTAGTAGTCTCGCCAGAGTTATATTAAAAAGTATATTCTCCGCTCGATCAATGAAAGCTTCGAACTATTGCGAAATATCATTATAATATAGGTTTTACATTTTACCGGGATCTAAAAACTTATAAAGTAATGATGAAAACGCCTAAATATAATGTTTACCTAACCCCCACTTTTGAATCAAACTATCCATTCTGATACAAAAGTATCAGAATGTCATTGCGTGGAGTTATTGCGTGAAATGTGAAATTTTCCACTGCTCTCCATTAAAGCACGCGTAAAACCATGAAATTTTTTATTGCCAATATCTCGAAAACGGAACGGTGAATCCTTTTGCAATTTTGGAGATCATCATTGAATAGTGTCCAGAATGAGTCCTCAAAATAAAAATAAAATCTATAGAAAAACGCCTTGGCGACAATACTACCTTAACGTGGCTACTACCGTTCTAAAAAAGTTCATGAACCATCTATAGTATCTGTCAGAAGAGTTAATCTGTTTGTCTTTATTCGTTGACGACGTTCGAATTAAGACAAAGCGCGAAATGACTGAATCATTAGCACGTCCAGGGAGTACCAGTCGTTGAGTAAAAGCTGATATAACAGTCCAGAGCCTTCTTAACATCACATTAGCAGACTTCATAACCGCTTGTAGCTTGCGATTGTTTGAAATAATAAAAATAGAACCAACTTATTCTTACTCGGGACCCACTCGAGTAGAAAAGTGATGAAAGCTTTTTAAAGTGTTTTGCTATTTGCAAAGGATTCCGTGTAGTAAACGACACAGCAGAGCGAGGATTTG